>VZSE01027393.1:2089090-2404968 GCA_013398275.1 Promerops cafer
GCCGCCGCGGGGTCTCGCCGGGCGTGCTGGCGGCAGCCCCCCGCCCCCGGCTGTCACCGGACCCCGGGCTGGCGCCACGAGTGCCGTGCCAGGAGCCGCGCGGATGCCAGCGAGGGGTTGCTGCTGTGCTGCTGCGCCAAGGCTGAGCCTCCTGCCTTCTGTTGCAGAGACCTTGGTGAAGCAGCTCTCCTCTTATGAAATCATCACACCTGTCCGAGTGAATGAGTTTGGAGAAGTTTTCCCGCACACGCATCACTTCAGAAGGAGGAAAAGGAGCTTGGAGGCACCGCTGGAGCCCGCTGCTTTCCGAACACACTATCAGCTCAGAGCATACGGGCAGGTCTTCCAGCTCAACCTGAGTGCTGATGCAGGCTTCGTTGCTGCTCAGTACACGGTGGTGCACATCGGGGCCCCGCAGAAGCAGCCGTCCCCTGACTTGCGCCACTGTTTCTATCGCGGGCATGTCAATGCCCAGGAGACGCACATGGCTGTCTTCAGCATCTGTGGTGGTTTGGTAAGCATGTTGGTCGCTGCTTCCTGTCTCCATTCATATTCTCCTCCCTGAAAGAAAGTAGTGGGATGCCTTTGCTGGAGAGCTAAGCTGGAAATTCTTGGGCATCATTCCGAGTAGTTGGTCATGAAATATCTTGGCATTAGCAGTGTGCAGTCATGATGATACTTCTCTGGTGGGATACACAAATGCCGCTTTCAAAGGATCTGTTTCTGGCCAGTAGTATAGTTGGTTGATGTAACTCCTGACACCAAGAGCATTACAAGGGAGGGAAAAATCATGCCTTAGAAACACAGTAAGCTATTGACTTGATAAAATGATGCTGTCAGTTGGCATCAGTTATGTGATTGTAGCTTAACAGATATTGTGGTTGTGAGTGAGGAGTAATGGTAGCTGAGATGGTGAGAGAAGAGCTGGTGTTGATCAGTTTCTTCCTCAGCTTTCACCAATACTGTAAAGGTATGTTATATCCTAATAAGTGTGCAGCAGTGCTCTCTAAACACATTTCTGCTAAAAGGGAATAGGATATTTCTTAACTTCAGTGGAAGTGTGTCTGTGAAACACTTCTTAAGAATTGAATTGAGTAGGCAAATCAAAACTGCCATGATATACATTCTGTACTTACCCCTTGATAGTATTTATTATGTCTTCCAAAGTGATAATGGAGAAATAGTATCACACAACTGTCTTTGGAAACAGTTGTACTGAGTTGCTAAATTTTATAGTTTTGTGCGTAGAAACATGAAGCCTGGTACCTTGTGCTTTACCACATCACTACTTACTGAAATGCCAAGGACAAGTTGTGTGACATGCACACTGTAGAAATATAGCATTGTAAATATTACTGTGAATTTAAGTTGGGGTTGTTCCATTTTTTTTGCAGACACTCAGGAAACTAAAGGTGCAAGACTCTTATTTTTAGGACCTCAAGAAATTCCAACTTCATATACTAGGCTCTTTCTAGTAGCCTACACAAAATAGAATGCAATTGGTTGGATGTATTTAGGACTGTTTAATGTGTATTAAAAGAAGATGATACACAGGATAGAAGAGAGAACCAGAAATAACTGCTATTTGAGAGACAAACTTCTTTCTTGTGCTTCTTGGATATTTGGATATATGCCATCTTGTCTTTGGGTTGAGGTGTGTGGACTTTGGATAGTCTTTGGAAATTAGTGGAGAAGCAAGCATTTGAAAACAGTAATTCTGTATTCATCCTGTTTTATCTATATATCTTGCTTTACAAACAACTGTCATTGGTTCTTGAATACATTATCCAAAACCCAATTCAAAACTATACCAAATATCGTAATATGTTTACTAAGAGAGGGAGTAATACAAACGTGTTTACTAAGAGAGAGAAAGATGAGGTATCACAAATATGGTTGATTTTGGTTTATTTCTTCCATGTCTCATGTTTTAATAGATGCTATTGTCATTGAGAATAGTGGCATACTCTATACAGAATAAATATGAGAAGTTCTAAGAATTTCTACTTTCATAACCTTTGCTGCCTGTTTGAATTCTATTCCTGTAAACTGTTGCTTTGCATTACTTGAAGGGACCATGTGCATTGAAAATAACTTTTCTGCAAATTGTGTACTTACTGCTGTTAAAAGTTGTCTCAACTACCTTATGTATCAGTTCTCAAATTCTTCATCTCAAGACCATCTTCTTGCCAGCAACAAGCTGAATGTCTCACTTCTTATTTCTCTTCCCCCTCCTCCTTACTGATATATTACAGTATCATCATGTATGTGTATGGTCAGAAATCCATGAGTGCCTTTAAATTAGGACTTTGCCTCTTCTAGATGAGCCTTGTGAACTTTTCACTGCAGCTTCCAGCTGTACTTCACATCCTCAGTCATTGCCTGGCTCACAGAGTGCCCAGTCTGAGCCACTTGACAGCAAAGACCTTCCTGTCTCACTGCTTTCTCTCTCCTCTCATTTCACTCTGTCCAGGCAGGTACAGCCTTGGAAGGTATGTAGCATAGCCAGTGTTGAGTCTGCTTTCCCCTCCATGGTGGAGGTTTTCAGAAGAGGAAGCAGAGCCTCCATGGATGCTGTTGCACTTCCTGTGGGATATGCCTATAGTTTTCCAGAGAGGGATTGTGTGGTGGCTATAGCCAGCTGGTTGCCTGTAACTGCACAGAGTGCCCTCCAGCATGACTCAGAACCTTCAAGCTAATGTTCTTCCTCATCCTCACGGATTCAAAGCAAATGTTTTCTGCCTTGTGTGACTGCCAACGGAGAAAACTTTTTTGGAATTTAGAGAAGAATGAATGTGAAAAGAGGGAACTACAGACCTGGTGGAATTGTCCCGTGAGATCTTGTCCTCCCTGAATGCATTCCCTATTCCTAGATGGGACTACCCTCAAAAATTAGTAAAAATATGTTTTTATCCTCAAAGTTTTTAAAATTTCTTGGGTTTGTGCATTCAACAAATATACCTGCAAAAATATATTAGTCAGTTATTGCTATTTAATGAACAGTCACGCTCATGCTTTATGAGTGCATCCAAACATTTAAAGTCTGACTGCTGCTGAGGTAAGATACTATTTATTGGGAGCAAGAGAGTAGAAACCAGGCTAGTGACTCGGTAGCGTTATATTACATTTATTTTAAGTAAAATTCTTTCTCTTTGTGGGATCACTGAACTTGAGCTTAGTGTATGGAAGTTAAGATACTGCTTTGAGCTATTAGGTATAATTTTATCTTCCAGCTTTGCATATGTTAGGGAATTGCTTATATTTGACCAATGCTGTAAAAGCTGGGAAGGAAAAAATGACTTGTACTTGGTTATAAAGGTACAGGAAGTATAACAATGGAGTTTTAAAAATTGCTCTGGGTATGTGCCTGAGTCATGTGAAGTGAAACCAGGTAGTTGTGTTCATTTTATCCTGTAGGCATCTATCCCCAAGGTCTGACTGCATTTATTCAGAGCTTCATTCTTCCTCAAGTTCCTTCTTTTCTTTTTGCATTCTTAGGTTGAGTGTGTTGTCCCCCTTCACTCTGCTTTGCTATTTCACCCTCTGTTAAGCCTTTTCCTGCATGTGCTAAGAGCACCTACAACCCAGGGTACCCATGGAGCATTGCTTAATGGCTCCTGACACCCTGTATGCAGTTTTGTTGTGTTACATTTTGGAGCATGCCCTGGGTTCAGGGGTGCAAATGGCACAGAGAGGTTAGAAGGTCAGCAGGGAGTCTGTAGTAATTGCAAAGAGGGAGTGTATAATTAGGAACTTTGGTATCCATCAAAGGCAGAAGATCATTTGGAGTGATGGCCTGGGTGCCTAGCTGAACATCTGATCACACACAGGCATATTTCTTGCATCTTTAGAGTAATTTTTGAGATTTCATGCTTTATTTCACTTTATTTTCTTAAGTTCCATATTTTTTACTTTTACTGCATTAGTCAGTTATAGCTTCCTACAAACATAGGGAACGAGATCTGCTGAGGATGTCCCTGGATGCATGTAGACTAAAGATACCTTTCAAATGTTATGCAGACAGCAAAATCAAAGAGGTAAAACCCCAAATAGTTAAAAATCATTTAACTTTTGAGAACATATGGCTTATGAGTTTAATGACAAATATAAGCTATACCAGTGAATGAAATGTCTTATAAATGATGATAGCTCCCTTATTTTAACTAGAATGCACCTTCAGTTTCTCGCAGGACCCATCTAGAGAAAGGAGCTTTTTTTGGTTGGTTGGGTTTTTTTTTTCATCATCCTGAAAGAATTCTATAGTAACAGTTTGTTTAGTGGGTTGAGAAACCTGGTGTTTTTTCTCAGGGGTTAGGAGGGTGTTGGCTGATGCTGAGGATAGTTAAAATCAGTTTTTGTGAGCTAGAAGAATGCTTAAGTGCCAAAGGTGTTTTATGTGACTACTGTGAGAGAGTAAAAGGTAAGAAAGAAGGAAAAAATACGTTATTTTGGGTGTCTGGTCTCTCGTGTGTAGAGCAATTTCACATGCTCACTGACTGGCAGAAGTTAGGAGTAGAAAAGTACACAAGAATCTCTTCTTGCATGGATTTGCCAGCTGTCAGCTTCCTGCAGTCCAGGAAGGCAGGACCACTTTTTTCTAATTGAGCTTTGGAGTGTGACAGGTTTCTTCTTCAGCAGCTCAAGGAAGCCCTTTGGTAATGCTCCCTTACTGCACATCAGACTTACTTTTGTCTGGAGACTGGCAGGAGTATGAACCTAAGTGTGGATCTTTGCAATCCTCAGTACAGGAGGCTGTGTTTATTTTTTATTAATACGGGTCAGCGAATCACCTTTCTGAGAAGTTTTGAAAACAGCTCTGTCTGCTGCTATGAATGGGTGAAGTGGCTCCTTTTAAGGAAAAGTAAGTGGTCCTGGAATTTGTCTTAAAAAACTGTGGTTTTTAATTGCTTGGTTAAAAACCCAACAATCCAAAGCCCAAAAATTTGCTAGAAGCTACTGCTAGCATAGCCAGCATCTAGTTTCTTGTGGAGATCTAGTGCAGGTAACAAATTCCAGATACTTGCTCCCTGGTTTTGTGCTCCTTAGTACTAACAACTTCAGTGAGTGAAACTACATTGTTTTTTCCAAGAAACTCTAACACTTGTAACTGGAAAATATGCTTACCTTGATGTGATTTAATGCTTTAACTTCTAAGCTGTCACTTCAAAAAAGTTACTTTCTAAATCTGGAAGGCAGGATAGTTTCAGCATTTGGGTTACATTTATAATGCTCTGAGCATCCATAAGGTACATATTGGATTTCATAGTTTTTTTTATTTTAATGTACCAATTCTATCATAAGCTAGGAAAACAATCCTATTAAAATGCCAACTCAAGGCAATTCATTCTTGCTTGAGCAAACAGCCTTACTGCTACTGGCTGGGTGATATGGGGACTTCCATTTAGTAGTTCTGGTTTCTCGTGTCATGCACGTATGTAAGGTGAGACTCTGACTCTGGATCTGCAAAACAGGAAGAGTTTCAGTGCTTCCACTACAACCCTGAGCAATTGCTCTGTCTCTGATCAGCACAAAGTGGTTTTAAGTAAAAGGTTTTCATTTGCAAGTTTAAGATAAAATGTTCTTTCTTTTTGGCTTGTTATAAAATAGTAAGACAATTTAGGTCCCCCCTACAGCTGTTTTAAAAACCCTGAGACTTCTCCAGTATGTTTTCCTCAGGCTCTTTGCATCTCAACTTTTCCTGGAAATATTTCCACAGATGCTATACCTTCACACATGGGCCAGCACAGATCAGAAAATACAGGTGGTAATTGCAGTCGTAAACTGAGAAGATATATGTAGTTGCAGATTGTGCAGCTGAAGGTCTGTCACAGAAAATGTTTTATCAAAAGCAGTAGGACCTGAGTATGTGTCTATCTGTTCACCAGCAAAATTCTGCAGGAATTGTCCTTTCAAAGACTGGATGTGCCTATGTAATGTTTTATGTCAAGGGTGCTCAGCCACCGCTGGCCTGCCTTCTGCCCACGTCCTGTGTCTATTGGCCTTTTCTTGGTGGCTACTTGGGCACATTCTTTGCCCATATGTTTGACAAATAAGTTGTTTTGATGGCTGCAGCTTGTTCTCAACTGCTGCTTTTATTGCTTGAATCTATGTGACACAGGTGAATTTACTGGTGTGCCCTGGACAGCCAAAGGAGCTTTTGATTTACTTTTTTCTGTGTGTGTGTACATATATATATATACACACACACGTTCATATTCATTAAACTTTGAGGAAGTACACAGAAGTTTCTGTGTTAGGGGAGGGCAAAGTATACAACATATCATATAGCCCTTTGCTGTCACTAAGCTAAATCACTGGTGTGCAAATAGGTGTGTGTGTGGGGGGGGATGTCTGTGTGGGTTTTCTTTTTTTGTCTGAACTTAACTCTTCCAGTCCCAGGTGGTAGTCAACAGTTGGCTGTCATGGATCTCAGGAAACTTTGTACTCTTGGGGAATAGATAGGCCTCCCATATGAGATAGTGTATCTGCAATAGTCACAATTCATTCTTTTTCAGACATACCCTCATGTAGAAAATGGCAAAGGTAAGATAGCAAAGCCAGACACTGAGAACAGTTAATACCTTCTGGGAATGCACATATTGACAGAAGTACTCAAGGTAGCTTACTGTGTGGCTGACTAAGATGAAAATCTAACCATAGCTTGTGTGCTCTTGAGTGATAACTGCCTGTGATGGTGCTTATAAGGTCAAAAGGACTGTATGGAGCTATTCATCTCCCAGTGAGAGAAAAAGGTGGTTTTGCATCTACTTAGTAACATCAAAACTAGGAAGTTCTCTTTAAACGGAGATAAATTGCAAATGTAAATTTGCTTGACATTTTCTGAGACAGGCAAGATGATACGATGGAGTTTCCTCCAAGATAAAGTGTCAGGATCCCCTAGGTCCTTGTTCTGTCAGAATACTTAGCTTGATCATTTAGGTGTTAAAACTAAGTCCCCTAAAACTCAAAAATAAAAGCCAACAACACACTCCCTCCCAAAGTAACCCCCAAACAAACAAGAAAATCCCTTTATGTGTTCATGCATTTTGTTTTGCCAGTTTCAACAAGTATTGCAAGATAATTGCTTTTCTGTAATGGAATCTCCATGTATATCTCTATTAAAAAAATTGTTATGCATATTTTTAGTTGGCTTGTCTAGCTTGTTTACTGTGAATTGTATATAAAGGTAAAAATAAATAAATAAATGACCCCACTCCAATGAATGTTGTTAATTTCCATGAACCAATGCTCTTTTCAGGTGGCTTTGAGTTTGTTTTTTTAACATTCTCACTAGTTGTCTGCTATTTAGCCTCTCCGTTTTTGCTACAAATTTTATTTAGAAACTCCTGGTTATCATTTGGTTATTGGTAAGGTGTGGTCTAAACATACAAATAGGTAAAATCTCTTTAATCCTTTACATGGAACTTAAATTTCAATCTGGAGTTAAGAAATTTTATCTAACCATTGCTTAGGTGCCTTTGCAGACCAGGACACTTCCAATCATAGGTGAATGCCCCATCAATTCTTTTAATGGTGTGATTATAGTCAGCTCATGCAATCTTCAAAAGTAATGTTGCTTTCAATCACTTCTAAAAATGTATTCTACCAGAAAACATTTGCTATATATGTCTTCCCTGGTGCTTAGCTAGTGTTATTATTTATGGTTTTATTACTATTTTCTTATTTCTATTATATTAGCTTTGATCTTAATACATTAGCTTGGACTGCTATCTCTTATTGTGTTTCTAGCTGAATTATCTTCTAGCAGAAATACTCTTTCCTGATGTTGGCAGTGTACTATGATCACTGTAATACTTTCTTCCATTAAACAATGCTTCTTAAGTCTTTCATCAGAAAATATTGTAACAGTGAAGCAGGAAGAAAAAGGGGGAGGGATTCTTACATTATTCAAGAACTCTGAATAAACAAAAGGGGAGGAATAGTAGAGGGGAAGAGAATAATATAAAAGGAAGGGATTTTGTAAATTTGACTGTTAAAGTGCTTTTGCTGTAAACTACTTGCAAGTTTTTAAGTGAGTTAAGAAGCCATACTTTAAGGGCATGAGAAGTACTTGACCACAGGAGTGGAGCTTACCTGGAAGGGAGTCTGCCAGTTCAGAGTCCAGTTTTCCAGAGCTTCAGTTGTTCTTTCAGAGTTTTTATGAAACTGTTCCAATTGTGTTGTTGGACATATTAAGATTAATTCCTCATTTATGAAATCTGCTATATATCCCTTATGTTTTCCATGTGTTCTGCAAACTTTATAGACAAAGATGTAATTTGTATGTGGGCATGGTACATTCTTTAACCATAATTTTGCAATATTTACTTCTATAACTCTTGCAATAGAGTTAATATTGGTTAAGACTATACAGTTTTAAGTCACTTCAATCCACTAAGTCATACCATATAGTGAATAGCTGTGTTGATCCCCTGAACCTTGATTTAATCTAAAGTGTCTAGATCATCCATAATATTTTAAATCCAAAAAATAAATTATCATTCTCATGTGGACTTCCTCATAAATTTTCTCAAACTATGCATATGCATAGTTCTGGGTAGCACTCCTTCTTTGGACCACTTATTTACGATGTGCAAGAGACTGTTTTCAATTTTGTACTCTACTTCTACTGAAAAGATCTTTTAAATGTACTTTTATCTCTTTATCTGAAGAACAGAAAAAGAATGTTTCAGGCAGCTTTCTTGTTAGATTATTTGAGAGGCATCTGTAGATGATAAATAAATCCAGTTCATTTCTGATTTAATTTCCTGCAAATGCTTGAGCTGCTGTTTCAGCAACCTGCCACTGTACATCTGTACATTTCTTTATTTCATTTTACCAAAACTATTCTTCATTTGGATCTCACTATTTTCCTTGTGTGTCTAATGGCTCCATTTGTACCAGCAGAATCCATCACCAGGTGAGGTATCACTCTCCTGGCTGGAGGACTGTAAACAGACAGTGTAACTGCTGACCGAATTTTTGTCGATGCATGTGTTAGGAAAACGAGGAGCAAACCATGTGTTTTCATGGTGGATTTAGAGGCTTGGAATGGGTGCAAGTTCGATGTCTTCTTTGCCTTTGAATGACAAATATCAAGTACCTTTCTTAAGATAGAGGATTGCTTGATCTCTTAAATTATGCTCTTTCTCACATACGACATAGTGTGTTCAGTTGAGATAGATGTGCAAAAATTTGTCATAGACTCCTGGCAGGAGGCCTTTGTAACTACTCAGTGGTAGTAATTGCTTCTTTACCCATACATTGTTGAAGAGGAGAGAATTCATTGTAGAAAGAATGGAAGTTTTTGCATTATAGATTTTTGCTCAGCTGTTTTTTCCATATCTAAACAGGCCACTGATCATGGGATACTGAGTGAGCACCCAGTGGGTGCCAAAGAGTGAGCAAAAGTAAGCTTGACAGCTTGACTCCATTTTTCTAAAAAGTAAAAAAGTATCTGTAAAGGTGGACTCTCCAGTGTTAAGGACACAATTGTACCATCTTGTGTTAATCTTTTGACGTAAAATAAAAGCTAAGAATAATTTTGAGGCCGTGAATTATAATAGAGGATTCTGCCCATCCGGCTGTCTGTCCTAACTTTTTGGCCTGTGAATTTGTGGTCTGTTATTGTGAAGCTTCAAAGTGAGGAGACTCAGTCAAAAACATATGTCTTAATGTTTGGGATTTTTTACTTTCTTGGATTTTGATTTTTTTTTTTTAGTTTTAGAATGAAATCGTAGAAGAAGAACATAGGCTTGTTCTTATAGTTAATCTTTTCCAGTGGATGTCTGATATTCTGGAAGTTTTGTTTAGAATGTAGTATGAACTCTCTCCTTATTAATTCTGAGGTATTGTTCTTATAAACTGTGTGTTGTAACTGAAACCATTCCTTGTCTGTTTGTTGGAAAAGGCCTTGAAGAAACAAACCCTGATTATCTGCTCCACCTGTATGAAAGAATAGGAAGGAAGTAAAATGTCTGTGGGAAATAAAGCAGGAACAATAAAGTTCTTGCTTAAATCTGGAAGAACATACTTTAAATATCTATTATGTAGAAATGTAGGTTTTGGTATATCAGGAGAAAATAATTAATTAGCATATTAGTGTTGACAAATAGTGTGGGGTGAGATTTATGATATTTTGTTAAGTGGGACTTTAATAGTATATGTAATAAAACATGAATCTTAACAAGAATTGATGCTTTGTCCATGAGTGACAGGCTCTTGTCTGTCCCTGTCATTTACCCAAAAGGTTGTACCTTAAGACTAACTGACAAGCTGTGGCATGTCTGTTTTCCTGAAGCCCTTTCCAGGCTGTTCTTGGTACGCTCGATCTGCTGTCCTCTACAAATTACATGCCCTGGAAACACTGGATGTGAGAAGGCTAAACTGAATGTATAAAGGATCCAGCATGAAGACTACTTGCAAAGAATTTAAATGAAACTGAGGGGGAAAAGTTCTTCTGTGAGTTAGATTTAAACAGTCTTGAAATGAAAATAGTATTTAGCTGTTTCTTTTTTCATTCTGCGACAAAGTTGGTGCAGAGGATTCATCCACAGTGTGTTGACAATAGCTCTAATAATGTTATGTATCAGGCAAGATTGCAGATGGGCTTCAGGCATATGTCAGGCTAACAGACTCTTACAGATCAACAACTGATAACTGCTTAGAAGGATCCCAAATACAAGGGGATATTATAATTCCAGTACAATACTGTGGACACTAAAGTAGTCTGCAGCAGTTCTTTAAAAGACTTAGCAGGTTGTTTGAAAAAGCCCTATTCTTGCTTCTGTTCTCATTTATCCTGCTCTGCCACTCTCTCCATAACCCTGAGTTTCAAGGCTGACCTGAACATTTAATCTCTTAAACCATATTATGTAGATTATTGCTATTGTTTTATTGGTCAATCTTATGCCTTAGTGTCAAAACGTCTATCAGGATGCAGTGTACCTACTCACTTGATGTGTTTAATTGGCTGAAGTAAGGAAGTTGCTAAAAAGTTTGAAAATAATTTGATGAAATTCTTTCATGTTTTTTCTTCCTCATAGTCTCCTGAGGTGGAGTACTTAAACCATAGGAAATTATGAATTCTGTTAGAAGTGCAGTGAGAAAGAACAGAGTCTGCTTTCGGATTTCATAATTGAAAGGATTATGGGGCAGGGGGCTTGGGGAAAGGAGCTTAATTTTTGTTCTTTGTATATGTGCCAGTGCTTTTGTTAGTAATCAAGTTACTGTGGTTCCCATTACATAGTTAACCATGTGTGTCTGTGGTGGCCAGGGACAGGGGCTGTTTTGGGGGAATCAAGGAGAAAAACACTTTAATGGTGTCAACTTTAAATTTCTGGTGCCCTGGTTAAAAATCTTCAAAAAGAGTATCATGTTAACACTGTTTCTAATCTATGGGGAAAATGCAGTTTTAGAAGAAGAATATTATATAAATTATGTTAAAGACAGAAGGTAACAAATCAGTCCAGAATTTGGACAGCAGTCAAAGTCTGAACTTCTTGATGGCCTCTGCTCTCCTTTGCACAGTTCCCAACTGGTCCTGCTTGGTTATACCTAGTTTCTCTTTATTTTTGTGATCTCCTTTGTTTCATAACTCTTACAGTAATTACCTTTGATACATCAATAATATGCAAGGTAATCTGAGTTATTCTGGTGGGGCAAGTCCCTGAAAGCAAACTTCTCTTGCCTTACCTTGCAGGTTTTACTGGAGTTTCCCCCATCTCATGTGCATGTGTATGATCATTAACTTCAAAATGTTATCATAAATAGCTTTTATTATAATGAGAATTATTTTTATATCAGTATTTTCAGTGGAAAATAATTCAATTACTTCTCTTACTTTCAGATGGGCACCTTCAAGGCACATGATGGTGAATACATTTTAGAACCTCTGATGAAAGCGGATGGAGGTGAACATGAAGATGAACATAACAAACCACATCTTATATACAGGCATGATGAAGTTAAAAAAGAGTATCAGAAATCCCATAAACCTTGTGATGTTTCAGGTACAGTCGTACCTTAAATTTCATTGTGCCTTTTTCAAATGTCAGATGTTCTAAAGAAAAAAAAAAGCAAGATTTTATTTAATAAATAATTTTTCTCCACATTGTGCCGTTAGAACCTACACATTTCTTTCACATAGGCTTGTCAGCTGTTCCTTTTGTTTTGTGACAGTGCCAAATTCAAAAGTAGGACAGAATGTGTGAATAAAAAAAATCCATGATATTGCAAGAACTTTGGTGTGGGTTTGCTTTTACACCTACATTGTCCCATATGTAAACGCTGAAAGAGTAGATCCACAGGAGCTGTTGCTTATATTCACAAAAGATAATGAACATACTGCAAGTCTAGCAGATAATACATGAAATCTGTCTTCCTTAATAATCAAACTATTTAATATTACCCATTAATTTATTATAATTTAATCTTACCCATTATTGTAAATGTTTGTCCTTATGAGTATTTGAATAATTTATTCACGCTACATATTCATAGATTTAGTTTTATTTAAGGTTAAAGGAAAGGGGTCAACAGAACCTCTGCCTTGGACTTTCCGAGGGTGGACTTTAGCCTGTTCAGGGCACTGGTTCAAAGTGTCCCTTGGGAAACAGTCCTTAATAACAAAGGGGTCCAGGAAGGCTGGACATAACTTAAGAAAGAAATTTTACAGGTGCAGGGGAAGGCCATCCGTATGTGCTGAAAGATGAGCCAGCAGGGAAGATCAACTCCCTGATCAGTTCCTGGGCTGAACAGGAAAGTTTGGCTGGAGCTCTTCTTGAGGAATATCTATGTAGATGGCTAAAAATATAAAGATAAAAATAACCAAAAAAGCTTGGGGGACTAGTGTTACTAATTTTGGAAAATTCTTATAACATATACTTGGAAATATTATTTTGAGAATTCTGCTTTTCCATAGATACTAGGGCCAGAAAATAACCATTGTGTTAAGCAAATGTTCTTATTCCTATGCCTTTTTTTAAAATGATGAATGATATGTACTGAATCAAATTAGAGGTCTTTCAGTTTGTTTTGTGTCTTTTTTTTTTTTTTTAAATCTAAACAAGTTGGTGTGACAAGAAGGCTTCAAGCATTAAGAACATTGTAATTTTCTCCCTTTTCATTTTTTGGAAAAATTACGAAAGATTGTGAGCTAAGGCTTACTGTCATTTTGGGGGGAGCGAAGTTGGAGAAATGTTTATGAGGAAAAGCTTTGTGGTTTTATGTTTCTGTCCTTCTAAAGAAGAGATGTGTCTCCTTTAATGCTAGTCTTGCTTGGTTATTCATGTCCTTTCTTCACAGAGGAGCAACTTATATCACTACTTGGAATCATGAGAGTTTCTCTTTCTCTAGTAAGGGAACCTTGACAGAGGATATGGAAGAACATATCATTCAATACATATTTTTAGTTTGAAACTGAGTCATGATAATTCTAAAATTGTCTACCAGATCTTTTCTTCACTTTATACTGTTTTCTTCTAAAACTAATTTGACAGTGAAAATATTTTTGTAACCTTGATATATGGCTTACTCAGGTTGGGATAGGATATTTATTGCATTTCCTCAGTCCATAAGTTCTGTTACCTTGATACGTGGAAGCTCATCAGGGTTTGCCAGAATGTGTTTTAGATAAATCTGATAGCTATTACTTATCCACTTGGGGATTTCTGGTGTTTGTAAACAAAATTAATTTGATTTGTTTGGTCCATAAATTTAGATAATCTTTAAACTCTCCCTTTAAATGTAAGTATTATTTCCCATTTTGCCAGTACTCTAGAGTCTCAAGACGCTTTCTGACCTAGTAAAGACTGTGTATATGCAATTGCTTCAGCCAATTCTCTTCAGTGCATCCAACTCAGTCAGTCTGAACACATAAGAGTATATGTGGATACTCTTGAACTAGTTCCTTTTCAGAGCCAGTCCCTGCTTTCTCTCCTCATTATTGTTAGTGCTAACGGTTTCACAATTAGTATAGCTTTTGTGATTGATTTTTAAATGATTACTCAGTAAAGTGCTTGTTGTTGTCTCTACTGTTTTTCTTTCTGGCCATATTGTGCTCTAAGGAAGACAGACTATGGATCTCTCAAAAGTAGCTTAAAGTTTACACATGAGGGTTCTTCCCTTGAGTAATGGAATGCATAGATTTAAATCCTCTCAAGCTCAGGGTGACAGAAGTGTGATCTCTGAATTCTTGGGTCAGTGCTGAAGTCACTAAGTCATCAGAATAAAATGATTAGGAGACATATCCTTTGGCTGCTACTTTTTAAGAGGGAAGTCTAGTTTCCAGGAAGACAGTGGAGGTTTCTTCTGAAGGGGCTGGAGTTTCCAGTTAGCTGCTGAAGTTCTAGAGGGTAGTGAGAATTCAGATATGCTTCTCCATTAAGTATTTTTTGTGAGCTAAGATGACTCTGGTAAAGGCATTGGTTTTTCTGTATCAGGCATCAGAAGCCTCTGGTGGCTGGACTATACAGTGTAATTGGAAATATTACAGTACTTAGTTTGGAGATATCTGAGTAGATTGTGTATTTCCTTTAGAGCCTGATTCTACATAATGAATATCTACAAAACTGTCAAAGAGGTTACTTAAGGCTTTTGATGTGTACTTGCTTACAAAGTTAAACTCCATATTTATTTAAATATTATGTTATGTGAATTTGAAAGTCAGTAGGGATTTGAATTCAGGAGTTGGACATAGTTTGTTTTTATTTGTTCTGCTGGTGCCAAAAGTTTGAGTGTAAAAATGTGTTTTGTTTAACTAACTGGTGTCCTTTGTTGTACTGATTAAGCTGTAGTGCTTATCTCCTTCCAGCCTTCCTGTTTGGATTATACTGCATTCTAGGAACTGTGTAATATTGCTGTCTCTTAAATAATTTGTAACAAATAATTCATTTATGATAGAACTATATAAAAATATGCAAGAGATCTCATTTGATGTTCCTATTACAGTCTTCTGTGTTTTTTTTTTTTTAATTCTTGCAGTTTGTCTTGGAAATAAGATCATAAATATAAGTTTTTCTATTTTGGGCAGCCTTTTGCCTTTTTACTATTTAGCAACTGCATTCAACAGTAAATCTTTTTTTTACCTTACAGAGAAAGAGTTGAAGAAGAGCACTTTATTACATCCAACCTTCAGCAGTTTAGATGAAAAGAGCAGCGTTTTACAGAAGTCTCTCAGTTTAGAGTATGCTTTAAATAACCTCTCCATAGAAGATGGCAGTCCACATTCCAGGAAAAAACGTTTTCTTTCCTATCCAAGATATGTAGAAGTGATGGTCACAGCTGACACCAAAATGGTTCGTCACCATGGGCAGAATTTACAGCACTATGTACTAACATTGATGTCAATAGTAAGTAAGTTCTTAAGTATTAGGAATTTTAATTATTTCTGTTCTGTTTTCTTTTCTTCAACTTTCCTGTCTTCTGGTTTGATCAAAATCTGTATAATAAAAAGAGATTACATAAACATAAATTAAAAAGATGGTTCAAAATTTAAGGCTGTGGATCTTTTCAGTTTACCGCAGTGTAGGTGAAATGATGGGACCCATTTCCTGATTTTCTGTTACTTTAGAAGAATTCTTAAGCTTCAGGGAGTGAAAAATACAGATTAATTACAGCAGACAGATGGTAAATGGAATTGATTAAAAAAAAAGGCTTTGTAATAGTAATCCTAGTTTTTCAATTTTTCAAGAAACTTCAAATTAATATGGGTCAGACTTTGAGTTGGTATCATTTATTTGTGATCTTTATGTGGTAAATTCTTTCTTGAACCAAAAGTCACTACTTGTATTGATTCAGAATATAGTACAGTAAGCTCTAAAATCAAAAGTTTTACCATGACATCAGTTGAACCATCTATTAGGAAAAGGCATGCTAACATATTTTGCATTGTAATTATTCCTAGATTTCTGTCCTTACATCTATTCAAGAAGCTTAATTTACACAAGACTGCATCCAGCTTGGGGGCTAGCAAATTAAAGCACCTATCACATAAGTATCTGTAGAGACATCTGCTTTTTAGATTGCTATTAACTTGACCGGTTACAGACATCTACTTTTGGATGAACAGAATAGCACTCTAGTTTTACCGTGATTAATTATTTTGCTTCATAGAAGTGCCCCATGCCATTTCAGATGTTGTAGGACATCTGACGTGGCCTCAGCTGCTGCTTCACCAAGCTGTGCAAGAATCCTGTGAATCATGTGTTGTGTCTGCCAGCTGTGCATTCTGATAACCTATAGAGTGTTAAGGGATGCTGGGTAATAGGCAGCTGGACAACAGAGGTGGATTCTGCTCCCTCTAATGTCCACATCTCCAGCTGATGGCAGTAGATGTGCTGCCATCTATTATGCAGATGACGTCGGCACCTAAATTTAGAACATGGAGTTTCCTTTAATTAGTTTATAAGAAAAATAAAGCTTTAAGGGAGATTAGCATATATTATTGTAAGTCTTCTTTATTTTTCTGCTTTTAGTGGTGTGAAGGTGTGAAAGTTCATGTATTACCAAAAAAAATCCATACTGAAAGTTGTTTTTTCTCTTATAGTACAGACTCAGTTTGGAATTCCTTTCCAAACAACTGATCCCTAAGATGCCATTTTATTACAGTTACTTCCTTTATTAAAGAGGTGTACTAAGAAACAAAGTGAAGCCGTAAAGACATTACTTTAAAATAGAAGCTGGTTTTTACAGAACTTTACAATAAGATGAAATGGAACATTTATTATATCTTTTTCATGAGGTCTTGTTGTGATTATAGGTAATGTAATTCCTGATGGTTTTTTTTAAGAAGAAAACATTATTCCTGCATCTGTAGATGTTGTACATTCAAGTACTATTCCTTACAGTGCATTATTTGTCTTTTTACTTACACAATTGCACTTCAAGGTAAATAAGATAAGCATTGTATAATTGCTATTAAAAAGAACCTATATATGAATTAAGTATTTAACTAGTATTTAACATATACTGTCTGAGTGAAAGAATAACAATTCTTTTCTAAAAAACTTGTCATTTCTTTGTTGTGCTTTCGTATCTGTACTGTAAAACTAGGGTTTTACACTTACTGCTGCCTTTGGGATAATAGTCTTCAATAAGCCACTACATCTTTAGTGTGAGTTTAATATCTCTGAATACCACTGTAGGTGGTAAGATCTATTGCCTGCATCTCTTGGCAGCTCTATTCCACATATATATATGTAGAAGGTAATCTTGAAATAAAAATTTCTTAAGATGTAATTTCTAGTAATGTTGAGCTTTTATAAATGCCGATGTAAAAAATATAAATTCAGATCTTAATTTTAAAAGATTTTCTTTACAGTTCAGTTAATTCCATGCACTCTCCCTCCCCCTGCCTCCATTTTCCCCACGGAATACATATCCCAGCTCGTACCCCTTCTCCTTGAAGCATTTCAGCAATGCCTTGGAATCACAGAACAAGTGAAAGTCGTCTGATCCAACCCTCTCCTGACATATATATGATTTGTCAAACCAATAATGTGTATGAATATACGGCCTTCAGTCTCTTCTTTTCCATAACATTTATTTTTCAGTAAACTAGTAAAGAAGAAGTGAAGGATAGGAAAACAAATGATTACCATTGTTTGCTATGTAATCTGCATTAGAATTTATCAGTTTGCTGGTAGGTCATTTCTTGACCCACAGCTTCTTAGTGTTTGAAATACAACCATTTTTAGTCTTATTTGATAGCCTATAAAGGAAAGAAATGAAACTTTAAAATTTTATCCTTTCTGCCATTATACAGATAGCTTTGATTATTAAATTTTACTGGTACTTGTGTCTGGTAAAGCAGCTTCTCTTAAAGGAAATTGTCAGGTTGCTGGCATTTTAAGTGAATCAAGCATTATACTTTACTCTTGTAATAATTCTGAAACATTTAAGGTTATTCAGTTCTGGCTTGGATTTTTAAGAAACCTAAAAACTTTAAGCATATAAATTGCATTAAATTTTAATGAAACTTAGACATCTAGCTCCCAGAAGAACCTTTGAAATCCTGGCCGATTTTTCTTTTATTTTCTTTGGGGCTTTTTTTAGCATCAACAAAGCCACCAAAGTAAACTTGCTGCTGTTTTATGAGTGGAAAATAAGAACTGAAATATACTGCTAAATATTTTTAGGGTTTTAAGTGTCTTGTCACTCATCCAATTCAACCTGAAAAGGCTTAGCTCTCAGCATGCAAGTAGTCTCATTTCTTTAAAACTGCATAAATGTTGGCAATATGAATATTCCCATTACTTACATTATATCTTGGAAATACTTACTCATTCTGATTGAAATACATACTTCAAGATAGAAGGAATACCTTTAGGATTTTATGAAAAACTTCATTGTATTTCAGCACAAAGAGTGGCATTATTTAATGTGAAACAATAAATAAAACAATAAGAATACTGTAACTGCTTAACTTGCACTGTTTCTTCTTGTTCCTCCAAGCATTGTATCAGCAGAGAAGGCAGTAGGCACTGCCTTAATAGACTTAGTAACTGGAGGACTTCATCTATATTCTGAAAGTTCAAAGCCCTGAACATGAAGGCTTGATCTTAGCAACTGAAATAATTCATTAAAACACTGGAGTAAAATTCAAAAACCACCTGAAATTTGGTTCCATGAATGATTTTGAGGTACTAATTTTCTGAATCAGTAACCTGATTATTGACATCCTTTTAAGAACTGTACTGCTTATATAGTTTGTTTGATAGTAAAAAAACTACTTGGTCTGTTCTTAGTCTGCTTGCAGCAAAACCTTTGTAATCTTGCCATTCTGAAAGGAAATCATGACATGTAAAACCACCTGTGGTAGGGCTACGATGGCCAGCTCAGACTGTGAACTTGGCTGACTGCCTAGTCATGTGAGGGCTAAAGTCAGAGCATGGGAGGGGGGCAGCCATGCATTCAAGGAGAGGATTGAGACAACATCAGTTTAGATCATTTGACTTGCAGTGAGACTGTGAAACCATAAAGTGGTGTTGTATCATGGTAAAACAGTACTATTATAATATGGTGTTAAAAGCTGGTGCTTTTGATTTCCATTAAGACAAAAACTTCAGTAAAGTTTTACACCTACCATCTTTTACTGATGTATGAAATGGAAGGTTGTGAGTAGTAGGTCTTAACAGCAAAAGATTTTTCTAGTTAGAGTCTTGTTTATACTTTTTTTTTTTTCAATTGTCATCATCAGCATTGATCATAAAGTATTTTCTATATGGGAAGACTGTGTGCACCAATGTGCCCTGTCATTAAAACCAGACAAATTATTTTATCTTAATATATATATGGGGGGAATTTAAAGACTGTTTTTATACTTTCTTTGCAGTTCATACTATACAATAGTTAATAGTTCATCTTTCCAGAACACACTGGGAAAACACAGATGCATCCTGGCCTTTAAGAATATTTGGCATTGCTGATTTTGCTATAGTCATCATTTAAAAATAGGCAGTAGACCTCAATAGTTTGTAGGTTAATAATTTAATTTGTATGACTACCATCTGAAAGGCAATGAATATAGTTACATTCAAAATTTAGAGGTGCATATATTGTTCCTTGTATCTGTTCCTAAGAACCTCAGTAGTCTATTTTGCCCCTTTCTCATTCAGATCATTGTATTAGTATTAAAGCTACAGGAATGTTCAGTACTTTTTATCTTTCATCCAGTAAAATCTAGAAGGCCAGCACAAGGCATATTTTTCTTGGCGTAGGCCAAGAATATATCTTATTATGTTTCTTCTGTGTATATAAAACCCTGTGATCTTGTGCATTTGGTGTGGTTAAAATGAAAGTGGGTATTTGTTTGTGCACCAATAAATATACGTAGCTGGAAACAATTATTTTCAAAGTATCAGTCATAGAAATTCTCCAAGCTGGCCTTCTTACTTATCTTGACATATGGGCATCTGTAGGAGTATAAAAGCCTACTATTCTTTTAATTGTGACTGTCTTTGTATTGCAACTCCAGGGTGCCTGTATATGAAATGTCACAATGATACCTCACTATGTCTTGAGGTTCACCAACTAATACAGAGGTATTAGTGTGCACAGGTAGCCAAGAAGGCCAATGGCATCCTGTCTTGTATGAGAAATGATGTGGCCAGTAGCTCCAGGGCAGTGATTGTTCCCTTGTACTCAGCACTGGTGAGGCTGCATCTTGTGTGCTGTGTCCAGTTCTGGGCCCTTCCCTCCAGGACACTGAGGTGCTGGAGCATGGCCAGAGAAAGGCAACAAGGCTGATGAAGGGTCTGGAGCACAAATCATATGAGGAGTGGCTGAGGGAGCTGGTGGGTATTTAACATGGAAAAAAAGAGCCTTGGGGGAACCTTACCACTGTGTACAACTACCTGTCAGGATATTGTAGTGAGTTGGGGGTCACTTATGTCTCCCAAGTAACAAGTGAAGCACCAGAGAAAATGGTTTCAAGCTGCACTAGGAAGGTTTAGAAAAAATTATGTCATGGAGAGGGTTGTGAAGCATTGTAACAGACTGCTCTGGGTAGCAGAGGAGTCACCATCCCTGGAGGTAAATAAAAGATGTGCAGATGTGGTGCTTAGGGTAGGGTTTCATAGTGGACTTGGCAGTGTTTAGTTGAACTCAATGATTTTAAGGGTCTTTTCCTACCTAGGTGATTCTATTTTGCAGCATGTAGGCAGGCACATACTTGCCTGTCTTTACACTTCACTGCTGTTAATACTATTTACTACTATTTTTGTCTAGGTGGTGGTTGTTGTTGATTAAATATTCAGTGATTAGACTTGTCTCTATGACTCTGCAGTGGTAATCGTTCAAGGGGTGTTCCTAAGGTGAAGTCTTGGTACTGTTCAGTTATGGCTTTGAACTGCCTGGGACCCATCTCATATAATAAGAATAGGAACAAGGAGAATAAGGAGACGTTGCGAAGCAGCACTCGTATGTTTCTCTGAGTAGCTTCTAACAGCTAGAGAAGCCTGTCTATGGCTGTGTCTTGTGAAATGATCTTTTAAGGTAGTTTCTTTTAGATTCTGAAAGGAAGGGTGCATTGACATTGTGCTGTACATGATGGCATTTAATATGATCTGATAACCGTGGTACATATGTTCATTGGAGAGTTGTAGATGGTGATGATCATGACTGTTACCATCTTCTGAGTTATTGCAGTATTAAAGGGCTGTCTTTACACCCATCTCAGTTACAAGTTAGAGGTGAGACAGAACACAGGCATTCCTTATAGGGTGTCCCCAGCTGGCAACTAAGCCCCACACAACCACTTGCTCACTCCCCCACCACCAGGATCAGGGAGAGAATTGGAAGGGTAAAAGCTAGAAACTCATGGGTTGAGATAAAGGCAGTTTAATATGGAAAGCAAAGAATTAATTCAGTGCTTCCTATGGGAAGGCAGTTGTTCAGCCATCTCCATCACATGTAATGGTTACTGGGGAAGACAAATGCCATCACTCCAAATGTCCCACTCTTCCTTCTCCTTACCCCCAGTGCATACACTGGGCATGATGTCACATGGTCTGGAATGTCCCTTTGGCCAGTTTGGGTCACCTGTCCTGGCTGTGTCTCCTCCCAACCCCCCAGGCACCCCTGGTCTCCTCCCCAGTGTGGCAGTACAAGAAGCAGGAAAGGCCTTGGCTCTGTGTAAGCTCTGCTCAGCAATAACAAAAACATTTCTGTATTATCAACCCCGTGGTCAGCACAAATCTAAAACACAGCCCCACACCAGCTACTATGTACCCTAGCGAAAACTGACACAGAAGGCAACTCAGCCTTTAAAAGGGATGTATTCTTTTCTTTTGCCTCCACTAAAGCACTCCACGAGGTGACATGTGGAAACTCTACTTGGCTAACTCAGGGGATAGTAGAATGAACGGGACTTGGGTGACGGGGCAGTAGATGACCTAAAACTTACAGGGGAAAAAAATGGTAAGTCTGAGGCATAGGTATACTTGTGCAAGTTTGCATGAGAAGTCCTTGCTATAGTCTTTGCCATTAGGATCCACTTGTGGAAGCCAGTTTTATACAGAAATATGCATGCAATGGAGTAGGAGTAGCACCAATAGAAATAACGTGGCTCTTTCGCTGGAGCAGTGTGTATGCTGCTCATATATCTCATGACTTCAGACAATTTTTGGGTCTTACGAAATATATGATAGAATCAGTATGATACTGGAAGAGGTGGAGGAGAAATCTCCCAGATCCTGGATATCTTACATGCTTTCAGCACTACAGTGATACGTAGGAGATTTTGGAGCCTGCAAAAGACATACAGGCTGTGAAGTGATACTGTGTTTCTTTCAGGGGATATGAATGTTTGTATTTTCTTGGTACCATGGTTGTGTGTAACAGACAAGAGGAAAGAAAAAGAGGTCTTGTTTAGGGGGGGAAAAGGAAGGGAAAAAAGAGCTGAACAAGATATATCCAATTAGATTTGGATATATAATTTACTTAACTTCCAGCCTCTATGTGTACTTGCTTGTTTATGAGCACCTTTTCTGAATAGGGCATTTTGCCACTATTCAGTCACACTTTCATGGACAGTTGCAATAGAGTTGGCAAGAGAAACTAAACTTAGTTACCAAGTTGCTTCCAGTCGACTGCCAGCCACAGATGTCTGACTTAATCACTCAAAATTTCATGAAAATAAAAGCTGTGATCCTTCCACTCAAGTGTAACTAGTTTCATTTATATATTTTTTTCCCATTCTTTGTTGCTGTTTTCAGCTGCAGAGTCTGGTTTTAAGAGTTGGAAAAATCTCTTGAAACTAATTTCACTTTATCTTGGCTATTACCTGCTACTTCTCTGAAGCCTGTATTTAGATCGCTGTAAAGCAAGTAGATCTGGAAATTGTAAAGAAATTGTGTATTCTATTAAATTCCTATCCCATTTCATCATCCTTTTTCATGACTGCTTCCAATAAGAGATGATTGAGAGGGACATCCTTAGAATACAGGAGCAGGGAGTACTTACCTCTTAATTTTTTTCACTAAAAATAAGAATCTTATATTCCAGATCTTTGATAGTTTCCTGCATCATTATATCATTTCAAGTCCCAGTGGATTATTTTTGTCTGCCTCGTTCCTTAGGTAAATCCTCGAGTTTGATTTGTGGTTATCAGTTTTCAGGATTTTTCTCTTCACATATGTTCAACCATACTGAGAATGTATACTGAACTTTGCTGGTAAGGGCATCTTATCAGCATGCAGTCTTGCTCTTTGATCTTTTGAAAGCAGTGGTAATAATTAAATGTTTGGAGGTCATGAAAGTGCTCATGACCAAGGATCCGGAGTTTGACTCAAACATAGGGTTAATGAGAGCAGTGTTCCTTTACACGTAGCATGAACATACTTTCTGTCATAATGGAAACAGGTATGTTTCAGATTTTGGCAGGAGCTGCTGACCTCTGGCATCAACATGACATTATTTCAGTCCTCAGCTATTCTCCAGAGAGACAACCAGTACATAATTCAGATGGTTCATAGATACAGGGTTGAAAGTCCTGCAACAGATTCTCTTCAGGCATGCAATGAGATATTTTTCTCTCATATACTTAGTCTAATGCATCTCCTCTGAGGTATGAGTAGCTAGTTTTGTGTTTTGAAGATACACTTTTGCTCAAATATTTTAAATGGACATTGGGTCAACAGGCAGGAAGGAGGACTCTTGACTGTGTTTTGTGTTGGTTTCTTTGCCTCCTTTATGTTTCCAGATTTTGTTAGCAGGATAACCTTGACAGAAAGCACTTACACAGCGTTAAAAGATTTTTTTCAAGGAACTATTAATGTATATGAGGGAACATCCATCAACTACATATAAGTACTACTACAACCATCAACAAGAACTGCTAAGTTTTAGTTACAAGAAGGCTCCAACCTCAACCCCTTTCCTGTATCATTCTAATCGCCCTGGAGCAGAAATTATGTCTACTGTAGCAGAGGAGGCATTTGGGAAACTTAAGGCTAATTTTGCACTGAAGGCTGAAAGTCACAGTTTAGGCATTCAGGCATTATTTGGTGTTAGCTGAACATAGCTAACTCTCCCATTCTTGTCTATTCTACCTTTGTTTAAATTGTGCCTGAGCATTTCAGATACCTGTAAAGGCTCCTGAGTTTGTCCATGCCCATTGGATTCAGCACTTCAGTGAATATTTGAGAGATGTTCCTTATTCCCACCTAAGAATAATTGGATACTTGCTGGATAGTAACCAAGAAAGGAATCCATATGCAAAGAAGCAAACAATAGCTGTACTGCTCTGTAATTTGTTCTCCACATGGGTTCTGAAGTTCTGGCTCCTCCCCTACTCTTATTGAATCCTCTACTTCCAGCTTGTTTGTCAACAAAGGAATGAAGGACAGTGCTGCATATTGTGTTCTCTCCAGTTTTGGGAAAGGTGGGGCATGAGTTGGGAGCCAGTGTCTCTCAGTTCTAAGTTTTAGCAGTATTACTTGACCTCAGGTAAATAGAATTTATATACTGCAAGGCTGTGGTTTCACAAGCAATTTGAGCCAGTTCAAGTGGCTCAAAAGACTTCTGAAAGAAGTCTGTTCTTCTTCCCCTTTCCCTCTGTCAGCATTTGTGTTGGAGACTGCACCAGAAATGAGAGCATATTGCCCAGTATAACATGATTAAAAAAAAAAAATTGCAGCTGGATCAGTTCCTTGATCACTTTTGTAGCCTTGCAGCCTTAGCACAAGCTTGAAGGGACGAAATGCAGTTCTTCTGTGTTTGATGGCAACTCTTGTTTACATGCGGCTGTCATTCGACTGCTGCTTTAAGCCAGAATCCGCATGGATGAGATATCTGGAGCTGTTACTTGGAATGTATAAGCTTTTTTTACCTTGGTGTATGGAATTGACTCATGATTTTTACTATCTGTCTGCAAGAGTATGTATAAAAATGCCTGTTTGGTATATAAATACAAATTTTATGAATGCAGAAAGAAAGCTTTGTATGTGTCGTGTATTTTCAATACCATTTTACCACTCATTCCAGCTTCCATTAAAAGCAAGGTAAAAACTTACTTGTTCAAAGTTGCTTTTTAAGACTCTCTAATATTTCAGGTATTGATTCTACAAATCATCCATATAAAGCATCTTATGCCTTACAGTCACAGTAACATTACTTTTTTCCTTTCTTTGATATTTTATCAATAAACTTTATGATAAGTGTACTTTTTACATTAGCATTTCAACATGGTGTCTGTCTGTTTGGAAATTAATATAGAATTGAAGCTATTCAGGTATTAAAAATTGAGAAACTCTTTTTTTTTGTCACCGTGTCCTTGGGTAGAAGGTACAGTTGAATGCATGAGATACCTGTTGTGTAGTGGCTTCGTTTTCTTTGGTAATCTGTTTGTTTCCTTAAAAGAGATCATTTACTAGGTGAGTTTAATACTCTAATCTTTTTTTTTCTCTTTAGGTTGCAGCAATCTATAAAGATTCAACTATTGGAAATCTTATAAATATAGTTATTGTCAAATTAATTGTAATTCACAATGAACAGGTAAGAAAAAGAAATATTTAAAAGGTTTCATTCTTATATAAGAAACAAAATGCATCAACTTGCATTGTAATTACAAAGTTTATTTTTTTTTAGTTTAAATATAGACTATTTTTTAAAACTGTAACTTTGTTTTAAAATAGGAAACAATATGTCAAATGCAAGGTTAACCTCAGGGCCTCTGTTTTTCTGTCTTCTGTATTAGCAAGTCCAGTTGACCTATACTGACATAAATCAGATAGTATATGAAAGCTTATGGCAGAATTACCTGAAGTGTGCTTATGCTCATGGAAACATGGCAGGAAAATGGCATTTTTTATGGGGGGTTTTGATGGAACACTTTCAGCCTAACAGCTGTAATATTTTAAGATTGTAAGAAGTACTTGCTTTTCTAATACATAGATTTCATATTTATTTATCTATCATAAATGTCTTGTCACTATATTTTTCTAATGTTTAACATGTGGTAAATGCCCACATACATTGTTTAGAATAATGGGTTCTTATGACTGATGACTTGTAGCTAAATTCAGATCTGACCCTTCAAACAAATCTGCTGAGGGAATTCTTATGTGGAGTCCTGCTGATTTTCTTTCTATGCACAAGTCATTACTTTGCAGATTAGCAGCACAAATGACAATGCAGTAAGTGCATGTATATTGAAGACCTTATTTGATGTTTCTGGCCATTTCTTGCCTAGGAAGGACCAGCTATCACTTTTAATGCAGCTACCACTCTTCGTAATTTTTGCTTATGGCAGCAAGCACAAAACACTTTGGATGATACTCACCCTTCTCATCACGATACTGCTGTTCTCATCACTAGGTACAGTATCTAAAATAGCCAATATTAGTCAGCTAGGTGAGATGAATGCCTCTGTTTTGTTTTTACAATATCATCTTTTAACCATTCCACTGATATTGTTCATAGATAAGTGAATAACACTATCTTGCCCTTCCAAAACACTGATTATCAATATGTGGGCAATTACTCTGACATTGCTATGTTGATAGATAAGCATCTGATGATCCTTCCATTAAAGATGATAGAAATTACTTAGACCTGAAAGTGTTGCAAGGAAAGTAAATCTTTAGCTATAGGACATACATGTGCTAGGGGAGAAGTGTTGCACGTAATACAGTCAGCTGAAGGGTGCAGTGACAGACAGCTCCTGATAGCCCTGATGTAATCAGAACTATCAAAAGCTTAAAATGGAAAGCATATAAATATTAGTATGTTTTCTTCCTGTACACCAATCACATCAGTGAGGGTTCTGATGCTCATTCATTGGAATAGTCTCTTTTTCACTCTTCTTTTTCACTGATTTTTCCCCCAGTGTTCAAGTGTCAAGTATACTGCAATTTGCATGTTTTTCAGCATCATTTCATACTTGATCTGCCTTCTGCATTGTAGAGAAAGAATGTATTAAATTTTTTTTCTTTGCATGCTAGGTAAAAAGCAGTACTGTGGGCTTAATCTGGTGAATTTAAATTACTTTTTTCACTAGAATACAAATTGTTTGAATGGCCTGTAACATTAAAAATTGAGAATCAGATTTGCAATTGCTGTAACTAGTATAGCAACAGTGAAGTACTTTTAAAATGTTCTTTTATATGATGTAATGATTTGAAATAAATATTTTCTTTCAAGGGAAGATATCTGCAGAGCTAGAGAAAAGTGTGATACTCTTGGTGAGTTACTCTTTTTTCATCAGTACGATTTTATATATATGAGAATATCAGTGTGAATATTGTGTTAGCAATAAGTCAGAAAATAGATACAAATTCAAGCCACACAGACAAAAATAATGGTTTCACATTTCTTATTGCTGTTCTCTCCTGGCATGTACTTTGGTGCCAGGTGGTTTTTCATTTTTTGCAAATTTGCTGCATACTTGAGGCATGACTTTCGACTTGAGTGCCAAAGCATTCACTTTCATACATGGCAATACATGAAAATTCATTCTCTTAAGCTTTTATATAAGGATTCAATTTTGCAGGTTTAGCAGAGCTAGGTACAATGTGCGACCCACTACGCAGTTGTTCTGTAAGTGAAGAAAATGGATTGAGTGCTGCTTTTACTATAGCACATGAGCTTGGACATGTGTAAGTACCTATTTCTTGGCAGGTAATTTTTTTTTTTAATTTCCTTTAAAATATGACCAATTTTCAGCAGTTGGCTTTGCATTTCTAAGAGAGTTCAGTGTGATATGGCCTTTTAGAAGAGTCATTATTTTTGCCCATTGCAGTGAGCCTGGTAAAGAAATTGTGCATTTTATAACTTGGTTGGTATCCTGAATTTTAGGAAAAACTGTCCAAAGAGATGCATTCTGTCCTTTTGTCATATGAACTGGTTGGGACACTGGGACATACCCTAGGTAGTGCAACACAGTCCTGTTAACTCTTAGTATATTCTAGCCCTGTTAGGAATTTACCTTTAAGAAAAGACAATTGTTAATATAACACAGAAATATTCTTCCTTGTGTTTGATCCTTTCAGAATACAGTAGAATAACACAAAGAGAAATACTTTACACTGAAAAATAAGAGGAGATGACAGCATTTTATTTTATGAAGCATACCTCATCAGTGATGACAGAAAGGTGCTATACTCTAGCTCCATGAGCATGCCACAGTGTAGGTAACGACGGCGTTACAGAGCTCAGTAGCTAGCGTGTTCATTTTCATGTGCCTGCAAGTCCACTTACACACATGCTATTTGTCTTGGTACTTGGACTGAGATAGTAACATGAGATGATGTGTTAGTTGCTTTAAGTATGATACTGATGTGCTCTGCAGCTTTTGGTAGTGAGTAGTAAGAGTTACGATGTCAGTATTGGGGTTGCGTGATGTGGACAGACCAGCCATGGCCTGTATATTCAGTTGAGGAGATGGGTTATTCCTTTTTAAGTGGCACACTCCTAAAGCACTGGGATTTTTCTGGTAAGCTAAAAAATTATGGTAATTGTAAAATTCTTTCTGTACCCATCACTATATAGCTAGGAGCATTTGGATAAGGGGATAATAATGTAAGGCATTTTTAATATACCTATTGCCAAAAGGTTAGATAGATGTTTTAAGTGAGTCCCATTAAATTTTAAGGCATTTTCAAACTCAAAAACTCAAGCATTTGCTGCTATAGCAAAGAGAATTTCAGTTAATCATTGCTGGATTTGTTTTGGAGTTTTTCTGTTTTGCTTTTTAGGTTTAATGTGCCTCATGATGATAGTTTTAAATGTAAAGAAGCTGGAATTAAACACCAATATCATGTGATGGCTCCAACTTTAAATTATCATACAAGTCCATGGACCTGGTCAAAATGCAGTCAAAAATATATCACTGAATTTCTTGAGTAAGTATCAATAGAATGCTATGGTTTGGAGTGGATTTTTTTTTGTTTGTTTGTTTGTTTTCTCCTACCAATTTCAGTTATTTCTGAGAAGTATTTTAAAGGTATTGCTTAAATATAGTTTTTGCATTGTTCTTTGGTTTCACCATTGATTTGCAGGGCCTCAGTCCTCCAGAAAAATACATATATTTAAGTTTTTTTGTGAATTATGACTTCATTAAAGTTGCACTGAATATGCAAAGCTTAGAAGATTTTTTCTTATATAGTGGTGTTGTTTATTGAAAATACCTGTAGGATTATTTTAGTAGGTTAGAATAGGCACCCTTTATTTTCTAAAGTTTTTATGTTAAAAATAAGTGATGGGTATAATTTAGGTAGTACCATTTTTTTCCTTTTTTAAAAAAAACGAGAAAAAAACCCACTTAATTTTGTTTGGTGGATCTAAATGCAAAATACAAAAAAGGAAAATCAAGTGACCTGGTACATTTCATTATTCATTAATTCAAATAAAGTCATTATGTAGGCAAGTAGCTATGCAAACCCATAACTCCACTGAGATGTGCATGTGTAAGTGTTGTATGAATAGAGAGAAGGATCCCAATGAATTGAGTGATTTATTCACATTTTGTTCCTGTTTTACAACAGTACTGGTTATGGTGAATGCCTCCTAGACAAACCTAGTGGAGGAACATATGATCTTTCCTCTCAGCTGCCTGGGTCAGTGTATGATGTCAACAAGCAGTGTGAGCTTACGTTTGGTGTTGGGTCGCAAGTGTGCCCTTACCTGGTGAGTGAAAACCAAAGTCATGCTTAATCTACACCAAAAAATTACTGGAAATTAATGGTTTGGGAATAATTTTATCGTGAAATAAGTACAATTTCAGGTTATATTGTTTTGAAGTGGAAGAGTTCAGTAAACAGCATTGCAATTTCACATGTGAGAAATCTGTAGCAATAGAAAGTTGATTGCATTCATTTTAACTTCCATATCTGTGAATGTGATAATTTCTTTAAAATATCTAAAGCTGCATAAACTAAGGTTTCCTGCAACAACTTAAAGGGATTTATTTCAGCAAATGCTTTCACATTATAGTTCATATCTTACATTAGCAGGTCTTGCTTCTCTCCTTCTTTTAATACTTCTTAGAAATTTATAACTTGAAAATAAACTATCTCAAACATTTTTTTCTATATGTTTGTTCCAAAATGTAGATTCCCTCTACTTTGTCACAGTCAAAAAATATTTTCATGCCTGACAGAATGTATATTTTGTATACAGAATCGAGATATGGAAAGAGATCTTGACCAGATTAGTACTGAAACTTAAGCTGTATTTTGAAAACTCAATGTGGCCATTGCAATATAAACCCAAGGACAGCACTTTATTCACTGCTGACAGGATTTCATGTAGAGTTAGATTTTGGACCAAGTTGTAAAGTTCCTCTACCAGTATTGTCTGTCTTGTTGGAGCTGTTTAAAGAGCATTTAAGCTCAGATTCAGACTGAATTAGGTTAAGCTTTTTGGTGAGGTAAAATGTTGTTTAAGAGGAGTCAGGCTTTATGAGAATATTAAAGGAAAGGAAAAGGGGGCTTCAAACACCTGAAGCTGGTGTTTCTGAAGACTGCTTTGTAAATTTTGTAATCCATAAGGGTTACTTGTCTGTTAAGTCTTTTAGCAATTTGAAAATGAGGCTTTCTGCCTAATTTTCTAGTCAATACATTTAATTCCTGTTAAATTCACTTAGAGTCTTTTTCTGGGGGAGAATATGGAAACTGCGGTGCCTGGTATTTACCGTAACCTCTTACATATTTTTAAATAGAATTTTCTACTGAAGTAGAAAATGAAGTTATCTATTAATCTGATGGGATCCATTTCAGGTATTCCACATTCCTGCTTGGCCTTAAGCAAAATCTATTTTGGTTTTCTGGGGTTTTATCTGTGAAAAATGGTAGTACATTAGCAAACACTGGTGCAAGAAAATAAAAATAATCACAACTAATGTCTAAAATGGTATTGCAGGCGCAACAAAAGTAATCTGATCTTCTTTTTAGAAACAATGCAAACGCTTATGGTGCACAAGCACAGAAGGTGTTCACAAGGGTTGTCGTACTCAGCACATGCCTTTGGCTGATGGAACAGTTTGTGGTGTAGGAATGGTAAGCCTTGTTTTGTTTCTCAGTACTTGCAATTTTGGATGTGGGTAAGAAAGGTCAGTGCTTGCTGTGTGGCAATACTGTGCCTATGGACTACAAATTGTGTGAAAATTGTCTACCTGACTTAACCTGCAGTTTCTCTATGTTCTGTAATCTTGTGACGTAAAAACCACCAGTTTGTCTGTCAGAGTAAATATTAAAGTTTACAGATGCCACACTGGTTAAAAATAGGTGAAAGAAGTCAGGGGAAAGTTGACATTTTCCTTCTGTTTGAAACTTTCAGCTTATGCATAATAAGTTGGTTTTTTCCTGATGGGTAGTGTCCAAAGTAGAATTACCTGAAATATGACATCCCTAAAGTGTGTTTCCCCCAGTTCATCTTGTTGAGGCTGGTTATTGAACTGGAACAAATTAAGAACGAGTCACTTAGGTACAGGTGTATGCTTTTTTGGAAAGAGGGAGTCTTTGGATTGGCATCCGGTCTCAGTCCTTATTTGTACCTGCATTGTATCTGTTTCAGAGAAAATATGAAAGCATGTGTCAATACCTCTTCACCGGCTTCGGGAAGTGCCTTAAGCACACATAACTTGTGTTCATTTTCTGTCTTGCCTATTTTAACATAATTTGAGATACTTGGGTCTGTTCAGTGCTAAAAACAGGAGCTCTCTTCTCATTTATACCCTCATTTATAGACTGCCTGGCTGCTTGAAGTATGGATTGACTGCTTTGACAGGTTAAAAAAAAAGAAGTGGAAACTGCATTTCCTATATTCTGCTCATTGTTTATCTGGTAAAGAGTTTTTGGGTGATAAGGATGCCACTCACTGCTTCCTCATTTGCAAGTCTTTGAATGCAGATCTTGATCTGTAAAACTGGACAATATAGCCTTTCTTGGGCTGTCCATAAGGGTCATGAATATCTAATTAGTAGATATAGTCAAGGCATATATAGAACCTCGATAGAAACAGAAGTAATGGTGGAGGGTAGTTGTATCCAGTTTCAAGTGAAAATTTGAGGCTTTTAGTTTTGGATTTATATGTAGTTTGGGAAGTGAACAGAAATTAGGTGCTTGAGTTCTTTACTGGTCTAGTGTTTGGCTTCTTCATGTCTCACTTCACTACCAGCAAACAGAAGTGTTTTCTTACTTGTCAGGGTATTAGGAGAATAAATATTTTTGAGATTTTACATGGTCATGTATGACAGTGATTATCTTAACTGTGGGTGGTTTATTATGTTGAGCAGCTTTTATATAGTAGTGTGCTTTGGCAGCTTCAGGGGCTGTGGGGACAATGTTAATTTTTTTAAAAATAATTTTATATGTTCAAAAATGATTAAAAACTCTAATTTAATTTCTTTGTATAATAGGCTACTACATTTCACTCATTTATTTCTAAATTTCCCCCAATAACTTTTAGTCTTAAAAGATTCTATGTTTGGTAAGACAATATTAGCGAGGAATTTGAAAATAGTGTCTTAATGGGTAACGAATGTAGTGGGTAAACTGTCTCAAATGGCTTCTTTCTGTCTTGCAAGATTAGAAAAAGTTACTTGAAGGCTGTAGTGGAAGCTTTGCTTGATTATGGCCAATGGATGCTGTTGGTGTTACAATGTTTAACCCGTTTTTCAGTCAGTCACTCATCAGAAAGCAAGTTCATCTTTTATGTAAACTTCATTTATAATCTTCAGTTAAATTGACTCTAATTTGCCATCATCAGAGGATTTCTTTTCTATAAGAATACAAAAACCTATTTTATGTAATTAGTGCAGTGGAACCATTTTTCTCTAGGAAGTAAAGAGCTAATTACAGTCATTACCTCTGAAAGATGTAAGGAAGAACAGCAATTAATTAATCTGGCAAATTGTCATCTGTTCCTGACTAAGGGATAGCTCTTCTCAAGCTCAGACTGCAAGTTGCTGCTGACATTAAAAGGCATAAGACATGGTGACTATTAATTGTAATTAATATTTTCCAGCAATCTAAATTGATTTATGTTTGGCATTTGCAATATTCTTGCAGTGATGGATACAAAAAAAATCCATTTAAGGCATTTGTTATTTTAGTATTAACTTTTTAAGCTCTGATTTCAAACTTCATCTGTTGGATTAATGGATCTTCCTCTATGGATTGCTCTAACAGTTGGATTTAGGGAAGCATATCTGAGTCCAAAAAACCCTGCCTCCAAAGAAGAAAAATTGTTGAAAGCACCTGTCTTCCAGGAGTGGCATTCTCAGAACAAGTCTTTATTGCTATGAAAATAGTTTCAGAAATACCCAGTAAAGTGTGAGTGTTTTGTTACTATTTCTTGAGGCACTCCAAAAGGTTGCACTCTGATCCTTCCTGGATTCCTGAGGAATATAGAAATATGCCTGTATTCTCTTGATTCCTTGAGCATTGGAATGGAGAGGTAGGGGTAGCTATATGATTCTGACCCCTAATTTTCAGTGTCCTGGGGATATCCCAGTGTTCTGCATTATGGCAGTTTGCTACTTAAACAATGGAAAAAACCAATTGTCACTGAAGTTTGGAAAAATCTCTTTAACAGCAAGAAGGAATTCACATGATGCAAGTAACAGTTGGATTGGAAAGCACGTGCCTTTTTGTGTTTTAGAGACATGTCAATCAATTCTATTCACTCTAGATATGTAATGTATATTGAGCTAGCATCTAAAAATATTCAGAATAGCTATCGAGTCAATTAAGATTTCATCTGAGTCCTTTCAGCATAAAAGACAGGGATACAAGCACAACTGAGAATGGGCATGCAGAGCAACAAAGAATTGCTTTGAACAGTAAAAGAAATACCCATCTAATTCTGAAGTATGTTTGCTGTTCTTCACTTGTAGATAGTACCCATTTATTGATTACTATAAAAAATTGTTGTATAGCTTGCATACCTCATGAATGTAATACATGAAGATAATGAATCTGAAAGAATAAATGATTTTATATGTGTATATGTAAAGTATAAAAAAATCAGATGGATTTTATCAGAGTTGGGGATAGGAGAATATGTTTACCATCTGGAAAGCAGCAGCCCATCTTTTGAACTCTAAGAACAGAGTAAAGTATGGGCTCAAACCATAAATTTTTTCTGTACACTGGGATTTCTGCGAAATATTTTTCTATGAGCTATAATTTCAGAAAAAATAGAAATTTCAAGGAAGAAATAAAGTATGCAGATCTTTTGCAAGAAAAAATTGAAAACATTGAAAAACTTCAAATACTGTGAGTTTTTTAGATAATGTCATTTGAGTAATAAGTGTAGACTCGTCTGAGAATCCATGCCACAGAGATAAAGACCTGAGATGCTGTGGCAACACCTTCAGTTAGATGTCTTTCCAAGCTCCATTTCTTCTGCCTTTTATGCTCGTTTTATTAACTGCTCTGGTTTAGCTCCTTTTATGTGCCTTAGAGTCCCCCTTCTCATCTTGGTGGGCTGTGTGGGAAGTGCTTGATTTCAGAGGAGCTCTAGTCCTGTTCTGCATGCATCTACCTCTCTCCTTGATTTAGACAAAGTTGAGCATAGCCTATCAAGTAACACTTTAATAATTTCTTTCAATGTTGCTTTCCTGGAAATTCAGCAAGTTCAGTAAGAGTTAAATTGGAAGCTCTCAAAATCAATTTATCAAGTCATAGGTTAATCCATAGGAAAGGCTCCCAGTGTTTATTATAAGGAGATTATTAATAAAAACAAATTAGGGTACCTATAGGTTTATTGATTCTAAATTTGAAGCATTTCTAGGTTTTTTGACAGAAAGCCAACTGTTGATCTTGACTAGAGCAGGCTTGCCACTTGCTGCAATCGGTATGTTTGGAATTATGTGTGATACCACTTCACATGATGCATTTGGTATGTTTGCCGTAAAAAATGTAGAAAAAAGTTGTTAGCAATTATATTTAAGTTTATGAAAGCTGTGTATATCTACTATTCTTAGTGAAGCAATGATTCAAGTGAACACAGGGGAGCATCTGGAACATGTCTGGTGCTGGAGTTTTCTACCGTGACTTCATCATGTTGCTTCTGTAGGAATTCAGCCGAATAATAGCTGAGACAAATTTGTTGAATAAGCTATTTAAATCCCAGATGTAAGCATATGCTTTGCATTTTTATGGATGAAAATTATACTGTTGTGGGTATAAAATTTCATTTTACAACTCTCTTCTTGAAATCTCCCTGCAAGTTATTGTAAATGTTTTTCTAGACAGAAGAATGCTAGGTCACTGTCTATATTAGAATGCAGTATTCATTTTGTGAAGAAAGATTTAGAGGATTTAGACTCTTCAGCCTATAGTGTAAAAAATTATTTCCTAAGATGCTAAGGACAATTCTTGGAAAGGGAAGTTTTTAATGTTCCTCATTTAGCTTATGGGTGGACTATGTAGAAAGTCTGCCTTTGATTGCTAGGGATTTGATGTTAGGTACTAGAAGGCTTGGATGTAAAGGTACCCAAAGGCCATCTTGAAAGAAAATAATACAAACTAACAGTAAGCACTCCAGTGAGAATTTATATGCAGTGAAATAATGGTGGCTTCTTGGTTTTAAGTTAAAGCATTAGTTTTAGTGTTAAGTGATGATCTGGCCAATTGACTGGATCATTTACACAGTTTTATGCCAAGATCTAGCTTTTGTTCTGCGTTTGCTTTGGCTTTGAGAATCACCTGGAATGATCATATTCTTAGGGAAAGGCATTCAGAGCTTAAAAGATACGGCCTATATGCAAGAGCTGGTGTGACAAGGAATTATGCAGGCAGGCAGTTTTATCATCAAGTTGGATTAGGAACTCAGGCAGAAGCCTGAAAAGAGAACCTGATTCTGTGACAAATTCCTATTTTGAGAACAAAATTGTTGATAGTATGTGAACATAGGTATCAATAAAACAAAAGCATATACTGATTAAGAAAAAATTACATGTAGGAGTTATATTAGGCAGTGATAAAACCACTGAACAAGATTTGAATTTTGTGCCAGTCAGCTGTTGTCAGAAAGACTGCACACAATTTCTGTGTGTTCAGCGAAGTTTGTTTCTTGATGATTTCTACAATAAATTTGTAATAACTCTTAAGCAATTCTATCTAACATATAAATTAATTATTTAAAAAAGGAGGTTTAGTACTTGTTTTATTATTTAATCTTTTGTGTATTAGAGGTTCTTAAATTGTTTTATGTGCCAGAGACTTTATTTATCAAAATCATTCTAGAGTTTAAGTTTTGTCTTGCAGAGAGGCAAAGCCTAGGCTTCAGAAGTAACAAGCAGTTGGGTTGATAGAACGTGCTCTGGTGAGTGATCAATATACTATGGAAAGATGGAATGAGTCACTCCCTGTCACTATGACTAGCAGAATCCCTCCTGACAACAAACCTAATTAATGGACAATCTAATCCTGAGTCTGCAAACAGGCATCTAAAATAAAGAATTCTCTCTGTTACTTATGTTATGTATTCAGTCCTAGCCAGTGTCTTGTCTCCAGATGAGGGCAGTCTTTGATGCCTCAGAAGGTGTTTGAAGTCAAGGACAAAGCTGACATGTTTTTCACATAGAAGTCAGCAGGATATGTAGTGCTGAAATTATAGTATCTCATAAATATTCTCTTTTAGTATGTAAACTGTTCCGTAGTGTTGTGATCAAATATACTACTTGGGATTTTCTAAAGGATACAAGTGAATTAGAATTCCAACTGCCATAAGTCATCAGTAGGATTAGTCCTGGTAATTCCTGCGGATTCTTTGGAAAAAGTCACACATGCACCAATCGTAAGATTCTCATTTAGACTTTTTATTCATGTACTTCTTGAATAATCACTGAAGTGGACACATATTTGCAGTCAGGAACAGGGATAGTAAATACTTAGAAGCAAAAGATTGATGCTTCTGGGGAAAAAAGGATAATTACTTTCTATAAATAATAAAAGTTTACAGTTATGGTGTGGTGAAGTATCATAACTGACATGACCACAAGAAAATAGTCTTGCAGTCTTTGTCCAGCAGATTAAATGAAAACTCCTCTTTTATGTAATTTTTTAGTAGAAAGAGGTAATTCTTCACCAAGAATAAGATCTAAAGTAATATAATAGGCATTGCAATGTAATGTCTTGCTCTAGGAATTATTTTTTCTTTACTATTAGTTTTTAAAATTTAACTATTAATTCCATTTTAATGGTAATAGCTTTGATAAATTAGTAGTAAATAAAAAAATCATAAAATATAAATAAATTATTTTACACCTTTTGTTATAGGTGTGAAAGTCTGAGTTCACAAATTAATCTATAGCATCATCTTGCTTTACATAATCAAGGTCTTAAATGCTTGTCTGCTTTTCCCAAACCATCCCACTAGACAGCTAGCTTTTGAGATGTTCAAAACACCCTCATTTTCTTGGTGGTTTCTTACAACTTTTCGCTTTTTGTATCAGCATGAATTCAAAGTTAAACTGAAAAATCTTGTACATAAAAGACAGTTGTAAATCTATTTTTGAACGCTATGCATGAAAATGTATCAGAAATTCAAGATCTTTTAGAGATATTTGGATAAAGTGACAAGACAGATAAATATTCAATATCCAGTAGATTTCCTAGCTATCAAAGAACTCTGGATAACATTTTTCAAAACATGACTACGGGGTAAGTTATCTTAAAGGAAATTGAACATTTTAGAAAATATCCAGATCCAGATAAGAGTAGTGAGGGCTTAAATTTTGCTCTTTTTGTGCCTAAAATATACAGTAACCTTTTGCCTGAATTATAAATTTTATTTTGTATGTCAACTGTGCAGCACTGCCGCCATGGAATTTGTGTGAGCAGAGAAATGGAGCTGCGTCCTGTAGATGGAGAATGGGGACCGTGGGGACCTTACAGCTCCTGTTCAAGAACTTGTGGAGGTGGAATCAAGAGCACCACCAGGCTGTGCAATCGACCAGAGTATGTTTTTTTGTTGTGTTTTGCATTTTTTATTATGTTCTAATGTGTTTTACATTGACATAATGAAGATATTAAAAAATTATGGATTGGATCAAACTAAAATAGAGGTATTGTGGGCTGTGCAAATCAGTGTGAAGCACCAATAAAAAATGCTTGTTTTAGCCATGTTTGGAAAGAGATACATTTACAGACTCTAATATGCAGAGGACTTTTATATTACTCATGTCTTTCAACAGTATTATCCATTCTTGCTGATGTTTCTAAAAACTTAGTTTGGCAGGGACTTTTTTCCTAGGTTTACTCTAACTGTTGAGGTTTCTTTAAACATTAGATGCTTTCTTTGCAGTAAAAACTGCAAAAATAAACATATGTATTCCCTACTAATCTCTTTAGTGAAACACTTGATTTGCTTTAAGCCTTTATTTGATTTAAGTCTTTTCCACAACATTGCCACCAGTAACAGCCCACAAGGAGCACTGGTTATAACAGAGACATTTAAACTTCCCTTTATAACTAGAAAATTACATTGACTGAATAATTTGGTTTTGTACTCTGTAATAAAAGTCAAGGAGAACTTTACCCTTAACTTGTCCAGAAGCAGAACCACAGCTGGTGCCTGAGTAGTTTCAGGGCTTTTCTAGGAAGTCATGTCAGCTTGATATTATCAGTAGGATAAATGAACTTCAATCAAATGACCCAGGTTATTTTATTTTCTCTGATCAGAGTAAGAGGCAGTAGACTAGATTGCCATTAGATAATGCCTCTTTCAGGCTGTAGTGATTGATAGTATCAATATGCTGTTGATTTATTCTTTTTTTCTTCCCCAAGAACATACTAATACTGAATACTAATACTGAATTATTTTGTGTCAGGATTTATAACTGTTAAAATCTATTTTAGACTTTACAGTAAATGGGGTATTTTCCACAATTTCCCTATTTTTTTCTTTTGATGCCCAAAGTGAAACCACTATTAGTACTACAGAAAAGACTGTGCCAGCTCCTAATTGTCTTCTTTGTCACTCTGTAAAATAATAATTTCAAATTACTGAGGGGAGGTGCTGCTTGTGTAGAAATATGACTGTAATCTCAGCTAAATTCATAAAAGCAAAAAAATTATTATTAGCCTGCTTTTACCCAGGCTAAATAGTTATAGCTGTAAGAGAAGTAAAAATAGCAATGCATTAATAAACATCCCTAGCGAGATTACCACCTCAGCAACAGTATTTTACAAGGATTGGGTTTATTTTGGGTATAATTGAATGCACAGTAGAAGCTGAGTGTGTGTAAGTCAGTTACACAACAGACAGAATTCTGTGTGAGAATTCCCTCTTTAGATCAGTAGCTGAGGCCACATTTCAAGGAGAACAGCAATTTTAGAAAATTACTGTGTTTTACATTTACCTTTTTTTTTAGGCCAAGAAATGAAGGAAAGTACTGTGTTGGTCGCAGGATGAAATTTCGGTCTTGTAATACTGATTCATGTCCAAAAGGCAAAAAAGATTTTCGGGAGCAACAGTGCTCTGAATTTGATGGCAAACACTTTAATATCAACGGTCTTACCTCTGCTGTCCGCTGGCTTCCAAAATACAGTGGTAGTAAGTAATTACACATCTTTTCAATCAACGCAATGAAAATGTTACTTTAAATAAAGTTTTACAACAGACAAGAAACCTCTTGGATTTTCTTTCCAGTTTCTATGAAAGATCGCTGTAAACTTTTTTGCCGAGTTTCTGGAACAACTTCCTACTATCAGCTGAAGGACAGAGTTGCTGATGGTACTCCCTGTGGAGCAGAAACCAATGACCTTTGTGTTCAAGGCTTATGCAGGGTATTTAAATCTAAACTTATTAATTATTAAAATCAATTTTAACAGGTGGTAAAGTGGATATTAAATATTAATACAAATAAAAATTACTGAAATTATGATGTTCTGAGTTCACTTAAGCTAATTTTATTACCTATCCAATTAAAGATCTGGAAATGGAAGCAATTAGGTTAAGAACATATAGTTGAATCTGAAGACCCACAGTCTTGCCTCATTAAGCCTCATATGTGAAAGAGTTAATATTGTTCAAGTGAGCAGTGAGATACTGATCCAAAATTAGCATAAAGGGAGGAAAGAAGCATGCTGTGTGATTATTAGCATTGTATTTCTGCTACCAAAGAAGTAAATAGTAGGAAATCCAAGGGTAGATAGATTATGTAATTATTACTTTACTGTAAAATCAGGAGGAACTGACCCTTAAATAAATTCAGCACTCTTTGCTTAGTAGCAGCTATGGCATTGCCACAAGATTTTGCTGGGAGAAGCAAGGTGCTATATTTTAATAATTCAAGACTTTTTTGTCAAGCCTTATTGAGGTTTTGCTGATTGCAGTGAAACTGAGCAAATTCAGAATGAGGAGAAAATATAGCTTATTTTTATATGGTTGAATAAAGAGTAAATGCCAGCGAATTGTCCTGTTTATCATAGTTCAAAAAACCCCTGGAAGTTTAAGTAAAGATACATAAACAAAAATTGTGCTTATGTTAGTTTAACCAGCACTGTCTATGTGTATTCTATTGCTTCTTTTCAGTAATGAGAGACTTGAAATGAATTGATGACCATGTATATATACATACTGCTTTTAGACTTGCAAGACTTTTAATATAAATATAAATTAAAATATATAAATTATGTTGATTTTTTAATAAAAAATCTTCATGTACTGTTATGTATTCCTATGCAGTTCTTGACATATGGAGTGTATTGGGATTGCACCATTCTATTTTGTCCTTACATTGCAGAATCCAAAACCATTGATGGCTTTTAGTGAATTGCCAAGGAAGACTAGATATGTACAATGAAAAACAATATTTTTGGGTAGTGGGGAGCTTACACTACTTATTTTCATTGTTTTCCACTGGGCTGAGTGACACTCAGCCTTTTTATTTTTATTATTTTTTGTAGCAAGCAGGCTGTGATCACGTTTTGAATTCGAAAGCAAGGAGAGACAAATGTGGGATCTGTGGTGGTGATAATTCTTCATGTAAGACACTTGCAGGTACTTTCAACAGTGCTCATTATGGTATGTTTGTTTTGCCTTTTTTTAATCTTAATGCACAATTCACTAGGGCTTAGGAATTCTTAACATTTAAGGAAGCAGGATTTCAGTTCTTTAGGGCCTCTATCAACAAAAATATCTTTGATTTTCAGTCACATTTCCTCTCAAGGAGGCAGAGGCAAAAACTATGACTTACTAACCCATTCAAGGGAAAAAAAATCCATCTCCTCAAAGGTCAAAGCCAGAAATAAAAGAAATTATGAGAATAAAAGTACTTTAAAAGGATGAATGCTTCCTGCTTTGTACTTTGCATTCTCTGGTCTGAAACTTTTCAGCTGAAGGACATATTCCAATGTCTCATTTTGGTTATGTAAAGATCCAGAAAGAAGTTCATGTTGTGAGCAGCTGATGAGGTTCCTTTTCTCCTAGAGTGAAAAATACAGCCTGTGAAATCTGACCCTCCTCCATCCAGAGAACAGGGGTAACAATATTTATGTTTTTTCCTCCTCATTGGCAGGCAGTGAATGAGAAAGTTCTGAATAACCCTAGTATTTCTTATTTGATTTAGTTCCTCTAATAGAGCTACTGACAGTTCTTCTATATGTAGTCTTTTCTGTGAAGTATGGAGAGACTACTGTACGTGTGTAGCAGTGCAGTTAAGGGGTTAGAGCATAGAACATAAGGACAGAAGTGTCCAGGTTAGTATCAGCCTAGAGGCTCCTTCATGCCACTTCACTGGTTGAAAGAGACAACAGGTGAAGTGAAAATGATACCTGGAGAGCTGCCAAATAGGATCTTCGTAGACCAAAGGGATTGCTGCTGAAGAGGAAAGTATGCCAAGTATCCTGTTGGATTTTCTTTTCCCCTGGCAGAAGGCACATACACATTGAAAATTACCAAAAAAATTATACAGCTACCCTTCCCATACAAATACATGTATTTTTTCTTGTGTCTGTCCTAAGAAGTTGCTTATAGATAGCACATGAATTTTGTCACATGCACGTTTGTTACAAGTCAAGTGACCATTATGTGAAACTGCCATTATGCAAATATGGTCAAGACTGTCACTCTGATTTAATGACTTTCCATTGTCACAGACTTAATTGCTTCAAATTGAAGTTGGAGGGGAAAAAAGCCCCCATGTTTTGGGATGAGGAAAACCTTGAGTTATTATTTGGTTTTATAGTTAGTGGAATGTTTTAAATTATGTTCAAATTCATGAATTATAGCATATAAGAGGTAATACTGAATTATACCAATGAACAGTATGCTGAACATTTGAGATTATCATGGGGTGTGCTCAAGCAGGATTACAGCCATGCAAACAAGAAATTGTACTTAGCTGATCATAAAACTCCAGTGTCCATGGGAGATCTAAGACATCCCTAGGCTAATGACTGAAGGTGTTGTCTGGGGAAATACTATATTCCAAAAAAATTCTGAATTAGGATCACAAGCCAAGTATGCAGATGTGCACTTGATCTTTTTCTTTTAGCTTCATTTGGTTCCCTTTCAAACTGAAATGAGCCATTTTACTAAGGCAGAATTTGGAACTGATAATAGCAGCCTGTGGTGTGTGCTTATAGTCATGCAGTTACGATAGTGTCAGTAACTGTGTAAACAGTAGTGAAGAAATAATCAGAAATTAATTACAGCAAAATACTAATTTACTTGCCTTCCATTTTAGGAGATGGTACTCTAATTATGTATACATTTTTACTATGTTGGCTGTTATTGTTGCATCAAATTAGAGTATCTGAGGCTTTCCTGGACAATGGTCATTCTCAGTGTCCTAGTATGTGATTTATTCTCTTTGTGTATCCTTCACAACATGCTTTTCAGTTTTGTTTATAGTTTCCTCCCGTATTTTGTCTTCTTTCATACTATTACCACAAAGTCTTCAGTGTGTGAGATGAGGGGCTTTTTAAACTCTGTTTTGGTTTTCTTCCCAGTATGTTGAAAGATTGACCAAACTGTGTATTTTTCCAGACCATGCATCTTGTCAATTTGTAATTGCAGTGCTGCCCCCAGCTGGTAAATGTGATGGACCTGTAATTAGATTGCATCTTCATTTAAATGGATGGCATAGTTTTAATAGATTAAAAGCACTTGGAAGTTAATGAATTATTAAATTTGTCTTGGTTAACCCCAGCTGGAACCACTCAGCCAGTCACACACTCACTACCTCCCAGTGGGATGGGAGAGAAAACTGGAAGAATAAAAGTGAGAAAATTCAGATGGTTCAGATAAAGACAGTTTAATAGGTAAAGCAAAAGCCGTGCACAAAAACCAAAACAAGAATTGTTTCACCACTTCGCATGGGCAGGCAGGTGTCCAGGCAGGAAAGCAGGGCTCTGTCTTGAAAACAGTGAATTGGGAAGACAAATGCCATCACTCTGAACATTCCCCCCTTCATTCTTCCCCCAGTTTTATGTGCCCAGCATGATGCCAGATGGTCTGGGATATCCCTGTGGTCAGTTGGGGTCCATCTGTATGCCCTCACAACTCTTTGTGCACCCCCAGCCTCCTCGCTGATGGAGCAGGTTGAGAGGCAAAAAAGGCCTTGACTCTGTAAGCTCTGCTTGGCAATAACTAGAACATCCCTGAACTGTCAACATTTTTCAGCACAAGTCCAAAACACAGCCCCTACCAGCTACTGTGAAGAAAATTAACTCTATCCCAGTTAAACCCAGTACAAAATGAAAAGGATATTGCCATTTAAATTTTTACCCGCAGAGGTGCATCAAGTAAAGCCACAGTAATATTGTTAAACATAGTGAAATAAATGGAAAAATTACCAAATTTTTTTAATACCTCAGATTACATATTTATTATTTGTTTCCAATGTTTGCCATACTCAGTTTTTCTCAGCGGTAAGTATCCTTTTGAATTTAGTGGTTAGCGTCTGTGAGAAACATGCTTGGATTTTTTAACCTAGGCTTACGTGCAGTGCGATTTTTTTAAAAAGTAGATCTTGATGCACCTTATTTTGTTACCTGGTGGCAAGGCTACCATTATATTACCTGGAGATATTACAAGAAATGGTAACTCATTTGTGAAGCATTTGTATTTTGAAGGGAGTGTACTCAATATTTTAAGCAGAAGGTGGATCAAGCATGGCTAGTATAACAGCTGTATCTACCTATGTATATGGCCTGCAACATTGCAATATTTTAGTATTTAAGAATCATTCTTTAGCGTGCTGTCTTGAAATACTCTTGTGAGAGAAAAGCTACCTCAATCACGTAAACAAGGAATGCAGATATTTCATGTTAAGTGACTTAACCAGATTTCTGTAAAAGTTTAAATTTTGAGCAGTAACAGTGTTTCCTGAATCCATCTTGATATATTTAACTGCTTTCTAGAGTAGTTCTGCTCTCTAGGGATTTTTCTGAGTAGATTGAGCTCATGTTAGTGGTAAAGAATTGAATTCACATATCTGAACACAGAACCTAACGCTATTGGTTGTCTCTGGTGCACTGTAGGGTTTTGCAAATGAGAAAGTATTTTCATATTTATTAATACTTGACTATTTTTTGTGTATAATTAATTTGCAGGTTACAATGTTGTAGTAAATATTCCCAAAGGAGCAACAAACATTGATATTCAACAGCACAGCTACTCAGGAAAACCTGAAGATGACAACTACCTTGGTAAAAGCCTCCAGTATTGATGGATAGGTTTTGTGTTTTTGACAGAGATCTTCTCTGGATGTATATTATGAGAAGTCTGATGAAGACGTTGGAGAAAATACTTAATTATTTCATATATTCATTGGCCTGAGTCTCTCTGTAGACACTAGTTTTCAGAAAACTGGTATCTAAATCAGTGACATGTTGTTAAGGTTTCTAGTTCTTAGATGACTGTGTTCATTCATCAGAGAATAAGAATTGTAGCACCTTGCATAATTTTGTCAATGTTTTACTTTGTTGTCACAATGTTAATTGGAATGCCACAAGTGAACTCAGGAATAATGCAGGTATTTTTTGTTTTAAATCTTGGAAGCATATACTTCATTTATGAACAAAGCAGTCTGACCATCAGCAAACTTACCAGTTGTCTCATATTTCTCTTTTTCTATTATGTGTGGGTCATAAAGAGTATAAAGGTCATCACATGCTGATAGATTTGCAAGTGTGTGTAGGCAACAAAGAATTCATAAGTACATCCTACAAAAAATCTTCATTGTTTTATTTCACAGTAGTTACATTGTATCTGAAGTGCCTGAAAAAATATTGAAGCATATTTACCTCCTGTCTCTTCTTCCATTGTCATCCTAGCCAACAAACTTCAGAATTCTCAAAATGTTTTCCTTGTCACCTGCTGCCCAGAAACAGCCCTTTCCCCCTGACATTAGCTTCCATTTCAAATGTAGTAATGCCTGAATAGCATCTTGTACTACAAATTTTACCTTATTGTAAAAATGTTTAACTTGTCATTAATCTTGATTATTGCAAGTAGGTAATTGTATTAAATTACTATTGCAAATGCTTAATAATTTATTTTTATTTTCAAGTTTACTTTTAAAACCAACTTCACTAGAAGTAGCTGTAGCAAATACAAGGATGTGGGCTGTAGAATGGGACAGAAATACCAATAATTATTGTTTCCTTCTGCAGTAGCAGAACCTAGCCAAATTTAAAAGTCAGGACTGCAGTCAGCAATTCACCTGAACAAATATTATTTAAGTACTGTAATGCAGAGAAAATCCATAGCTTAGAAAATCCATGACCACTGCTCAGATAAAAGCTACTGATGATTAGGATTGAATTCATTAATTTGAACTGCTTGATACAACTTCTTACATTGACTAAAATAAAGCTACGTGTTGGTGAGATTTTATTGATAGAACCTTTTAACTAAATAGATTTCCAATATTTTATTTCACTTACAGCTTTATCAGATGCCCACGGAAATTTTATCTTGAATGGAAATTTTGTTGTAAGCATGTCAAAAAGAGAAATCAATATACAAGGAGCCATTTTCGAGTACAGTGGTTCAAACAATACAATAGAACGAATTAACAGCACTGATAGAGTTGAAGAAGAACTAACCTTACAGGTGCATGTTTACTTTTCTCAGAAGTTTGAAAATTTCCTGCATGATCATTATGTTCACAATTTTATGTTCAAATTCACTGAAAAACAGCTATCATTTTATCTCAATCAAGGTTTTGTGTGTAGGGAATTTATACAACCCTGATGTGCGTTATTCATTCAATGTCCCAATAGAAGATGGAAGTGATCTGTTTACGTGGGATCCTTATGGACCCTGGCAAGACTGCAGCAGGATGTGCCAAGGTACTGTGAAGTATTTTTTTCACAGAACCAAAGACCTGATGGGATTTAGGAAGGGACTTACCTTAAATTCTCTGACTTTTCACCCTTACTTGTAAGGAGGAAACTTTAAGTTCACAGAGCTTTTTAGGACAGAATAGCTTCTGATCTTTGTTTTTGCAATTTTTAGTACTTATGCAGTACAATTCTATATTCAAACCTACATTTGGAGACATAGGAGCTGTTTATTTAAAAAAGGGTGGATCAAATCTAATACATTTTTATGAAGTATTGTATGTCTATTAATATTCATTAGACTTCCATTATACCATTTCCAGGTGGTCACTGATTTGTCTGGTGTCTTTCATACTCATTTATTTGTCTTTTTTTGATTATCTGCTACATGGGACGAAGCTGTTTAAAGATATATTTGACTATTTTAAACTGTTACTTTCTAGGCCATTCCAGTATAAAAATAAAGCCACAGCATTTATGAAATGTGTATATATAAAACTGTATGTACACAGATTTTTGACAAATACTCCTATTAGTGGGTGCTAGAAAAGCCTGAAAATATGTGATGGTGAGTTTCTTCTGGTTGTATACATGCTGATGTGCTAGAGAAACTGAACAGCTGTCAGCTGTGGTATTTCTCCCAGAAGTCCAGATCTTTTAGGGACCCTGTGATCAAATTTTCTGCTTCTTTAAGGGAAACGATCACAACGTCTAAGTTAACATGGTAATTTAGGAAATATGTTAATTAGCAGGACATGCATGATGCATTTGGAATACTTGACCTGATGAGTAAATGGACTGTTGCACTTTTGCAGTTCTCTGGAAGTTGATATCCTGTGAGACCACTGTAGGACAGCTGGGAGGTGGAAAAGGTGACTGGGAAAGGTTGTTCTCCACCTGGAATGTAGTGAGCTGCACAAAGGAGCATGTTTGTGCAGAATCTGCTGTGTACAGCCATTTGTGTTAATGGGGTATCTCAGTTCCTAAATGATGAATGGAATCCATAAGGCAGTCTTATTTTAGCCCTTTATTTACTTCTTTTGATGTTTTTTCAAGGTATTCGAAGAAGAAGAATGACGTGTGTACGTAAAAGTGATCGTGTGGTAGTGTCTGATCAAAGATGTGAACTTATACCCACTGTACCAAGTGTCTTTGAGGAGTGTAATACAGAGTGTGAATTAAGGTAAAAAGGTTCCTAACTAATGGAGTTATTGTGGTCTTATATGGTTTTATTGATTGACATTGAAACAAGGTAATTCAGATTGCTTTATCCTCTGTTCCTCCATCCCTCTCTGTCTTCCTCATTCTTCCCATCTCTCCTTGTTTTCCTCAAATCTGTTGCTGTAATGGCTTTATACAGGATATTTACACCATCAACTCCACATAGAACTAGTGTACTTTTCTAATTTTTAATGGTAAAATACAAAATCTCTTGTTAGAATTGTCAATCTGTTCTATATATTCTGGCACAAAAACTTGTATTGCTACATGAAATATATTTTCCACCAGGATTGTAGTCACAACTGGAACTAATTTGAAACAGAGTTGTGTTTTTGCACTCCAAGATAGCCCACACTAAAATATTCTGAGGATGAAGGGTTAGAATTATAGCTTACATTTTTCAAAGTCACCTAGGAGATTAGGACAAAAGATCCTTTAAATTTATAAAGTTTCTTTTAAGCCTGTGAGTCAAATTCTTTTCTATTGCTTTGAAAATCCAGTCATGAGATAGAGTTTACAGTTTTATCTGTTCCCTAAAATGCATATCTGTATTTACATTATAATTCTTGGTACATTCTCTGAGTGCTTTAATTGCCATGGTCGTATTTTTTTAAAACATAGTTAGCTTTCTACAACTGTTTGTCATTTTAGGTGGCACAGTGTTGGCAAAAGTGACTGTACATCCAAGTGCGGCCCAGGACATCGGTCTATTGAGATCCACTGCATGAAGTACTCCATGGCAAGAGGACTCAGTGCTCCAGTGGATGATAAGTACTGTGCTGATCAGCAGAAGCCACCAGCCAGAGAGCCTTGCCATGGTGACTGTATGTTAAGAAGTTGGCACTACACAGAATGGTCAGAGGTACAGATTTAAAGCTTTATAATTGTACCATTATAGTTCTGGTTAGCATTCATACCAAATTTTTATTCCTCTATATTTTTCTTAGTTTAATAACTAAAAGGAAAAAATGTTTGACAAATACAGATACTTAGAATCAACTAGTACCAACCTTTATATTTCAGCAACTTCCTTATATTTTTAGAACAATGGGTAGCTTGTTTGCAGCTTGGTTTTAGATGTCAGAAGCGAAGATCTGGTAATTAAAGGTGTATATTTAATTTACAGTCTTAATAATTTAGTTCTGTACAATTTTGGTTTTGTTCTTCATTAGAGCTTTATCTTGGAACTATTATACAAAGTGCTGAATTTATCTCAAATGAATGTATTAGCATTCTGTGGATTAAATGGAGGACACTTTTGTCTGGCGCAATCATTAATGTCTTTCACCTTTAAGATTGATAATGTATTTTGGCCTGGTTTTATTGTATTGTTTCCTGTTTCATAACTATACACCACAGTGTTCCAGGAGCTGTGCAAAAGGTGTCAGAACCAGAGAAGCTTTTTGTTTGAACAACTTGGGACGTCATCTTCCTGACAGAGAATGCCAGGAACTTCCAAGAGTTACAACACAGAGCTGCAATGAATTCTTATGTCCAAGTTGGTCAGTTACTGACTGGAGTGAGGTAATGAAACTGTGTAAAAATTAAAGTATATTTGGTCCTGGTCATCGACATTAAAATAAGTTGCATAAATGTTTAGGGGTTTTATTTTATTTTGGGACACATGGTTATGAAAGTTCTCATGTCCTATGATTTGTCTGATACACATCACACATCTACAGATGGCATGAGAACTTCTGTAAAACACTCCCAGAATTTATTTTTCTCCTTAAATTTGTTACATTAAAATGAGGTTGTGAAGATACATAAAGTATATTTGCAGTAATTTGCACACCTTCCTTTTTTATGAAGCAATGACAACTATACAGCCAGCTGTTTAATAGAATTATATTAATTTTATTATAGGCTAGATGGATATAAAAGAATTGTGGACAATTTAAACATTTTTCCAGTGAAAGCTGTGATATATGCACTATTATTGTATTGAAAATAAATGATCTGCACATAGTTTTCATAATTTGCAGTTTTAGAATCTGAATAGTAATTTCTTTGTATTAGCATTTGAGTTGAACTTAACAGGAAATGAAAAGTTAATTAAAAAATAGGGGTTTTTTGACTAGTTACATTCATGGAATATTTTTGATATTTATGTGATTTTTAAAATCCAACAAGTTGCTGAAAGAAATTGAAGCCATTAATGCAGATTCATGTCTCTACAGACTGACGTTTATAATAATCTTGCAGTGTCCTGTGACATGTGGCAAAGGAATGAAGCATCGTCAAGTCTGGTGCCAGCTTAATGATGAACAACTGAGAGATGATTTCTGTAACCCAAGTGACAAACCAGAGTCAATGACACCGTGTGAACTTCATGAATGTGCATCTTGGCAAGTAGGGCCTTGGGGATCAGTGAGTACATAAAGATTCCTGGCTTCTTGTTTTATAGTTCAGGCTATGAGCAATCACAAAACAATACTTTTTAAACATTTTAGTTGAATCTTAAGCAGTTGTCTTAGTTGAATTGATTCACGTTTGTTTGCATGGTCCTATTGGCTATCTAACTTGTAATTTAGGAACACTCATATATAAGTTAAATGCCTAAAATAGTAATTGATCCTGAGCCTTAATATCAAAGATGCTTTTGCACAAGAGTGTATTACATCACCAGAACACTGAAAATGAGGGTAGCAAACTGTTCAGATGAATGAGACAGGTGAAAGACCAAATATTTATAGGTAAGTGGGCATATTCAAGTGTTAGATTCAATTAATGTAGATCAGTCTTCAATCTACAATATACTTCAATCAATCATAGAAATGTATATGCTAATAATAGCAGGGAAAAAGACTTAGTATTTTATTGTTACATTTTGTTTTTACCTTCAGTGATAAAAGATCTGCTATCTCTTTATGTGAAAGTGCTGTTGAAAAATATGTTCCTGTGTGACACTCATCTAATGTAAACCAGAGTGGATTTAAAATGCTAGAAAATAAATGAATTAATTTCTGAAGGAAACTTTTGTCAGTAAATAGATGAGAATTAATTAAAAAAATAAGTTACTCAACTTCATGTGGATTTTATAAGATCAGGTTACTCAAACCAACAGCAGATTATTCAGTGTTTCTTGGATGTTAGTGGGAAACCATAACCAAATAGCAGCTGATCTTTATCTTTTTACGTACAACCTGTTATTAAAATACAGAATAAATATACCTATGAAAATTAAGTACATTTTTAATTTAGAGATAACCACCCTATTATCTAACATAATGTAATCTTGTGATCACAAGGTGATGACTTTCCATTCCTACAAGCTAAATGCAAAAGTTAAATAAAAGATTAATTCAGTCCCATGATAGAATTCTTATGAATAAAAAATAGTTTTCTGAAATAGCTAGTACAAGTAATTTACCAATCTATGTCACTGGAGCAGAACTTTTCATTGCAGTTTTTCCACTGTACCACCTGGTAATAGCCATTCACAACCAGGGTTTTACAAGTACTTGTACTTGAGCCACAATGTTTGTAGGGATAGGATTTCTGTCATAATATTTTCAGCCATCTGTTTTAGGTGGCTTCTTTGAGTGCCCTCTGTTCAAACTCTGTAGTGAAGGGAAAGACATTTAACAGCTGTAGTTAGTGATTCATTTTAAGCTACTCCTTACTCCTCCCTTTCCCCTCCTCTACTTTCTCTTCACCAGTTTTTGTTGCTGAGCATGACATTATAGAGCATGGATTGTCCCCTTGATCAGGTCAGGTCAGCTGTTCTGGCAGTGTTCCTTCCAGTGTCCTGCCCAGCCTCCAGCCTACTCACTGCAGGGATAGAAAGGGGGAAAGAGAGAAGTCCTTTGTCCTGCACAGGTGCTGTTCATTGGTGTGCTATGGACACTGGTTAAGTATCTGATGGTCTGCCACAAAGGAAGTTAACAGTGCTCAGTAATCATTCATATTCATTCTGGAAAGAGTTTTAAAGTAGGAAATGTCATTAGAAATGAAATCTGATTATAAGTAGCGCTATTTCAAGTGTATGGAACTCCTGCCTTCAACAGTGTGCGGTAACATGCGGCCGCGGATACCAGGTGCGCGCAGTCAAGTGCGTTACTGGGACGTACCGTGTTATTCTGAGCGACGACAGGGAGTGCAGCGCTGCCACTCGTCCTAGAGACAGCCAGGTAAGCTAAAAAATGCCTCTCTACTTCTCTGTCAAAAGTGCCTGAATACAGCTCTTTTCTGCTGACTCCATGTGGGAACTTGGAGGAACGTCACTTCTAAAATGAGAAAAAAAATACCGAAACTCTTATGCTTTTCTTCACAAACAAACAAATTTTGCCTAGGGAATTAAGTAAAAGAAGGGTAATTTTAAGACTGGATGTTTGAAAGTTGGTATGTGATTGAAGCATTAGAGTATATGACTTCAAGGAATCCAAAGGCCTGTGATTATTTTGCAGCGGGGGAAGCTCCAACATGTAGATATTGTAAGGACACTGCTTGCCATCCTGCTTAATAAATAGTACCCAACCAACTTCTTTAATAAGCTTCTAAATATAAAAGCCAGTTAATTGGTATAGTTTATTTCCACTTAGATGTACGACCACTGGGTTTGAGTATCCCTTGCATTTTTAATTGTGGTACCTGTTTGACTGAAACTGGGCAAATTTATATTCTCAGTAGCTGAAGGTATAAAGCACAGGATAGCAGAGCCACTGTCTTTGCTTGGTCCTTCTGTGCTGCCTGTGGCCCTGAAGCAGGAAACTGTTATGTCTATGCTCCTTCACTCCAAGGAGCTGGCCAAAGCTGTTCTTTCTGAAAGTGCCAATATTATTAGCTATTACTAATGCAGTTTTAAGACCAAATACTTTTTTTTTGACACTCCATTTAAAACAAAACAAAGCATTTCAAGGAAAGGTCTTTGAATAATTCCAGGGAAAATGTAAAAGATGGTATTTACATGTTAATCAATGCTAACCATTTGCTTTAAATTGGCTCTTCCAAAATGTATATTTCAAAAGCTTTTTTTTTTTCCCCTCACACCCACAGGAATGTGAATTGCCATCTTGTCCAGAAAATACAAAATTATGGACTACTTCACTTCCTCCAGTTCATGTGGGGAAGGTGACCCAATGGAGATATGGATCATGGACCCCAGTATGTAATGTAGCAGTAACACCTTGCAGAGCAGTCCTCCACTCATTCACCCATTTTTCCATGAATCTTTCATGAATATCTTTTTCAGACTGAAATCTGCTTGGGATAGATTAAAAAGGAGTACTAATATTTTCTTAGGAAAATAAATTGTTTCTTAAGGAGCAGATAGACACTCCCAGCAAACTGTGTGCTTCAAAATCAACCAGGAAAAATAATAGGAAAAAAAGCAGAATTCTAGGACCTGGGTTTCTGAGTGAAATAGTTTTTGTATGAGTGACAGTGCACTAGGAAGTGTTTTTTTTAATGTAATTGATCAGTTTTTAAGTATGGAGAACATTTTTTATTTTAAAATATTATTTAAATCTTTTATGTAAATAATAATACTAAACAGTTGGAGTCTTTAAAGGTCTAATTTGACATAATTTTGTAAAATAAACATTGTTAAAACAGTTCCTGCAGAAATTTTCTTCAATGCAAGGTTTTTATTTTGATAATGAAAAGGTTTTACTTGATAGCAATGTGAAAATTTAAAATTATCTATGAAATGTGGATGTGTCTGTTAATCCCTTGAGATATTTAACAAAGCATATAATGCAGTTATATTTTTGCACAGCTGTTTTAACTAAGTACCAGTAAAGTGTTCATAAACTGAGGCTTCTCATCAGTTCTTCATTAAGTCCACCTTGAACTTCTCAGCTATAAAGGCATCAGAAGGGGCTCAATGGAATCTGCTAATACAAACCATAACAGCAAATGGATTGTTAATATTGGTTTTTATTTTAACAGTTGATGTATATATTGCATCCCTGTGTGAGGACTAAAGTGTTCTGGAAGTTACTGATGTTTCTGTTGTTACTTGCAACTGTGTAATTATTCCATATTATAGTTTAAATGCTGCCTGTTTATATATACTGAAATGCTTCGTGAGAATTAAGGCCGTGCAGTTCGGTTCCAAGCCAACAAAAACCATGTTAGTTTTTTAGATGCTTGCATGATCTTGTTTTAGTCTCCTAAAGTGTGATGACCTTGAGTTGTTTACTGACAGTGCTCTGCATCCTGTGGGAAAGGCGATCGTGCTCGCTATGTGAGTTGTAGAGATGCTCGTGGAGAGATAGCAGATGAATCTTTGTGTGCTCATTTACCACGACCAGCTGAAATTTCAAGCTGCTTTAGCCCATGTGGAGAGTGGAAAGTTGGAAATTGGTCCCCTGTAAGTATTAATTGTAACAATTTTTAATGTGTGTATTTAGATTATTGGCCAAGTCTCTGTTTAGAAATTGAGAGTTCATTTTGGTTTTTGCAAGCGTGATTGAAATTGCATCCCTTGAAAAAGCGAAGTATATGTTTGTTCTTGTCAAAAGTAAATATAAATGTATTTGTTTATTAATTATCAATGTTCTGTGACAAACACTTTGTTAATCTTTTGGTCAGTGCACAGTTACGTGTGACAGTGGAATAGCAACAAGACAAGTCATCTGTGTCAACTATCATCAGCAAATCAATGAGAATTACTGTGATCCTGAAGGCCGACCTCCTAAGGAACAAGAGTGTAACATGCCACCATGTCCACCATATCATCATGTTCCCAAAATACATGACCATCCAAGCCATTTTCCAGAAATAGGTTACCTCCCAATACACCCTCCACAAGACAATTTAAACCAGTGGAACCGGCCTTCTGTGGGAGGATATCAATGGAGAACTGGACCCTGGGGAGCAGTAAGAAATTTTTTAGAATATTTTAATTTGTTCTGTCACATGTGTCTTAACATTTCTAGAAATGTTATTGCAGTACAGGTTTGGTCAAAAGAGAAGCACATTCATTTTTAAATGTATTGTTATTCTTGTTCTCATTGTTGTTCAGAATATATTAAATTCTAAATGTAATCTTTTTGTGATTTCAAATTTAAAATACTTCTACATAGTAGTCATTTTTATTTGAAAATTTCAGTTTTGAAAGTTAAGGTTTAAACCCAAGCTGTTTTAACCAACATATTTTACATTTCTTTGATCATGCAATGGCAAAATGTATGTTTACCTGTTTTGGTAGTGCTCTAGTACTTGTGCAGGTGGATTTCACCGCCGAGTTGTAGTATGTCAAGATGAGGAAGGAAGAAGTGCCAGTAACTGTGATGAGGCAACAAAACCTTCAGAGTCGAGACACTGTGATTCTGGACCCTGCCCACAGTGGAACTTTGGGAACTGGGGAGAAGTAAGAGCATTTCACTTACAAAGGGGAACATAAGCGTAGAAGTAGAAACATAATTATGTGACTGTGAGTGGAACTGAACACCTTGTTTTTACTTATCTAATAGAGTTTAAAATTTAAAAACAATGAGTTTCAGCCTGTTTATCTAAACCATATTCTTTGATCAAATCCAGAACTGTAGTTGAAATATGAGTAATGTAAATACACATCCAAAAGAAGTAAGTATTATGTGAGGCTAAGGATATACAACACCAACAAATCATATAGTTGTTGTACAACATGTATCTTGATGCATAGAAAATTATATTCTGTTACAAAAAGCTGGATTGCATGCTGAAAAACTGCAGTGCAATAGCTAGTCTAAGAAAAAAAATAAGCATAAGAAACTGTAGAGAAACTCTATTCCATGTAATTTCATAGGTAGTAACAATAGTAACTGCAAGTAGTAGTAGTTACTGGGTTGTAGTTACAAATTAAAAGTATGGAGATAGGATCATGCATCCAAAAGTTGTGCCTGGATTAGAACATTTTGATGACACATTTTATGTTATTCTCCAGGCTGTGTGATGTCATATCTTGACCACACATTCCTGCTCAAACACTACAGAAAGAGTTAAAGCTGATTATTTTTGCATTTATTCTAATCTAACCTCTCGTGATTCTTGCCCACTTTTCTTACTTTTGAAAATCAGTCACTGGAATTGAAAAAAGAAGAAAAATTGGTTGAATGACTTTTTTATTTTACCTTTTTTTCTCCTTGTTTTAGCCAGATTTAGCCATTCAGTTCTCAAGGTCAGTCAAAATGTCATTTTTTTTTCTGTCCATAGCCAGACTTGGGATGCAGTTCATTAATATGATGCAGTTTTTTTCTAATTTAGAATCATTGAGAATACAATAAAAAGGTTTGAACTATTATAGATTGGTTTTAAGAGCTCATTAGGAATGAGAACTGGTATTGAAGAATTAAAGGCAAACTGAAACCCAGAAAACACATTCTATAAGTATTTTACACTTAGTCTGTATAAATTGGTCTGTGTAAAAGTGTGCCCAGTATCTGAGTTTTCTGAGTTTTTTGCCACTGTCTGGCAGGGAAAACTACTTTTGAGACAAATTTCCCTCTTTTCCTCTTACTAAAGAAAGAGATACATGGGCATTTATTCTCACAATTACTTCTCCTTAATGGAGTGTCTGTAACTGAGACTTGCTGCAGAAAATCACTTGATACACCATAAAAATGTAGTTTGGTAAAGCTTTTGGTGAGAAAATTACATGAGATTACGTGAGACTTTAAATCCTTATTCTTGAATAGAGTGTCCAGGGAATATGGAAATAGACAGAGTGAATAATATGACGTACTGATTATTGCTATATCTTTTGGTTTGATGGCATGTGATGACTCTGTTAATAAAATTATTGCATATAAAATTCTGTGTTTCAGTGTACTCAGACTTGTGGAGATGGAATAAAGACAAGACTGGTGATTTGTCAGCTTCCCACTGGCCAGATGTTGGGTGATCAAAACTGTGAAATTCTAGACAAGCCACCTAACATGGCACAATGTAATGTGCATTCTTGCCCTGGTGATGTTTCTTGGCATCGGGGACCATGGAAATCGGTACGATAGCATTCAAAAATATTTTTTGCTTTCTTGTTCTTTCTGTCACTCTATTTCCCCTTGTCTTTTATAATATTTTCTGTCATTATTTTATTTGATAACAGTGAAATAATAATGCATGTGGAACATAGTCTATGTAGTTTTATAAAGAAATTGTTCCTGCAGTCGTAGAATTAAATGAGAAGCAACCCTTTCCTTCAGTGGGATCAGTATCATGCTCTGTCATAAGGAATATTTTGAAAATTACCAGAAATCGTCTTAACTGACAACAGTACCTTACAGGTGTTCCATTTGGAAGGGTTACAATTTGATATGTGTTTAAATGTACAAGTTTATGCTGTAAATTATGCTGTAGTATTATCTACATATTTATATTTGCAAAAACACTCTAAACGTTTTACTGCATAACTTTTTTCCTGTAATATATTTAAGTATAAAATAACTCACATCCATGTATATTATATTCTGTCATCAAACATTTTACTCCATGTTGCTTGTACATTTGTGTATAAAAGTTTATATTAGTGGTTTTAAAACAAGGACTAATTAAAGTTATCTATGTATAATTATGTATGTAACTATAATATGTTATTGTCTACATGTCACTGTCTATTAATGTGTAAAAATGCCTACTGTAATCACCATTAATCTTTTAAATTGCTACTAGCAGATTATTAATATGTTGAAGTGATCATAGCAAGCTCTGCAGTATGTAGCACATTATAATTCCCAAGCTGTGAATTTGACAATAATACTGATTATTGCGCTAAATTCTAAGGGGAATAATAGCAATCAAAGGAGGTTGGATCCAGTTCTGGTTCCATCAAAATCAGCAAAAAACCTGTCACTGACATCCCTGGGAGATGGTCTGGGACAACAGTTATCTAGGTTTTTTTATTATTAAAAAAAATTATGAAATTTGTCTCTTTGAATTAATCTGGCAGCATTTTAAAAAATTGTCCGATTTCAACTATAACAATTGCTAATGTTTATATAAGCTATTCTAATTTATTGCAAAGAGACTGTAAAACGTAAGGTTGATTTAATGGTTTACCACAGTTACCTCTTTCTTCCACTATGCAAAGCAGAGTTTAAGGTTTGTGTTTAGCAGACACCAGAGTATCTTATTTAGCCATTTTCCAAATAATTAGCAGTGACTCGCTAATTAATATTTGTCAGGGCATGAGAAGAAATGCAGGGTTCAGCACACAATTGCCTTTGAACTCAATTTGTTTTCCTTTTAGATCAAGAATTATTCACAACCTGTTCATTCCATGAGTAATTCAGTTTGCCCTACAGGATTACCTGTAAGATCTTGTATTGTAACATTGTGTATGGCTTAGTTTTATAAAGATTTTCATGTTGGTTTATTTCTCAAGTGACATGAAAAGCTATTTTAATCCTTCAAAAACTAAGTTTAGAATGGATACTATTTATCAGAGAGAGAAGCCTCTTTTATATATGATTGCAAGCACTATGGTTAAGCCACAAAAGATTTAATTTCATCACACTATCTCATGCTGCAGAAACAAACATATCAGATTCAGGAAATAAAAGCAGGCTCACATTTTGAATATGCTGTCATTTTAATAATTTAGCTAGTTTGAATGCTGGTAACACAGAGACTTAGCTGTTTTTTGTTGCTCTTCAAGCAGAGCAAAATTTATTCATTAAGGATGATTGTTAGGAAGGAGCAGTAAAAGCTTTAGTCACAGGAACGCTGTTGTGAACCAGTACAAACAGCTTTGTTTAGCCATGGTTGACTAGTGATTTGTTAGTTTGGCAATAGATCATGGCCCTGCTTATCTTACACATTTCTGGCATAAAATATGCTCTAATATGGGGAACTATTAATGACTAGATGCTCTCTGGCTGCTGAAGTCACAGAGCCTGTATATCTACGCTTACCCCCTTCTCTATAAGATTGCAAGAACCAGACAAATAACTACTTATATTTTTCACAGAAATATTGAGTAATATTTCTGTGCCAGGTGAGCAATGCATCGAGCTTTTGCGTCTACAAGTGGGATTCCAGTGTTAAAACCTAAGCAAAAACTGTGATGCAAGACTAGATGACCTTGCAGCCTTTTCCAACCTCCATGATTCTGTGATTCTAACTTCTTCCACTTGCTATCTACATATTTGAGAACAGAGGACTCTTAGCAGTATGCCTTATAAGTACATTTGTTTTATATAGTTATTGATTAATTTTACACAACATAATTAACATAAAACATATCTTGCAAGTGCACAAAAGGGCCCTTGCAAGGAAGGTTCAGTTTATGATTTGAAGCCAGAATTTTGGTTGATGCTTTTTGCAGTTTAGCAGCTGTTGGCTGTTCCATTTTATAGTGTCTGTCAGTGGCTACTGGAGCTGACCCTCACAAAGCTTAAAGGCTGTGTACTCCTCTATTCCTGCTTTCTGCAGTTGTCCAAATGGATGTGAGGCAAGTAAATCTCAAATTCTAAAGGTCTGTACCTTTAATTTTTATGTATTTTCTAAAGATTTTAGGAAGCTTGGGCAGGAATTACACTTGAGGCATATAATAAGCTATTATTAATGTTTGTTCACATTTTTGGACAACAAGAATTTTAATAAATTTAGGAGTTTGATCTTATGTTTACCCCGCTGTACTTTTTCAGTGCCTGCACTGAAAGATCCAGGCACCATACAGTGAAGTTTCTGCTTAGGCAGCTGCTGGTAGCAGTTGATGTTACCTTGGAAGCTTTGTATTTCTTTGGGGCAATCAATTCTTGTATGAGTGTTGGTAGTTACCTAATTTTATCATGAATATTTTAACCAGATACATCTCAACTAGAAATATGTTTGGTTCTCAGCCTTTCTTGTTTCTTTAGAAAGAATAGATAGCTCCTTACAGAAGATATTTTGTTTGTCTGAAATGTTTATAAAATAGAGATTTTAATTATTTTTCTTTTCCTCACTCTTAGTATTTGTATGTAATTCATAAGTACTACTTATGATTTCAGAAAATATAGGCATAAAAATAATAGATTCTTTTCAAAGTTACCCTGAAGCCTCAGAAATGTGTTACTGCCATTTCTCCATTTCTTACTGCCCTTCAGACAAATAATGTAATATTCTTTAAAGTGGCTGTCTTTCTAGTGCTTCAGTTTTTTACTTACTTTCTTCTGAATAATTTAGATGTAATTCTGTCTTTGCAGTAGTGGAAGAAATCTACTATTATTTTTAAGTATATGACTCTATTGTTTAGAAATAGTCCCAGTTTCATTCCAGTGTTGTTACTGCCAGGCATCCCATTGACATCTCCAGGAGCAGAAGCAGGCCAAACTTGCATAAGTAAAATATTTATTTGTTTTCATTTTAATGCAGAAATTCTTGCTATATGATAAGTGCCTTCATTCACTTTTTCTAATGTGTAAAAAGTATTTATATCTTTAAAAATAATCTTTTATATTAAAAGGGAATTCAGAATCAGTGAACTTGGTTTTCAAAACCACCTTCAGTTTTTTACCTCTACTTCTGCTGCTGCCTAATGTTGAACTTCAAAATACCTCATTGCCAATACAGAACATTAAATTAATATTCCACTGCCTGAAATCTTGATGTTAGCATCTGCTATTCATTTTTTAAAACTTTGGAAGTGGGAGGAGGGCCTTATCAGAGATAACTGATAGCAGATATCACTGCCCAAATAATGTCATAAAACAGACTTGGGATAGTGAATTTTATTTCAGGTCATTCTGATAAAAATGAAAGAAAATACTTGTTTCCAAAATTCAAAAACAAAATATTTGTGTAATGTTCATCGAGAGGAAAATCTCCTGTTTGGTGCTATGTTGCCTGTATAGCTTGAAATAATAAATAAGTTATAATGTATGTGTAATAATTTAATTTAATGATTGTTACTTGTGTCTGTGAAATACAGTTGCATTTTAACCCTTCTTTTTCATGCATGTTGTGTGGCTTTGTGTTTATATTTATTGTGCTCTTTATTAAGGAATGTTAAAGTTTAAAGCCCTTAAAAAAATAAAGGGTGGGACAGATACTAACCACTTTTGCTGAAAGTGAGGGTTTTCTTTAGCCTGTGTGTTGAAATTAACTTCATATGATACTTTAGTGACATTGTTTTCATGGAGAAAGCTCTTATATTTGAACACAAAATAATATTGTTACTGATAAAAGCTGCTGTTGATGCCATTGACCAGCTGGACTGAAATAGATAGTTGGCACATAGTCTTTCATGGTAAAGCTAAAAGATTCTAGCTCCTGAATCTTTTGCTGGAGCTGTAATTTTGTGGCTCTGTCCTCTCCCACTTAGTGAGTGACAAAACAGAGAGGAATGAGGATCATGATATAATGCTCAACCCTTAATCTCAAAGACATAACATGTTTTTTTGCATTCCTAAAACACTTTTGGCAGGAAGAGGTTTGCAGAACTTCCAGACCTTCCATTTAGAAAGAGGACAAGAAAGAGTGGGACATAGTTAAAATAAAAACAATAAATGATAATAATAATAAAATCACACACACACCAAAAAAACCCAAACACAAAACCCAACAACCAGAATATAATGAAAGGGGAAAAGAAGTAGGTGATGCATAGTACCATGCCTAAATACATACAGCCATTTAATGAAAATGAAAGGAATGTGAAGTTACTGGTGTATTTATTAGAACCTTCAGAAAAGCTGAAGGGTTCTAGGTGGTCAGATCCTCGTGAAAATCATTCTGAGCTGCCTGTATGGATGTGGCAGCTTCGAAAACCCCAACACTCAAAAATGTTGGTTCAAAGTGGTTTTGGAACTCAGATTTAAAAGTTATTAAATATGTGTTAAAGTATTAGCATTTCCAAACATTTGTGAGGGTCAATACATAAATATTTTTATTACCTGGAATGGGTTAGGAAATTAACAATATGTTCTGTAGTTCTGTGTTGCAGGAGTTCCTAGCCCTTTCTTTGCAAACCAGTAATTGTGGGAGACTTGTAACTCTCCTAAGGCAGGCTGCTCTGTTGATCAGTGTATGTTCTAGCATGCATCTATCTATGGCCCTTTCACTTCAGTGACAGCAGGATTAAACACTTAGATTTCCTGCTGAATCAGTCCTTCAGAAGCTTCCATGCCTGCACATATTTATGTACAGGAAATGTAATATTGGAAATATTGTTAGTAAACTGAAAATATACAGAAAAGTGGGTTAGGTTGAAAGGAAACTGGATTTCAACATGTGAAGGTAGGTAAAATGTTGCATTTCTCATCCAAAATATATTTTAATGATAAAATAATATTTAATATAAATTGGGGGATGTTAATTGTTTAAGTTATATTTAGTTAAGTGCCATAGAAAAAGTTATATTTTCTATGCTTCTGAGAAGTTTAAAAAATTTCTGACAATACTATATTGTGCCAGCATATATTGTTTTGTATTTCCAGTTTTTTAAAGTTCAAATACAAAATCTTAGATTTTAATCAAATAAAAAATTTACATGATATGAAGTAATATTTTTTATAGAGCAGAAAGACACGCAGAGCTCATGCATTTGTCATTCCTTTAATTTCTGAGCTACTGTTTTGCTGTTGCTAACATGACTAAAAATGATAAATGAGAGCTTGCACTTGCTGGGATCCAGCATTTCTTTTGCTCATATTTAGATTTTTGCAAACTCAGCTGAAACTAATTCATCTACTGTTGTAAAATTGTCTTATGTCTACTTACTTTTGTAACTGGTTAACTGAAAAGATAACCCTTAAGATATCCCTTAAGATAATAAAATGTANATATGAAGTAATATTTTTTATAGAGCAGAAAGACACGCAGAGCTCATGCATTTGTCATTCCTTTAATTTCTGAGCTACTGTTTTGCTGTTGCTAACATGACTAAAAATGATAAATGAGAGCTTGCACTTGCTGGGATCCAGCATTTCTTTTGCTCATATTTAGATTTTTGCAAACTCAGCTGAAACTAATTCATCTACTGTTGTAAAATTGTCTTATGTCTACTTACTTTTGTAACTGGTTAAGTGAAAAGACCCTATCCCTTAAGATAATAAAATGTAGTTTTAAATTGTTAAAATATTTCAAGAAAAGGCTTTTTAACTGTGCAACAACCCCTTTGTGGAAATGTAGCTTCCATAACAGAGATCCTCCATCATATTAAAAATGTGCTCCAACTTTCATTGTGAAGACCTGTGAACCAAACGTCCCTCTCAAGGGGCCAAAGTTACTTCTCACTGAGAGTGCAAATTATGTCATTCCTGTGCATTTGTTTGGTTTTCCCCAGCTTCACGGGAAGCTGGAGGCTAACCTACCTGTGATAGAGTTAAACTGTGTCCAGTTTTTTGGAAGCAATAAATGGGTTAATTTTGGGTTGCTGTTTGGTTTTCATGGCTGTTTTTGAACACAGCTGCTGGATGGACACAAATACATCTGTTGTTGTCTATTTGAAAAATGTGTCCGGAAATTTATCCATTTATTTGAAACAGAGAGAAACCCCTGCATTCCTTTTTCTCATGGTGGATTTCCTTAAGGTCTGCTGTCTCCATTGCTGCCACCCTTCTTTCTTGACACTCGCACTTTACTCACTGTCTCCAGTGCTGCTGCTTTCATGTAATTGCTTAAAAGTGTTAGTAGTGCCCCATGACTGTGGGGTTCAGAAAGTCTTGCTGAAGTCTGGCCAAGTCAGCAGTTTGATGTCTGCGATGCTGTGATGGTGCAAGTGACCATATGAAGTTCTTGCAGGAGGTATCAAAGGCACAGAGCAGGACAGCAATATTGTAAATTTGACACAAATTTATACTTGTAGATTAGATTTTCAAAAAGACCTAGTGAGAGTCTAGCTCTGTTCCTGATTGCCACTGATTCCAGAAGGAAAGGTAAGGCAGAATTGATTGTTGGGGATGTTGGTTTTTTGGTTTTGTTTTTTAATTTACTAATGTTTCCGTATTTTTAATTCTGGTTTGTCTCAGCCATCTGTCTGTTGTATGTATCATTCGGCTGAAAGATGATAAAAGGTACACATACCAGATAAGTTGCTGCAGGAATGATGGCTGAACACAGTAGTTTGTCTGTTCTCCCACTCCCAGCAATTAATAAGCTGATCATACTTTTCATCATTTTAATATATACTGTTGTGAATGACAGTTTCAATGTTGTTTCAATAAGGGCTGATGATAAAGTTCCTAGCAGAGATACATGCAGAACCTTCAGTGATAAAGTTAAGACTGCACATGAGGTAGCTGAGCCTGCCAAATGGCTGCTGAAAGGAGGCAGAAATACCTCTTGGTTTTCTGATTCTCAGGTTGGTACCCAGACAAAGAGGACTCAAATCAAGAGCAAGGCAGGAAGAATAACTAGACAATTCAGTTTTTACTGTAATCGAGAGATGAAATGGAAGATATAAAGGAAGAGATAAATGAGATAGCAAATATGATGTGTCACCACTGTTGAATGAGAACTCATGAAAATAGGATTATTATTTTTAAATTTCCTCCCACATTAACATTACCATAATGCATTTTTCTTGTGTTATTGTAAGAGCTAAAATCTTGTTTGAGAGTCTAATTGTGTTATGTGAGTCATGTAGGTAAAACAAAGAGAAGGTTGCTGACTGGAAAAGCTCAGTCTCATTTATGAGATGCATGTAGACAGCGTAGGAATACACGGCACAGTGAAGCCTGAGTATCACAGTAGGTGGGCAGCTGAGCATAGTAACTCATGGGGAGTTGGTCTGCCCATGAGCATGGTCTGGTTTTCAAATGCTCTGTAGTTGGCATTAGGAAGGATGTCAGGCTTTAGGCAGTGATGGGCAGGATATGGTGTTCATCCTGGAGGGGAAAGACATGATAGGGCTTTGAAAGAAGCTCGTGTGTTTTATTTGTTCTGAACTTAGAGAAATAGATAGTATTTGAGATGTTAGAAAGGTAGTCCAAATTAAGACATACTCACAACTCTAACTGGAATGAATAAAATACATTCCGTAGATGATCATTAAGTGGAATCTCAAGGGTTCTGGTTTTGATTTTTTCCAACAGCTGCAAAGAGTATGGTTGTTCATCTGACATCCAGGCAGATTGCCATTTTCTGGCATTAAGGATACTGCCAGCTGCACTGGACAAAGAATTCAGACCATGTGGTGTCAACTTAAAAAAATATCATCTAAAGTTTCTCAGCATCATCAGCAGACTGTGACTTCTTCAGACGTGAAATCCTTTTACCTTCAATGTATGTGCTGATGGTTCTGACTTTTTTTTAATCAGGATGTCTTTATGTTTAAGAGGAATAGCACGTTCCTAGTAGATGCCAGATACATCCTCTCATAGCAGTTTTTCCTTCCTGTTATCCACATCAATCCTAAAATCTGTCTTTAATCCTCTTTATTCCTCCATCATTCCTACTTTTTCTGTGTTTGTATGTAGAGGTATGTAGCTTCTCATTTATGTCCATCTGTTAAATAGATATATTTCAGCATGCTTGGATAATGGTTATTCAGGAGTTTTTTGTTACCCTTAAGATGAAAGTTGAAACAAAATTATCTAAAAAGGAGTTCAATAGAAGCAGCTTTTTTATGGAGCATGCAGTGCTCAGTCCTGACAGAAAAGGTATGGCTGGGGACAGTGGCCAGGTTAGATGACCTCAGAGAGCCACGGCAGTCTCTGTGCTCAGCTGCCACTTGCAGATAGCTGTTAGGTTGTACTGCAGGGCACTCCAGAGGCTCCTACACACACACTGGGACTGTGGAGAGCACTGGAGGTGGCATCGCCAGTACGCACCTGGAAGCCTGGGAAAACAGCGTGGATGGCACACTTGGTGCGTGCCTGCTTCTCAACTTCTTACACAGACAGAATATGTAGCTAGACCGAAAGGGGGGAAAAAAGTAAAAGTCCCTCTTGGGCTAACTAGAGAAAAGGATTACTGCCTTCTTTTGTTTCTGAGTTAAAAAATTCCAGTATTAGATGATAATACTTGGAGCAGATTGTCTTCCGGTCCATTCCACTCAGGGCAGAAGGGAGTGGCAGTTCCTTTGCACAGGGCCTGTCCTTCCTGAGATGCTGAGCTGAAGAGAACAGCTTCTGAAAAGTAAACTTAAAAATTTCGCTCGTAAAAAATAATGAGAACTGACCTTCAGCAGTACTTTTCATTACAAAGTCATGTATACTACACCACACTAGTGATTCTTTTAACTAATTACAAGTAATTGAGGTGAAATTACTGGGGAAGTGTTCTGAAAGGTGGTCTTCAAATATAAGCTTTTGAAGTAACACTATAAGTTTAACTCAGAGCAGTATTCTTACTTGAAAGCTATCTGAATACAGAAGAGGTGTTGTCGTAAGTACTGCAATTCTGATGCAGAAGTAATATCCAGTGATACTTTCTGGATGAAGTTTAGGCCAGCATTAACTAGAAAGACATGATTGCAATCTGCAGTATCTAGTTATAAATAACTCAGGTCACAGAGGAAGGCTTTCTTCATATGTTAAAATAAAGTGGCTCTGGGACTCTTAAGATTGCCTACATTTCCTCGTAAAAATATCCTGACAGCTCACAGCAATATATTGCTAATGTTGGATGGATAAGGATCTGGGGTTAAAAATGAATTTCAGAGTCTGTAAAAATTTTTCTTTATAATTAAGGGGAGGCATGGTGATTGTGGAACCATAATCCAGGTTTCAGAATCCAAGGATTCAGAAAGGACTATCAGGCAGTTCTAACAAGTACATTGAGAACTCAGTCTTGGACAGATAATCCAAGTCTGTATTTTTTAGGTGATAGTACTTGCAACAGGTAAAAATTATGCCTTTTTTTGTGGCATAGAACTGGCAGCTTGTACTATGAAGTCTCATTGGAGAGCTTGAACAGAAGAATATCCACATTTTTCACCTCTCTCTGCCTAAAGCCTGGGGAAGAACAAAAGATGAACTTCATGCAAGTGAGGGCGTAGCATCCTTGTCATTGAAGACAAGACTGACAAACTGCTGTCAGGAATGGTCCGTGTATAGCTGATTCAAACTGAGCAGCATCATGGATTGGATGATGTCTGTAAGTCCTTCTTAGCCTAGCCTTCTTCCCTTCCATTTCTATAGCTGCAAAAGCACAGAAAAGTGGCAAAGCAGACTTGCAGACTGCAGATGGAAGGAAAACTTAATCAATTCAAGATATCTTCTGAACGTCAGAGGAATGTGATGTAACACTGAACTTTTGAAATCAAGCCATACTCAAAGAGAGAAATATCTTCAGTGTAACTTCTGTAGTTGACATAGGTGTAACTTAGATGTAACAATAAATAATATGCACACTTCTTGGAGTTCAGTGCACTCTTTCTCAGGAGTGATGGAATATTTGATCCTTGGTCCTTTCTGGGTGCATAACCTAATGGCACAAGTGTTTTAGCAAAGAATTACTGACTCTGAATCAAAGAATTCAGTAGGATCTAATTACAGAGTCTGTGTTTCTTCTTAACAGTTGTCAACATACTTAAAGGAACGAGCAACACTTTGAGTGCTTTTATCTGAAAAATGCCTATTGTGCTCAAGCATCACAAAATCCCCTGGGAAGATGCAGCAAGCAGAGGAGGCAGATGCAAGAAGATCTAGTTCTAATACATCAAATGAAAAGTTCAAAGTAATTCTCAACTAAGCAATGCTCAAAGTATTGTTTTATTAATGTCTTGTACAGTCATGATTCCATTCTACTTCTAGAATATTAAAAGAGTCCAAACAGGCTTTTGGGCCAATTAGAGATCATCAAAATGCAGTTTGCCAGACAACTCAAGGAACTACCATGTTTAATCCCATTTTAAACTGAACTTCCTGACCAGTCACAAATGTTCCTGACTGAAAAAAAAGGCAGAAAAAGGAAGAAAATACCTTTTAACATTTGTAATTTGTTTTATCATTTTTCAGTGCTGCTATTTGTGGCTTAGCCCCTGTAGGCACTGAGCACTGTACAACCACTCCCTCCTTCCCCCTTAGTGAGATGGGGGAGAGAACTGGAAGGATAAAAGTAGGAAAACTCATGGGTTAAGAAAAGTAATTTTATAGGTAAAGCAAAACTGCATCAACATGCAAAGCAAACCAAGGGATTCATTCACCACTTCCCATGGATAGGCAGGTGTTCAGCCATCCCCAGAAAGGCAGGGCTATATCACGCGTGATCATTTTTTGGGAGGACAAATGCCATTACTCCACATGCTTGTCCTTCCTCCTTCTTCCCCTCAGCTTTTATTGCATTAAAGCAAGTATTAAAGTATTGCATTACTTGGTCTGGACTGTGTCCCCTCAAAACTTTTGCACCGCCAGCCTCCTCACTGGCCTTGATGCTGTGTGACACTGCTCAGTAATAACTAAAATATCCATGTGTTTTCAACACTGTTTTTGTCACAAATCCAAAAGCTTGCACTAGCTACCATGAAGAAAATTACCTCTATCATCTTCTAATCACTCATTTATATTTTAAGTCTCTGTATATCTAATACAAACACAAAAAGAAACTATTATGTGCTTTCCATTTACTGGTCTGTTTTTCAGTATCCAGAAGCCCACTAGGCTACCAGCTAAACTATACACTATAAAGTGCTATAAAGCACTTCCTTTAAAGAAAAGGAAAATTTGGTACAGAATCCACNGAAATACTGGTTTTTCAGTATCCAGAAGCCCACTAGGCTACCAGCTAAACTATACACTATAAAGTCCTATAAAGCACTTCCTTTAAAGAAAAGGAAAATTTGGTACAGAATCCACCAAATAATACAAGGTCTTCAACTTTTCAATGAAATAATAGCAAAAGAATAAAAAATCTTTTAGTGAAGTTGCGCGTCTGCTGCAGAAAGAGCCCTAATTTGGTAGGAATTAATGATGGCATGCCTGCCTGAGAGTCCATCTGTGCCACAGAAAGCATGAGTTTTGTCAGGCTGATCCCTAAAGAACTTTATTGCTATGAAGAAAACACAAACAGATGAATCCTAGTTACCAGTGTTATGGAATGACTTTGAACAATAGTAATGAAATCCAGCTTTTTACTGCAGATTTATGTTTTTAAAAGAACATGACATATGGGAAATATTACTTTATCCAATGTTGAGACAAGTGCTAGAATTTCTGTGTAAAATGGTTACAGGATGGGATTTTTTCAATTTGCATTTTTTTGAGGAGACGTTCATTTTTCTTCTGAGATTTAACATTCTTATGGATTTTTTCTTCCTACATGGTCAATCTGCAGAAAATACGTGGAAAATTGTGCTCTCTCTCCATAAACCTCCAATTGTGTTGAATGTCATACAAATGAAACCACATTATAGACAAACTGAGCCATGAGGACCACGCTCAAGTAGTCAAGGACCGTGTTCAAGTTTGAGTGGAGGGCGGTCAAGCAGCCAGAATTACTGCAGTGGTACTTTCCCTGGTCAGGAGAGTTAAGCCTTGGGAAGATCACCACCACATCAGGGTGGGCACCAAGCAGTGAGAGGACCATATGCACTGAGACCGTGTAATAACACNAACAGTTGTCAACATACTTAAAGGAACGAGCAACACTTTGAGTGCTTTTATCTGAAAAATGCCTATTGTGCTCAAGCATCACAAAATCCCCTGGGAAGATGCAGCAAGCAGAGGAGGCAGATGCAAGAAGATCTAGTTCTAATACATCAAATGAAAAGTTCAAAGTAATTCTCAACTAAGCAATGCTCAAAGTATTGTTTTATTAATGTCTTGTACAGTCATGATTCCATTCTACTTCTAGAATATTAAAAGAGTCCAAACAGGCTTTTGGGCCAATTAGAGATCATCAAAATGCAGTTTGCCAGACAACTCAAGGAACTACCATGTTTAATCCCATTTTAAACTGAACTTCCTGACCAGTCACAAATGTTCCTGACTGAAAAAAAAGGCAGAAAAAGGAAGAAAATACCTTTTAACATTTGTAATTTGTTTTATCATTTTTCAGTGCTGCTATTTGTGGCTTAGCCCCTGTAGGCACTGAGCACTGTACAACCACTCCCTCCTTCCCCCTTAGTGAGATGGGGGAGAGAACTGGAAGGATAAAAGTAGGAAAACTCATGGGTTAAGAAAAGTAATTTTATAGGTAAAGCAAAACTGCATCAACATGCAAAGCAAACCAAGGGATTCATTCACCACTTCCCATGGATAGGCAGGTGTTCAGCCATCCCCAGAAAGGCAGGGCTATATCACGCGTGATCATTTTTTGGGAGGACAAATGCCATTACTCCACATGCTTGTCCTTCCTCCTTCTTCCCCTCAGCTTTTATTGCATTAAAGCAAGTATTAAAGTATTGCATTACTTGGTCTGGACTGTGTCCCCTCAAAACTTTTGCACCGCCAGCCTCCTCACTGGCCTTGATGCTGTGTGACACTGCTCAGTAATAACTAAAATATCCATGTGTTTTCAACACTGTTTTTGTCACAAATCCAAAAGCTTGCACTAGCTACCATGAAGAAAATTACCTCTATCATCTTCTAATCACTCATTTATATTTTAAGTCTCTGTATATCTAATACAAACACAAAAAGAAACTATTATGTGCTTTCCATTTACTGGAAATACTGGTTTTTCAGTATCCAGAAGCCCACTAGGCTACCAGCTAAACTATACACTATAAAGTCCTATAAAGCACTTCCTTTAAAGAAAAGGAAAATTTGGTACAGAATCCACCAAATAATACAAGGTCTTCAACTTTTCAATGAAATAATAGCAAAAGAATAAAAAATCTTTTAGTGAAGTTGCTCGTCTGCTGCAGAAAGAGCCCTAATTTGGTAGGAATTAATGATGGCATGCCTGCCTGAGAGTCCATCTGTGCCACAGAAAGCATGAGTTTTGTCAGGCTGATCCCTAAAGAACTTTATTGCTATGAAGAAAACACAAACAGATGAATCCTAGTTACCAGTGTTATGGAATGACTTTGAACAATAGTAATGAAATCCAGCTTTTTACTGCAGATTTATGTTTTTAAAAGAACATGACATATGGGAAATATTACTTTATCCAATGTTGAGACAAGTGCTAGAATTTCTGTGTAAAATGGTTACAGGATGGGATTTTTTCAATTTGCATTTTTTTGAGGAGACATTCATTTTTCTTCTGAGATTTAACATTCTTATGGATTTTTTCTTCCTACATGGTCAATCTGCAGAAAATACGTGGAAAATTGTGCTCTCTCTCCATAAACCTCCAATTGTGTTGAATGTCATACAAATGAAACCACATTATAGACAAACTGAGCCATGAGGACCACGCTCAAGTAGTCAAGGACCGTGTTCAAGTTTGAGTGGAGGGCGGTCAAGCAGCCAGAATTACTGCAGTGGTACTTTCCCTGGTCAGGAGAGTTAAGCCTTGGGAAGATCACCACCACATCAGGGTGGGCACCAAGCAGTGAGAGGACCATATGCACTGAGACCGTGTAATAACACATTAGGAGCTTCACAAAGGAGCACAGGCTCATGGAGGGTAAAGTTCAGCCTTGTAAGAAAGGTGCTGTGGGGCTCGATGCACTAAGAGGATGGGAGTGGCTTCCTGAGCACAGAACAAGGCTTTGCTCCTGCACCAGTGAGAATTTGACACTTCTTATTGATGTTACAGAGCTGAAGGAAAGCCAGGCAGGCAGGTGTCTTAGGTCAGTGTTCAGTATGCAGCTCTCTAAAGAAAATACTGACTGAGGGGGATAGAGGTCAGTGCAAAACATCTCACTGTAAGATGCATTTAGATGCCTTTAGGAGCTTCAAAATCCCACTCAGATCTTCTATGGCATCTATAGTTTTATTCAAGGAACTGAGCAGGATCTATGCTCTGTCCTTACAGAAATGTAAAGTCATTCTCCACTTGATGAAACATTTTTATGCAGCATTTGAGTGATTTGGTGTTCTGTCTTTGCTATTTGTTCTCTGTAATGGAGGACAGGCAATACTTACCTACTTGTCAGGAGTCTCCCATGAGAAGTGTATTGGACTGGAATAGCCTTCTCTTGCTGAAGGTGAGTCACTATGCAGTAAAGAACACAGCTGAGCCTGCCTGCATATGATGCCAAAGCACTTTGGGAGGTAGCGATCCTTTTAAGAACTTTTTTTAATATATTATCTAAGGAATGAAGCCAGAATATACCAAATTTCAGGAAAATACTGTACATACAGAGTAATATACCCTCTCAAACTTTCCATTGATGATCCTGGATCTTCTACATCCATGGCAAGTGTATTAGCTTTTTCATGTGTTAAAAAAATAAAATTGGAGCATTTATTTTCCTTCAGTTGCACTAAATATCTTCTATCACTGTGTTTTGCAATGTGCTTCACTCACTCTAAGTGTACACTTAGAGCAATTTCTTTCTTTAACTTGTTATTAGAAATAGAGGAAAATCTGTTTACAGGATGTTAATTGTCCTTATGGGTTTGTAACGCTCTGAGCTGGCCAATCTGTTAAAAAGACTGTGCATGCATATAGAATTAGTCTGTTACCACTTTTTAAGGGAACCTTTTTAAGGTCCTTGGCTGTGGCTCAGGGCAATATAGGTGCTTCTGCAACTGATATGTTTGCAAGGCTTTAAGAATAACTGTCCTCAAATCAGTTGCCTAAATTTTATTGAGGTCCCAGTGAAATTGTGAAGGATCTGGTCCTCAGAGATATTTAGGTTTCTGTTCCTCACACTCTGATTAGTGGGACATAGTCACTGCAGCAGATGTAAGAATCTGGCACTGTGGAACCACTCTGAAGTGGGCAGGAGCAGCTCCATGAAATTCCAGGAGATGCAAGTACTCCAAGCACTTGGTTGTAGCAAAGCTGCTTAGAGGCACATCTTAGTTTAGTGCTTTATTTGTTTTTAAGTTTTGGCAATTATATTTAAGCAGAAGTTTACAGATGCTTAATATCTGTGGGGTTTTCTATCTTTTAAAAGCATCAGGAGTTTCATTCCTTCAGAGCAAAACCACATTAATATAATGAATTAAATATCAGCATTCTTTCATGAATTAAGTAAAAAAACCAGCCAAAACACAAAACAACAACAAAAACAAACAAACAAACAAACAAAAAACCCACAAAAATTTTTTCGTTGAAAAGCTCTTAAGCTGAAACCCATAAGAGGATACAAGTGAATCACTTCTTGCAGAGTGACGGTCCTTTTTTTCAGTGGTCTATTTTTTCAAGGTCTATTCAACAGAAGGTTTGGATATGTGTAAACAGAAAAACAGATCTTGATGAATATGGGAAAAAATAAGATAGCAAATCTATATGCAGAAATGTTGTCTCTGTACATATTTAAGGATTTAATGCATTTAATGTTTTTTGATATAGTCTTAATGTTGAACATGTCTTTAAGTTTTAAACGTAACGTTAAATTAATATGGAATTAAAATCTCGCTGGAAAAAGTTATTTAAACATGGATATTTACGTGGTATGAGTTGGAAATATTTTGTAACTTATTGTCTTTTACAGCAAAGAAAAAAATAAATCAGATGACTTAAACAAGTTACATTACTGAAAAGATAAACTATATTCCCTATAATTTTTAGTTTCTAAAAATACAAATGTTCTTAAAATAATTGAAAGTAATTACTGCCTTCAGATTTTAGGTATCTTTCATCTGTGTTTCTTCATTTTTACGTTAAGATACCTAGGTTTTAACTACTTTTAGTCATCAAAGCTAAACAGTATTTGAGGGAAATATTTGAAGTAACTGTTCATAAAGCCTCTGTTATTTTTAACATCTAAGCTGGTATTTTTCCTTTCTGAACTCCCTCTCTTAATTCCTGTATAATTGTATTCTAATTACAAAAGTAAGTAGAACATCTTTATAAAAGAGAAGCTGGAATTGCTCTGGAGCTGCTAATAATACCTTCTAATAAATTAACACACTAATCTTTAGGGTTTTTTTCATTAGAAGTAATAGTACAAATTATAAAGATCAAATAGGGACATTTAAATATAACAAAGATATAACTCAGTTGAATTTGAACCAACAAAGAGAAAAAAACAGGTCTACCACACAAAAATTAAGATCAAGTTCTCACCTGTGTAGAAATAAACATGTAATTCTGTACCTAGTGAGTAGAGATATTGGAAGATCTTTCTAAGGCTGAGATGCAGGATAAGACTTTTCTTTGCATAGTCTATTGCTATTAGCAGCCATGAGCCCTGTACAATAAATAAAACTTTTGTTGAATATCAGATATCTGCACAAGATATCTGTATAAACAAAGATGTATATCTGCTGAAAAGTGTTGTCCTAGTACTTAATGTTGAGGGCAACAAAAAATTAGAGAGTGAGACTATGCTCTGCTGTGAGATTATTTTGTGTTGTGGTAGCCTCACCTCCTGAAGTGGAGACTTAGGAGAGTTTCTTTGGTTGCAGCTCTCAGCCTGGAGTGCTGTCCCCACAAGGCCTCTCCTGGGAGCTCTCTGGAGCCTGATTTATTCTGCAGAGGAGGCCAGGGAGGAAGGAGGGACATGCAGTATTTTTCTAACACATCACAGGAGGAGGTTAAGTAACTCCATGCTGCACTTCACTTCCTACTAAAGAATTAAAGGGAAGAACATTTAGAGTTTAGGGGTCCTTTGTGTCTACAGTTTATGTCTGAAATTCTAGAAAAAAAGCTTTGAGGGATGGTAGATTCAATTATCAGATAGTAACAGTATTTTAGATGGCAGCCCTGATGGCGATGAATTAAAATCCAACCTCGCTGAAGTCTGACAGCAGTCCAGCAATTTAGCTGGAATGGCCATTTCTCCAGTAGAGCCTGATCCATCAGGCACGCTGTAGTCTCGGCTGGGGCGCGCTGCCAGGGAGGGCTGCACAGAATGAACCTGCAGCACTGACAGTTTGGCATTGGAGGGAGGAAGGCAGGCCATAGAACCAGCTCTGTATATTCTAGCAGCTTTCTGGAGAAAGTGGGACACTGGGGTGGTGGGGCACGTCCATGCCTCCAAGGCCTGCTCTTTAACTGGTGGTGTATACTTCATACCTCTTCTCTTGCCTCTTTGCCACACACCATAAGATACCCAGAGCTCATGGAGGGGAGCTGCCAGGCAAACATGACTTTGTAGCCTACAGGCTAGAAACAGACAGGCCATGATATTGCATTTTCCTTTCTTTGGTGCTGCCTTTCTTTTGGTGCATCATGCCTGCATGAAAATAGCAGTACACATGCTGGAAACAGCTGCTAGAGCATGTTCTTGTGAGACCATAATATCAAGCTGTGTCCTGCATGGATATGGATGGCTGAGTGCAGGTATTGCTCAATGATGACATCAATGAATGAACAAGATGTGAGAGATATTTGGCACCTGATCTGTAATCCTCTGTACGAGAGAGCTTACAGAGAAATTTCAGACACGTACAGCAGATGTTGTGTCATTATACAGAAACTGCTATAATGGCCAAGTCCATTTTGGGTGAGGCCACAGCTCCTTCTGGTTTTCTTATTTCTCTGAGATTTTTAGCAAAGTAGTGAAATAACACTTCTCTTTTCAGTGTTCTGTTTCCTGTGGAAAAGGTTTGAAGTTTCGTGATGTGCATTGTGTTAACAGCTTCCAAGCAAAAATAGAAGAAGACAACTGCAAACATTTGAAAAAACCACGAACATACAAAATATGTAGAGCTGGAAGATGTCCTTCTTGGAAGGCCAGCAGATGGAAAGAGGTGTGTAAAAGCTTCCATAATTATGTTCTCCATGAAAATACAAGACAAGATCATATTCATGACACACTGCTTCAGTGGGAATAATTGTCAGTACACATAGCACAATGAAATTTACAAATTAGCAAGTACTTAATTGTGTTTTCTTTTTCTTTCTATTAAGAGTAATGAAAAATATCTGTGAAAACTGAAATTATTTGCTAATCTGAATTTTGTACTGAATAGCGACCTAGGGCTTTCCTCATCTTACCTTGTAAATTAACAGAAAATTTTTAAAGTTTACTTCTTACCTTCTGCAATGAATTCAGTAGTATCACTATTTGCTATCTTAGTCTAAATAGTGAAATAGAGCCAGGTTTGTGGGAAAAGGACAAGAAAAAGGGCTTGTGGGCACAAATACTGATCGTTTCCCTGGTTTGGTCTTATAAAACATCTCTCACCTTGTAAAATTATGTGTAACTGAGCACATTGCAATATTTTGCATTTCACTCGCTCTTTCAACACACTATTCCCTACACTGGTAAAGACACAGTACCACTCTCCACATTTTGGCCGCACCTGATAGAATAATATGAACTTTATTATTGAACTTGGGCCTTTAGGTAGGCTTTGGGACATAATCGTGCTTCTGCCTAGGGTAAAAGGGGGCTGTTTATCTCAGCAGGCATTAGTGGTACAGCGAAATTCCTTTGGCCAGGAAGAAGAAAAAGAAGCATTTGGCATTTAAGTTCTTCAGGGTTCAAAGTTCTTAGTACTACCTGCAAAAGATAGCGTCCTCAGAATATTACACTTTTTGCAAGATTTTCTAACCTGAAACACTGAGATGTTTTTCTCTTTTTTATTGTAGTATTTGCATTTTAAAACAACAGACAAGACCGTCGGTCTCTAATAAAGACAATATGTAAACTCAGAGCTTCAACTGTTGATCTTGCAAAAATGTAAATTTTGTTTTGCATATTCCTATAGTGATTGTCCCTACCGTGAATTAAGGTAGGCAGAGAGCTCAGTTAGGTACCTCATATGCAATTATTTTCTACATTTTTAAAATGCCTTAATTGTAGTTTTGCATTTTCAACATAAATTTCTTCAGGTATTGTACTCATATCACAAGGGCTGTGAAGTATATTTTAAATAATATCCTAAGAACTTCTAATGACAGCTGTACTCCCTTCTGGGAACTGTCTTGTTTCACAGTGACAAAACTAATTTTGATCAATTTTAGTGTTCTGTATCCTGTGGAGCTGGGGTTCAGCAAAGGGACATCTCCTGTCAGGTGACAGGCCTGGGGCGGGTGAGTGACGCTATGTGCAGCCGCGACCTGCGCCCCGCTGGCACGAGGCACTGCCAGCTGCCTGCCTGCCTTCTGTACCACTGGCTGGCACATGAATGGGAAAATGTAAGTGTGGCTTTTAACCTGTATGGCTTAATTGAGTTACGTAATACGGCATAATAAGTTTGGGATTCTCTGTTCTTTTTTAATTTTATTTTTTTCCCCACATTTGGATGCATTTCTAGTAGCTGTTATGCTGCAGAATAACAAATGACCATGCTAGAAGTTTTGAAGGTCAAGCTTGCAAAACTTAAAAAGTGACAAAAAATGTCAAAGACTTTATTTATACTCTCTCTTTATAAACTCTGCAGGATTTGCTTGTCTTTTTTTGTAGGCAAAAGCTCTGTTGGAGTCCTGAGCAGGTACTTATTAATAGGACTGCCTATACATACTTCTCTACATAGACATAAGATGTTTAATAAATCCTTATTATGAAATATCTTTTTAAAAAGCAGCTTTTTAAGAACAGAAATGCAGAAGAAATGTCACGTGGAAGTAAACACCTTGGACGTAAAATCTTTGAACAACAAGTGTTCATAAGAAGTTCTGTATGGAAGATTTAAAGCATCTTAAAAACTTGTAGCATCTTTTCTTATTAAAGAAAAGAAGCTAAATAAACCTCATTATTCTCCTACCAAAGAGGAAGCAAGATAAGAAAATAAAACTCAGCATTCTCTTACCAAATATGCTTTTCACATTTAAGAAAATCTACAGATACCTTCATGAGAGAGCTGTTATTTCTAAAGATGTAATTACTATTTTCTACATGCTAAAAATTTAATAACTTTTGGTTTTTTGCAAACATGCAAACATATAAAGATGGGGAAGAGAGAAAGAAAAATTATGTATAATACCTGAAATGGTTTGCAGAAGAGCCTTTCTCTAATATTAAACAAAAAAAAAAATTTGTATTTGTGTCATATTAATAATCTGCCATGCTAAATTTTTAGCGCACCCCCCTCGAATAGGAAGACTCTAAAGTCTCAGGGATACAGTGCTATGGAAGTGACAACTGTTAATATGTAAATCATTGGCTGATGCTCTGCAAAACCTATATTATATTAATGCAGTTCAGACATATATATTCCTTTGTTAAGCTATATTGAGGGAAAGCTGACAAATACACATTTCTTTCACGTGTTCTATTCTCATATGTAGCTGACAGAATCAGGAATAAGTGGAAGTGTTTCAGAATGCACTTTTAGTACAAACATACACTTCCAAAGAACGAGGATGAATTTTCCTTTGCAAGCAAACATTTGTGTATTCCAGCTGGGTGTTTGGAGCTCTCCACTACAAACGCACGGTGTTTCAGTATGTTCTCCAGCTATTTCATAACTTCTTCTGCATGTGTATTGCTGTTTTCTTGAAATTCCTGTGTTCTGTTCCCTTCTCTCACCACATTCATACACAGCCCTGTACATGCAGTGTTGATAGTTCAAGTGCTTATCCATCTGCATGCCACTCCTGGTGCAGGATGTCCTCCACCAAATTTGTAATGTTTTGCCCAACTGTCTTAGCTCTGGGTGCTTGTGCATCATTTTCTTGCCTCAGCAGTCACAGCACAGCAGAAATATATCCAGATCTAACATTTCTCCAGTTTGCAGCCAGTAGACTGGGTGAAGTGTTTTTATCCTAGGGAGAAGAATGCCTGCAAGGCTCAGATATAAAGCATCATGAAAAGAATTCTTCTGCGTGTCCCCATTACCTTGTGACTGGATTATTCTTTTTATGCCTACTATTCTGAGCTGCTCCATGCCATTAAAAGTTACCTTAGTTCAGGTACCCATAGCTGGTGATGTGCTCTTAGTATATATTACTGAGCCTGTGCCTCCACTTTTCTTGATTCTGGTGGCAGCAAGGTTCTTATCCTGTCCTGACAGATCTGTGATGGCTCACCATTCCACCAGCTTGCCATTGGGAGCGGTCTGAGGACCCTCAGGGCAAAGGCACAGGCTGATCAGCTACTGCTGATCAAAGGTGGCACTGGCACTGGCTTGATTAATAGGCAGTTTTCTCTCCCTCTCCCTCTCCCTCTCCCTCTCCCTCTCCCTCTGGTTTTGTATTCAAGATCAACTTGTTTTGTTTTCAGGACCAACTTATTCCTTTCAAATTTCACTGAAATCCTTTTCTGTCTCTTTCCTTTTCATATGGAAGGGCTTTTACACTCAACCTATCATCTTGGCTTGACATTTTCATTTTCTCCTCTGTCTCATCCAACAGTTACTGTGTCATTGTTATTATATGCTGTTGTTTTTTTCAGCTGATTAGAAGGACTTGAACTTTGAAAACAAATTAAAAGACTCTGATTCAGTGAATAATTTAGTCTGACATTGATAGCAGATGTCAAAAGATATTGCTGTCTGGGTTTTACTGGTGTGTGGCAATCAGTAGGTAACTTCATTCTGTAAGTGTCTGGTGAAACTGTGATTGATTTTCTCACTTTTAGTGCTCAGCATCATCTAGGAGAAAGGATATATACCGGAAAGTTAAATGTGTGAATGAAAACCAGCTTCAGGTGGATGAAAGCTTCTGTGATCCTGCCACAAAGCCTCCATCATCCAAAACCTGCAGGATGTCTCCCTCTAAATATGTTGTGTTCACAGGAGAACTGTCACAGGTACACTAATTGTACTGCTCACACATCTTTTATATATCCTTACATTTAAGAATGTTATATTGCTGTAAAATGTAGGTTACATGTTTGGAGAAAAAAAAAGAAGTATATTTGCATTTGAACATGGCTGTCTAAACTTTCTCCACATTGACCTACCAAGTCAGCCATGATTTATTGTAGAGGCTGTTATGAGTCCTCCCTTAACCCGCCAGGACCTATGATCACCAACTGGAGGAGAGCTGCCCCTACCACAGGATTCCTTAGCTGGCTCCCAGGAAACTCTTGCAATCTGACCTTGCTGTAGCAACCAAAATCTTTTCCTTGATTTCAGTGAAGTGTTTGATCAGTGCTTTGTTTCCCTTGCACATCTGCACTGCCTGTGCGTGCATGTCTGTGCATGTATCACAGCTGAGAGGGAATGACTCTGGAACCTCTGAGGAAAGGGCACCATGGGGCTTTGTGGCTCCTTGCACGTGTAACTATTGCAGACCTTCACTTCTGCGCACTGATGTTCCAGCCCAAGGTGGCACGCCTCCAATGACAGGCTTTTGCCAGAGCAACGATCAGAGCTGAGTTACCTGTAATGCAACTCTGCAGAAATGTCCCAGAAGTTTTCACAGAAATGATACCTGTGCTTGGGGGTTTTATTGTAGTGCTCAGAAAGCTGTGGGTTTGGTTACCAGCAGAGGATCACGTACTGTGTTGGAATCCATTCTGGTCAGAGTCGGCACGTCCATGGCCTTCGGACTGTAGCGTACCGAGAATGCCCGGTAGAGCCATCCCCGCACATTTATAAATGTAATGTCAAAGGATGTTCACAAGCAGCTACGTGGACAGTGGGGAAGTGGACCAAAGTGAGTACGGATGTGCAAGATCATTTTTTATAGCTGCCTCTAGCATGAATAAATGCCAAGAATAACTTGCTGACATAATGATGTTAATTATTTGCTTCTTTCTAAACTGAGTGGTAATGGTTATCTATGTCTAGTGCTCAGCATCTTGTGGAGTGGGCATAAAGCAGAGAACAGTGGAGTGTCTGACTGAAAATGGCTTATCTAGTGACTTGTGCCTGCCACGTTTAAAACCAAATGCCAGAAAGGTCTGCCGCGAGAAAGAATGTAAGTGATAGCTGTGATTTTATGCAGTTAATGTTTTCCCAGGTTACTTATATTAAAGCTATAAATATATTTGGGGTGCAATTATGCAAAATTAAGTCTTAAAACTAAGCTCTGTTCCTGAAATATTAATATGATTTAATCATTCATTTTGAAGGTGAAATTCTTACCACCTGCAAAGATATGCAGATTAAAAAAGGGATTAGAAAGGATGGTGAATACCTACTTAACATTAAGGGAAGGATGATAAAGGTACTGTTAATATTTATGAGTTTTTATGAGTACATATTTTTATGAAATAACACTTTTCTAATAAAGGTTTTGCTAAAGGGTTGCATTTTCTCTTCTAGATTTATTGCTCAGGCATGCACTTAGAGAATCCCAAAGAATATTTGACATTGGTAAAAGGTGAAGCAGAAAACTTTTCTGAAGTATATGGATACAGGTACAGAAGTGGTTTTGTAACTTTTTTTGTGCATTTATTCCTTCCAAAAGAAAAGAATAAAATAATACTTCCTTTTTGTGAGAAATATAAGTACGATTTTTTTCCTTGATTTTCTGTTTTAAATATCCAGACATGAGCACACATACAGAAATCTGGATACTTCCAGCCTGAAATTATGTTAGTTATACTAAATTATTAAATTTTTTTCTGTCTTGACTTCAGTAGAAATGTCTTTGATCCACATTAGTGTTTCAGCTGAGCCAAGATTAAAAGCTGTGCTTCTTGTTCAGTAAAAGTTGTTTAATATTTTTTATGTGGCATACTGCAATACACTTATTTTTCACTATGATATTATGTTAAGGAAAAATCTCAAAAGGAAAACTAAATATTTGCTATTTTTTAGGTTGCAGAATCCGTATGAATGTCCTTTCAATGGAAGCAGAAGGCAAGACTGTGCCTGTCGAAATGATTACCTTGCAGCTGGCTTCACGGTTTTTAGCAAAATAAGATTTGATGTAGCTTCTATGCAAATTAAAAGTAAGTATTTTGTTAGTTTTATATTTGAGCATTCAGTTTGAGCATTCTATTGAAATTGTATGTGGTCACAATTACCAAGTTGCTATTTTGACCCACTTACAGATCCAGCTGTGCCATCTTGGGGCAAACAAAATTCTTATTTAATTTAAGAATTCAATGTCAATTTCAAAGGCAAAAGAAAAAAAAAAAGAAAAAAAGAAAAAAGAAAGAACACCACTACTTACCTTGTTAACTTGTCCCAAGTGGTCAAGTGGCATGAATCTCACAGATTCATATTTTGTACATGAACTACCTTCATTTTTGTTCCCATTATTTCATTTTATTTGTCCACAGCTGATTTTTCTTGTGGAAGTCTGTTTCTATGCTCTGCTTAGTCCTTTCTCAGACCCTGGCAGACAATAAATAAATGGACAGGGAATCTTGCAGTGCTTTGAGCTCCTGCCTGAAGCTGGCAAGTTGGCCTACAGCCAGCTCGCTTGGCACAGAGTCCAGGTGCACATCCATCTTTCTCCTAGCCCACTCATATCTCAGAGAGAAATCTGGACTTGTAGGTTGGACTAATGGTGCAATTACCAAAATTCAAACCACTGTTTCTCAAATCAAAACACACAACCTTCCCTTCCAAACAAACAACAAAAAAAACTCACCACCCAATGCAAACTATAAAACACCCATGTTCACACTTTTCACTGTTTCCCCTGAAATTCAAATGCAGCAGTTTGTGTTGAGTAATTTTCTGTTTTCTAGCCACAGATTTTCTTTTTGCTCAGACTATACTTGGGAGAGCAGTACCATTTGCTACAGCTGGAGATTGCTACAGTGCAGCCAGATGTCCACAGGTATTTATGATTTCTTACTCCCTTGAAATGTTTACATAAGAGGGGGGAAAAAAATGTGTGACTTGTTTAGTTCTGTAAGGTTCTAAACCAATCTCCTATTCTGTGAGGTCAGTGTACTACATTAATATGTATTTTTTTTCTAACTCTCTTCTCTTCTGTTCCTCCATCCCCCCCCTAGCTTCTCTCTCAAATTGTTTATTACACCCTTTCCCTGTAGGCTCAATGTATGTGTATCCAGCTTTCTGTGTTTCATCTATTGCTCTGCCTCTCTCTGGATGTGATGTATCCTTTATTTCCCCTAACGCTGTCTCATTCTTTGTTCTCCTCTAGTGACTGTTCTATAATCCGGCATAATTTTCCTTATCTTTTTTCTGTTTCTCTCCTGATGCTTCATGTCTTTGAAAACTACCAGAGGAAATCAGTGTATTTTTTAGCAGTTTACTTTAAAATTTCTACATGCATTGTTGTGTCTACATTAGTGTTCTAGTTGTATTTGGTGGTGCTTTTTAGATTAATCTCTATATTGTCCCAGTTTGCTGTTTGATGTTTCATATCACAGAGTAGTTTTGAAAGACATGAACAGGATCCCTTCTGGATGAAGCTAAAGCCAACAATGAGCTTCAGAAGAAGGATGTTAATACACTCTAATGCTATTGAGGATTCCGTCCATGGGACTAGGGGAGAGTTAGGCCAGAATGAACCCCTGATTTGTGCACTGTCTACAGACCTTGGGCTCTCTGGGCCAATTTTTACTTTACAGGTCTGCTTATACTGCATTGTCCTTCTTGATGATCCAGATGTAGCCCTAGTCTGAACTAGACAACCTTTGGAGCCCATTGGCAGAAACAGGATTCCTTAGAAAACACTTCAGCTTATCTTACTGTATTAGACAATTTAGGATGAGGTCAACTGTCCTCTGGAAGTGAATTTCTTTTCACTGATTATACAGGAGTTAAGACTGATTGGCTCACACTTGCTTGGAAGTGAATCCCAGTTGTCCATGTCTCCTGGATGCCTAGACTTAAGGCCAGCTGTGCGGGTAGACACAGCCAAGGGCAGCTAGAGACAATTTATGTGCAATTTATGTACAAGTGAAGTGCCCAGGCTTGGAAGACTTAAACCCCTGACAAGAAAACTGCTGAAGTTCATTACAGTGTTGGATGCCTTCAACCTGCAAATCCTTTGGGTGCAGTACTATACGAATCTATTTGCCGTGTGTAGCTTCTGCTGGGAGGTCATTCTGCTTACATGGCTTGGCACTGGCACATTTCCATCTATAAGTTCTGACTGAAGCTAACACTGTTGATTCAGTCAAAAGGCTTCTATTCCTGTACTTTTAGTCCTTGAAATCTGTTCCTGGCCTTGTATATGGTGCGTGATATGTCAGACAGCTCTTGAGCTGTCATTGTAATTGTAATAGCATTTCTCATTTATTTTTTGCAAAATGATATCACTGTGAAAGAAGTTACTCTGGGAGTGTTAATTATGGAAATCATTCCATGCCATTTGTATGAATTTCCTCTTTCATTAAATGGAAGTCTTCCACTTTGTGGATACTTGAAGAATAACCTACCCTATCCATATGAGTTTTTATTAGCTCATGCCGAGTTACATGAGTGCTATAAGCACAGCAATTTTACATAGAAGTGCTCTCAAAATAAATCTGCAACACCGAGCAATATAACTGAATTTTTGATAAAAAATTTAAGTGAATTATCATAATAAAAGCTATATATATATTTATATATGTATAACATTATTAAGCAATAAAACACAGAAGCTACCATTTGCAATAAAAAATTACTAGGTCTGAATACAGAAATCCAGGCTTTCAGTGAATAATGTGGAGGAGTGCAGTTTTCTGATTGTAGTGCTGCCTGAACTAATCATTAAGCTCTTTGTGGAGGTAGTACTTCTTTGTAGCATATTGCACTTCACTGTGAATGCAGTTTAATAATTTTCTGTATCCCAGTTTGTTTACCAAAGTAGTTCAATTTGTTACTTTTAATATATTTCCTATTCTCATAGGAACTGACTGAAGCTAGTTTTCAGAGTCTGTATTTGTGTAGGCAAATATTTTAGAATCAACAGCTTCTGTATCTGTTGTGAATGGTTTGTGTTGCAAAACATTCCACTTATAAATATAGTAATTTATTTCAACATCCACTTAACATTCTTGTCCAATTGTGTTATTTGTTATACTGAAAAAGCAATGGAACATGGTAAGATGATGATGCTTCAACAGTGTGCAAACATTTGAAAATTAAATGTCCAAGAAGTGATTTGTCTTTATAGTCAGCAGTATGTTTTGATCAAATTACTTCCAAAAATTCAGGAACTTGAAAAAAAAAATAGTCTTTCAAGAAAACCAGCTTCATTCTTGCCTTTTGCAAGTTTCTTGTAAATTAAAAATTTCATTTGTAGAATGGCAAAAATAATTTCAGTTGTCTGATGTTAATTTTGTCTTCATATTCAGATGCTACAGATAGGTGATGCACAGCTGGTGCTTATTGCAGAATAACTTGGTTTTGTGTTGTGAATGTCCATAGAAAGGGTGTAATGCAGCATAACCAGCCCATATTTTGTACACACCTTTGAATAGTTCATGTTTAGACATATCCTACTGCGATATGTGCAAATATGCCAATGTAAAGTCTGTTAGTGTTTTGAACTCTGTTTATCAGCTCTGTATTTTCCTTTCTTTTCTTGTCCTTTTCCTTGTCTTTTTCCTTTTTTTTTCCCTAGGGACAGTTCAGCATTAACTTGGCTGGTACAGGTCTGAGATTATCCAGTACAGTGAGGTGGATTGCTCAGGGCAACTATGCAACTGCTGACATACACAAATCCCACGTGAGTCAGTGCTGTTTTCCTTTACCTGCTCTTATGGCTTGGACAGGAGGTACAAGTGTTGACTGTAGTGAAAGCTACAGTGATTTTTGTGAATCAGAAATAGCATTCAAGGCCTCTGACCCATTTAAGTCTTCTTCAGCAATGTTTAATCACACTGTCCAGTATCTAATTCAGATCAGCACTGCCTGCCTACCTTTCTCTTAACTGATTTTAAGAGGTTATCATATTAATTGGGTTTATTAGAAGCTTTGAAGATGCTTTTAAAAAATACCCAAATGCAACACCCAACCACCCACATTTTGTTCAAGATCGTGCTACTACAGATGATCCTTTTTGTTGCTTACTCCCAGCTTTATTAGCATGGGAAACAAAAAGACCAGTTAAACAAGAACAGCAAGTGTGCACAGTTTAAGACAACATTGTATGGCAAGCCTGGGAACAAGGTGTAGAGTGGTAGTGATAAAGGATCTCTCTTCCTGTTTTGCTGATGCTGCTGTCTCTTGATTTAGTGTTTCTAGGTATGATTTGTCAAAAGGTCTGTTGTGTGCAAACCTCGAGAAGCCTTTTGTGCAGCTGTCATTTCAATTGCTTTTTTTGATTGACTCTTCTCTTTGTCTAATTCCCAGGATGGTACTAAAATATATGGAAGATGTGGAGGATTTTGTGGAAAATGTGTTCCTAACACAATTATTGGTCTCCGACTTCAAATACAGTGAGAACTCTGATGTACTTAGAGCATCAAAGCAGGGACATTTGCCATTTAGGTTCAAATTGTAGGTGCTCTGTACATGTATATTTTAATTTTTTCATGTCTGTAGTGCTCATTACTGTAACGCTCACCAATAAGAATTCCTGTTTTCTTCAGGATTTACTCAAGGTTGTATCATCTGTTTGTGGGCTACCAAGTGCATAAATCAAAATCAGAAACCTTCAGGTTTTAAAGGAGAAGCATTTATTCAAAGTACAGTATATACTAACAAGTAAATTGCACTAGGATTACTTCCATGGGTAACACTCTAAATTTTACCATAATTGTAATTCTTTGTAACTTTTCTGTAAATTTCTGTAACTTTCCAGTATAATTCTTTATGCAGTGTTCAGTAAAATATATATTCTACTGATCTTTTTGATAGATTGTGCTAAAATATAGAAAGGAAAGCTTTACTGCTATATAAAGAGACAGGTAATTTCAATACTTCCAATTTTGTGCACACTTGTAGGGATTATCTGTCAATAACTTACAGCAGAAAAGTACATAGCCAAAATGCTTGAGATAGTTTTATAGATCTGTGTGTTTCTGTCAGTGAAAGCATTTTTCCCCTTCCCTTTCATTATATTCTTTGTGGTGCTCAAATCCTAGCAGTAACAATGAGAAGTGTGGTTTAACCTCTGTAGTCTCTGTAGCAGGTGTGGAACATCAGGTCTTAGGTTTGCTGTGGTTACAGGAAAAGAAAATATGGAAACAAATTGCTTCAAAACCTGATTTTAAATCCCCACCTCTTGTCCAAGTATACTGTGAAAGCAGTGTATTCTGTTTACCATAGGATCTTGTGTATAATTGCACAAATATCTATTTGTTTAAACACTTTCCATATCCACCTTACTCCTTTACCCTGGCCCATGGCACATTTGTAAAGGCTGTAGTGAGCTTCCTTCAAAGTCCAATCCAGCATAATTTTCAATAACCTTAGTGAAAACTCTGGACAGAGGCAGCACCCACAGTGGTTTTGGTGTCCATCTTTGACTCAGTTTGATTTTTCAATGTTTGTAAATACAGTTCTAACATCTGCTATTTAAAGGAGAGTTACAAGGTTTAAAAAATGATCTAGCTCTTTGATTTGTTGGTCTGTATTACTTTACAGTCCATAACTGTAGAAATATATTCATATACAGATGATGTGTTTTAGGGTCAACTCTCAGGTATTCAGAATAAAATTTTCTACCTGCATAATAATATATATTATTGTACCAGATAACTATAATATACCAGATAACTATACAGGCTTTTTCTGACCATACGCATTCTGTAAACCAAATATTTATTTTGCATGCCAGTATAATTGGTAGATAAAGTGGCAGCTATATCATATTTTTACCCACAAAGAGTTAGCCTTGAATTAGCAATATGTATTAATTAAAAACAATACTGTACCACAGAAGTGTATGCGGCTTCTTTTAAGATAACACATGTAGGTAATTATTTTGTGATCTCTGCATCAGAAATGTATTTTTGCACTATGTGCCTATAATAGTTGTAAACATTAATAAGACTATAAAACATTATTTTCCTAGAAGTGTTTACATTTGCAATTAAAATCTTGTAATTTATAAAATATTTATATAATAAATATGCTTGTGTGAATGGTACCAGGGTACTTTTGTTTGGGTTCTTTTTGGTATTGCACTCTAAGTACAAAATGTTGCAAAAAACAAATGAGCTTCTTTATGCACAGAATCATTACATTCTTAATACTTCTTTACAGTGGCATATATTGACTTGTACTGGAATAACTGGAGGTTATGGCTACAGGAATAATTTCTATAGAAGCAAATCCTGCTTCAGAGGGAAGAACTCCATGTCTGTCTGCTCTTTCCAGTTATCCTGCCACATTTAGCCATATTTTTGGGGGGGTTGCCCTGTAAATTGTTAACTGAAATAATGTAGAAATCTGAAATAATTTTCCTCTCTTTGTGCTAACTCCAGCCTTTATAGAGTGGTCCCTTGCCTGCTGCTTTGGCAGAAGGGCAACTGCAGTTCACCTCTATCCCCAAGAGGACTTTTTTCTTTTTTTGACATTTAAAGGCTCCAAAGTGTTCAGCTCTGCTGCCAGAAAGTCACCCTGAAAATCTACTGCCAAACAAAGTGACTTCTAATTCACTTATTCAGTGAATTCATGTATGCAGTATTCAACACATAATGTTTTTCTTGGATAATAAAAATTATTTTTTAGTACAAATGTATTTTCTATACTTCTAGCATATCATGTGGTACAACCTCTGCATAGAACAGCACTATATTGTATTGTAGTTTTTTGCATCTTTTCTTTCTTATACCCTTGATTTAGAGTTGCAGCCCTACTGTAGGAAAGAAGTAATCATTATGTTCTTTTTATCCTGAGGGCAATTTAANATAATCATTATGTTCTGACATTTTGTGACTTCCCTATGTAAGAAATTTTTTTCTCGTGTAATTTTTTTTTTTTTTTTTTTTGAGGAAAAAGGGCTTAATCAGTCATCCCAATTTGAACTTTCTAACTTTTTATCCTGAGGGCAATTTAAGAAAAACGTAAGCCTGATGATCAGCTCTGAAGAAATTGGAAACTTGATGATGCTGACATGTTCAGAGGCCATGCAAACAAAAAAAAAAGAGGATCATGAGCTGTACTTGCAGTAAGATGTTTCCATATCCTTTAATTGAAATTGCTCTGAATTTCCAGCCCACTGGGCAGCCAAGATGCTTGCCAGAGTGGCAGGGTGCTCCATGACTGCCATGAGCTCCACCTCCTGGGTCTGCACGTGCTGAGCTGCCCAAGGCTGGTCACAGTCACACAGCTCTCCCACTTGGGTTCATGCTTAGGAAATGAAATGCTTAACTGCCCTATCACTGTCCCATAGAGAAAAAAATAATAATAAATAGGAATAGCTGAAGAGGATTGTAACAATGCTTTGTTAGATGGCTTCTAGGATCTTTTCAATCCCATCAATGGCAGCATTACATATTAGGTGACAGAACTGCACTTAACTTGCCTATGTATGCACACACATTTAATGCTTATCTGAATATTAAGTGCCAAAAAGGGAGTAGATGTCAAAAGCCTTGTTTCTCACATTTCTTTAACAAAATGTCACTTGATGTGTCATGTGACAGTACCTGTGACTTGTCCTGATGAATTCATCCTCTAGACGTCTTCTGCTTGTATTTCCCCAAAGGTTATATGTGGGAGGTGGCAGAGGAGATGGAAACTTTGGCTCTGGGTACACTAAGAGGTCTCTGTTCTAGCAGAATTCATCCTGGTCTGTTGTGCCACTCCCTCTGCAGAAAAGCAGGATGTGCCCAGATGTTTGATCTGGAACACGTGTGTTGTACAATCAGTCAATCCTACGTTTGTGGGCAGAGTTGTGGCTGAGTGATTTCAGCACATGTATGTGTCTGGTTTCTGATGGACAGTCATGTGTTCTCTTATCTAACTGAAAAGCTGTAATATCCAAGACAAACTTGACAAGATGAAGGAAAGGTTTGGGGTTTTCTTCCACTTCTGGATCCTGGAATATGTTCAGCGTAACTTCTGTGGTTTTTTGGCTATTTGAAATGAAGTTACATGTAGCAGGGAAGGGGGTTTGGGTCTTTGTATTTTTATTGCAGTAAAACAAGAAATTCCTGAGAAATTCAGAATATGAATAAAATACTACTGTCTTGCAAGTCCTTCCTGCATCTTTCAAAGCTTTAAATAAGATTAGGAAGGAGTATGTGGTGTTGTTTTTATAGTTTCCATAAAGAAACAAATAGATATGTGAAAGTTCATGTTCTGTGGCTATCAAAACTGAACTTGAATTATAAGTGGATCAGAAATATGCTGTAATATTTTAACTTTAACTTAAAAAATATAAAGGAAAACTATTTACAAAAATAACTTTGAAGGAAAATAACTGAGTATTTAAATAAGGAACATTTAAATGAGCATCATATATAAACATCACAGCTGAGATTTCAAAGTAATCCATGTTAACAGTTAATCCATGTTGGCCTTATTTATAAATTGAAACAATTTCCTATTGCACACCAAAGAAGCCTGTCAAAGCATTTTTCAAGAATTAATTTTTGTGATACAATAGACTTCCATATTTCTACTTTTGTAGAAATTGAACCATGCAATACTAAAGGCTACACTTAAATGACTTGAACAGTTATGTGGTATCTTACTTGATGCAGGTAAAGTATGACTGGAGGTCACCATGGCAGAACCAATACGAAATAATGTCATCTAAAGGCTAGAAAGTGGCAACTCTGGGGAAATATTAGTATCCTATAGACCTGCTTATGGTCTCTCTTGTATGGCCTGTTTTGCTCTCCTATAGTATTTGGCCATCATTTCCTGAGCATTTACGATTTTTCAGGATGATCTCACTAATCATTATCTAATCATTAAAACATGAAGGGGGGCCCCTGTCTCTTTCTGGTGTGCTTTGAAAATAAGCTTTATAGATCACAGAAAGAAAAGGACTGCTTTTAAAGGGCACTCCTGTTTCACAGTACTGGGTTTCCTTCAGACAGAGCAGAACTGTGATAGTAGGGGTAAACTACCTGCATTTTGTTCAAACAGAAGTACAAGCTATCTGACTTGGAGTTGGATCTGATATTTAATATTGCCATCCCCAGAAGGTGGTTGGCCTTTGCACAGTTAAGTTTTTTTTTGCAATACTATAACTTGAGAGGCTTTTCTGGGCTTTGTTTATCCTGGCTTTAAAGAAGCAATCTGTGCTCTGTTTCTGATAAATTTCTCCTTGTGTTCAGTTATGACAGATATTCCTTTGAGTTGATTGTATAAAAATACTGTAGCAGCAGAGCAGAGCAAAGATCTAACTGTATTTATGTCTATATTCTGCCTTTAAACATGAACAGCTGTGCATGCATTCATCTGTCTCATGTCTGACTCTGTGCTGCCATCCAGAACCTTTTCCTTTTCAATAAACAAATATTTCCCTCTTTAATCTATGTGTGTGTTTTATCTCTGTTCCTGTAATAAAACTTTCTCGTCCACATATGTTTTTCAAATCTTATTTGCATAATTAAACAAAGAATGCAACATGGAGAATCCGAGCTGTAAATGGTAGGAAATGACTCTCTCTGAAGAGCTGAAATAAAACAAGCTATTTTTGTCTTGCTCATCCTTACTATTTTGTTTTGGAAAGTGAAACCCCTCATTTATGAATACTGAAATGCTTTTTTTGAAATAACTGTATGGGCTTATTTTGCAGTCTGGTTTACAGAAGCAAGAAACATTCAAGGAGCGCTCATGAATTTTCTATTTGCAGAAGAATATAGTGATTCATAACAGCAGTATATATTTACACCTTGTAGGATGAAATCCTTTTTTGCACTTCAGCTGTGTCTGGCAGTCACTGATCATGGTGATGACATTCATGGTCAGTTCTTCATTCTCCATGAGTTTTTTTTATTTACTTTTGGAAGATGGAATAATTAAAAATGTGTTTGCACAGAACACAAATTGAAATTTGTGCTTGTAAAACCAGAGAGCAGAAAGTTTCTTTTTAGTGTTTTGTATTTAAAACGTCTTGCAGAAAAGCTTGTTTTGAAAACATTTATTTTACACCTCAGTAAAGAAAACAGCAGCCCTGCTAGCATTTGTATTCCTGAAAGGTCTGCAAATCAGACAGGGCTAAGAAGGCTGCCACTAGTAGCCCCTTTAATCAGGGTTTACAAGTTATTTAACTAAGAATTATTTTGCCCTTCAATTATTGTTTTCTGTCTTAGGTGTATTACTACCTTTGCCAGAAAAGTAAGTGTCTCCAGTTCCTTAACTAAATTTCCACTTCTAACTTCTGAGAAAGAAGGGAAAAAGAAGTAAATTCATAGTTGCTACCTCAAAGGGAAGCCACACAACCTGTGTGCTGACATAAAAGCAGGACAAGAAAGTGCACAGCAAAGAATGACATTACTTTGCGTCTAGAAGCTTCTCTTCCATTGCAGGATTAGAGAGTCATTGCTGCTTTTTCTTTTGTGGACAAGTGAATTTTTGGTATCATGCTGCCAAATATTTACTGAGAGATTATTTTGAGACAGGTCTCTGGAGAATGCAGATTGGCAGGCATAAAAAAGGGCTGAAAGCTCAGCCTCCTGCAATGTGTTTGTCTGACCAGCTGTCGACAGCATTGCCTCATATGAAATTCGGTGTTCGGAGTATTTCCCAAGCAGCAGAGGAAGTGAAATGTGGAGCACTGTTTCCAGCAGTAACTTACACGCTGCTTAAACAGAGGGAGAGAGAGAACTTTAATAAGGAAATGTGCTTCTGGCTACCTGAAAAGCTTACCTAGCCCTTACGCAAGCAACCCTCTCACCATTGTTACCAGTGTTATGTTTTTACTGCCATATTAAATTATATATAAGCTGTAAGAACTATAAAATTTTAATTAAAAAAATATATCTACAGGCAATTTTGCACTGCTCAATGGCTTTTTCTCTCTGTTTTGTTCTGTACACTGCAAACATTATTTCATACCTCTTGAGCGTGCTTGACTTTTCTAACCAAAAAAATTCTTCTGGAGACATTACTTCTTAAAAATGTTTTTCTTCTGCTTTACTCACTGAAAAATGTGAGGTCTCTTATTTTAATGATATTGCCCCAGAAACATACATTCAAGCAACCAGGTATTTTAGTATTTAAATATTTTTACCCACTCCCACATTTATATTCCTGATCAAGCCAGTGGCATCTTCCATATCAAAAGGCATAAGCCAGCACAACCTTGAGAACCAACCTGGCAAAGTTGTTTGGGTTTCTTTGTAACATGCTACACTGCAAAAAATGTATGTGAATTGGCATAACCACTCTCCAGTATAAGAAAAGACCTGTGGGTCTGATTCCACAAGTCGCCATAGCAGGCCATACTTCTAGTCCTTCACTGAATCCCAATAATACCCATATAAGTCTGCACTGGTGCACAGATCTTCTATGAAGATCCAGTTCCCCATGCTTGAGACCTCAGGCTTTGGGGTTTTTTTGGATGTTTTTTTGTTCCTGGCCATATGGCTTTCTCTAGCATTTTGTTCAGGACAAAGCTTGTGGTTATTTTTCAGAATTTTTATTTTTCAAAATGTGCTATTGCTGAGAGAAATACAGGATAAAAGGTGTAACAGTTGTTCTTGTGGTATTTTTTTCATCAGGAGTTGCTATTTGAAACTTCTGTCTTATTTGAAAGGTTGGCAGTTAAATTCCCCATAGCTACACAAGAATCACTTGCTTTGAAAGCAGAAATTTTGTGCAAATCTGAGGGCATATTTTGCATTAAAGATCTAACTGTATACTGTGCTGCTACTTCACGCTGCCTTTACCATACAGCCAAAGCTAAATGATGTGATCAGTGCTATGCCAAGTATGTGCTAAAGATATCAGAATAATAAATATGAGGACTTTAAAATGACCCCTTGGCATCCAGGAGACAGGTTGTCATCCCTATATAGCTTAAACTAGCAGATGATAGTCACAAATCTGGATCTTCTTCCTTCCTAAAAAAAAGATGACCCGATTTGCTGAATTACAGAGTATGTCCAAGAATCTTCCTTGCATATATAAAATCCCTGCTTGTTCATCTGGGAAGCAATCCTCACTCAGCTTATTGACCCTGTCCTTTCTCCAGTGATAATGTGCTGATTCTTTGTCATCATGAAGGCTTGGCCATGAGGTGGGAGGCAGGGAGCTGCTTGCTTCCAGCTTGGGCTTCAGCAGTCAGCATAGAGCTCATGCCTCCTCATCACCAAGGGGCACTGTGGTAGCTGCTTCCCCAGAATCAATCTCATAGTTCTTCCTGCAGGTGCTGCCAAGAGCCCCAGGTGTCCTGTGTGCAGCTCCAGGGCTGGGCACTGGGGTGTGTGCTGCATCCTGCTCAGGACAGACCTCATTCTGCCCTGCTGAAAGTCAGGAGCCAGCAGTCTTTCAGCTCTTTGGAAGAGAAAGGCACATCAAACATGAAAGATGCCTTCTTCAAATCTCAAGTTGGGTGGTTTAGGATCTTTGACTGCTCGTAATATTTATTATGTGTAACAATTTTTACAAGTTCATTACTGTAATAACAAGATGCTCCATCTGACATCAGTGCCCTATTTTATATAGCCAGAGGCTTTGGGAGGGGGGGACTGTAAAACACTGAGCAATGAAAGACATAAGGTAACATGCTGTTAAAATCTGGGAAATGATCTGATGATTTCCCATCCAGCTCTCTGCATACCTGCATTAGAGTCAAAGGTACTTCTTAACAAGAAAATGTGACTCAATACGGACAAGAAATATTGAAAAGGTCCTGCCAGGCATCAATTCAACTCTTGCCTTTGTGGATGGCCACATCTGCCCTACTAAGTAATAGCACAACACAGCACAACACAGTTTATCTCTGTATGTCTATAGGTATAAATCTCCACTCCAAGGCAGGGTCCCTGCTTGCTGCAGGGAGCCTCTGGTACATGCTGCTCCAAAATGTGCCCACACGCTGTCCAGAGAACAGTAGAGGCCAAAATAGCACCAAGAAATGTGTCAATAATTTAATGCTAGAGCCAGCAAGACAGAGGTCACCACATACCCCAGCTCTATTTCATTTGCTGGCCCAGGAGCAGCCCTGAGGCTGACAGCAAAGAGATTCTCCTTGTTCCTCTCACAGACAGCTTACACTCTTCACCTTGGCCACAGAGCATCATTCCTAGAGACCTTTGCTGCAAAAGGTGGAGTAAATGCAGTGATTAAACTCTTGCTAATATATTTCCAATGTATGGTGTTGTGCTGGGTCAATACCAGCCTTCCCTCTTCTCATAAACAGCAATGCTAAATTGGAACACTAAACTTCCCTGGGTGTATTGTGAAGAGGGAGGATGCTCACTTGACGAAAACGTCTCAAATTTTTAAGAAGTTGCAGAAGAGTGTAATTCTGGCAGATTGTGGGAGAGGGAGAATTTGTGGTTTTGAATTACACAAAGTGGCGCCAGATCCTCCACTTTTATTTCAAGGGAAGTTTTATTAATAGTTGGGAAACACAATCTGACTCCAGATTTCTCTATCACGGACCCCTCAGATACGATGTCCTTGGCTATCACAGAAAAAGCAGGAGGCTGGCTGTGAGGTGGTTTCCATGGGCAGAGCTGGCACAGAGCAATTGCCATAATGCACCCACACAGGCTTGGCACCTCTCCTAGAAACACACAGTATGTGTGTTGGTTCACTACAAATATACTTTGCTATGCTGGATGCTGTTTAGTGGCCCTAGAGAGAGATTTGTGTTTGGGTGGCCAAGCACAAGAAGAAAAGTGCTGCAGCACTGAAGGGTGTCTGCAGCAGCACACTTAGGCAGACAGCCCTTTACTGCTGCACAGCTCTCTTGCACTGCCTCAGCGTAGAAACCTGGGACAGAAGTTTACAAACTAGGATTGGAAAACATCTGGTTCACATTTACCCAGAAAAGTTTATATCAGACACCAACTGCTTGGACCAATGGAGAGAGGGAGCATATTTCTTAAGCATTTTCAGACTAGGCACAGTTTCTAAATTTGAAGTAATAAATTAGGGCTTAAGGAAACCATTTGAAATCAGATGGCTGAAACAGAGATATTCTCTGAGAAGACATAGCTGTTTACATTAGCAATCTGATTTCTCTTCCCTCTTTATTGTGCCAACTTTTATAAGAATCTGCATACACCCTTTGAGACAAGTATTTGACCTGCAAATTGGAAAGTTTGCTCAGCAGCACAGTAAAGCTGCAGGAGCCCGAAAGTGCACTTGAAGTGATCTGAAATTTTGCAGTATGGCGTGCTTATATTACACCAGTGTAATATTAGAGCAGTCACTTTCTCACCATTTTCTTCAGAACCCACTGAACCTACAAACTGAAGTCAGGAGCAAGCAGATGTTACCCTAATGTCCCACAAGATGGTGACAAAACAATTCTAATAACACATCATTTTGATTTGTGCTATGTACAGACTTAGCAACTCCAAATATTTTCTTACCATGCAGTTGCATTAAAGTCTGCTTATATAATATACTTTGGGCATATTTTAATGGCTTACTCATTTGGCAGATGTTCATTGTTTTTTAAGTACTTTGTTGGTTGTATTTTAAATTAACTTCAGGACTAAACAGCAAGTTTCAGTCCTTCCACATTAGGAATCACAAGTTCCCTAGATGCTGGAGAATGAAAAGTACTTTTATTGTTTCTGATCCATCCCTTCGCCAGACTGCTTCCTTTCCCTCCCTCCCTCCCTATGTGATTTTTTTTTTGTGTGAGGTCTTTTGGTCCATAAATTCTCTACTTTCTGAATTAAGCACAAAAACGTGGCACGGTACGTTAGGCATAAGAAAGGTAGCCACTGAACAGCAGTGCTCTCCAGAGGCAAGACCAGGAGCAAATAGGGTGGGGAAGAAGTGAGGTTCCAGAAGAAGTGAGGTGCTAGGGAGGGTTGAAAACACTCACCCTTTCACTTAGTACCAAAATATTTTATTAGACTTTCTTTTTATATTTAACTATGGTCAGTTTGGGATAGTTACTTCTTTGGGCAACCAAGTAGAGGAACCTAAATGGGGCCAGAACTGCAGAATTTGCCTCTTGGAAGTTGTGCCCTCAAACTGGGTACTGGAGATGGAGAAAGTATTCCACATTATAAACTGCTGCTCTTTGAAGAGTGAAAGTATTGTCCAGTATTAGAAACAGTTGTTTCCCAGGGTCCTATTGTTTGAGAAACAATAAAAATTGCATTCTCAAGAGACAATGTAAATACAAGCTCTTTATTTTGGTCAAGGTGGGAGCTGAGTTTAACAGACTGAATGGCTCCAGCCTGAAAAACATTGTGAAGAAAATACATTCCCAGCTGTACCTGTGAGTTTCTATCAATAGGTGACAAGATCAGATTCATCCTTTGGCTGAGACTTACAGAGGCATTTCAGTGACTTGAAAGCCACATGACCAGATTTTCAAAGGTATTCAGTCTTCTAATTCTCAGTGATTTAAGTATGAACTTGGTCTATAAATGTATTCCATTTCTGGCCAGAAGTACCACTTAAAAATTGTTTATGCATTCAGGAGCCAAAGCTTTTGTGATAAAACAGGGTTGTGCAGAGATGCTCAGCTTGTTCCAAACAAGCTTATTTGTCTATCAAACATGATGCACCCACGTGAGCCTGTGCAGGAAAATCATCCCTGCTGAGGCATGCACTTAGATCGCCTCCAAAATCTCACCTCCCACCCTCTGCACTGCAAAGACATTTGCTGTGAAATTCTTTCCTATGGATTTTGGCCACAACCAACACAGGCTGATTGTGATATGCTCATGATTTTTAACACTACATATGAGTTTCAGTCGGATTTTTGTAGCAATATGTAACTCCTAGACTGGGAGATGGAATGCAGCCAGTTGGAAAAGCACACTTTGATGGCAGTGTAAGTGGCAGCGAGTGCAATGGCTTGAACTTGGGGACAGCCCTGTCCTCAGAAGCAGTAGTTTAGTAGGACTGGTCAGGACCTATCATTTTCCCACTTTAGATCTCATTTTAAGGGTTATTCACTCCCTCCCTCTCTCTCTCCCTCTCTCCCTCCCTCTCCCTGCATCTCTGTATCTCTTTCTTCAAATGCTGTCCCACACTTGCTCCATGGCAAATTGCAATGCAGATGCATCCTCATGTTGTACGTTCCACACCTCTGCTGTTGTTTGATGCTGCATTTGAAACCTGATGCTGGAGGAAATCTTGCCCTCCCCTGCTGGCACAACCATGCTGTATGAGTTCCTGCTGTCTACACCCACTTTTAGCATGTTTCTGCATATGAGCAAAGATGATCACAGCCACACTTGTCTGGAAGTGGGCTATTCACACTTGTATAATTTTCATATAAGAAGCTAGATGCCTAAACCCCTGTTCAACATATAAATAAACATGACCCACTTTTAAGCATCTGCCATTCTCATGGCCTTTGCAAACATTATTTAAATGTGCAGTCCTTGGCATTCAGCTGGGAAAGTTTTGGCTTATGTTTCCAGAGGCCTGTAAGAAAAACCTTAATATGTGCCATTATTTTAAAGGCATAAACAGAGTTATCTGAAAGCAGGCTTCTGGGCTTGCCATCAGTCCTGGGCAAAACATCAGAACTACTGATGAAGAGTTGTCTTTGCAACTCAGTGCTATCAGCCATGCCACTTGATCTGGCTTTATGGAAAGCAGTTCATCAGGCTCACACTGAATCATTTTTCAAGCTATTTTAACACAGAAGGTTTAGCAAAATAAGGTTGGTTGATAAAGGTTTTAAGATTATAAAGTTATTTAGGCTTCTTTAGAGCATTTAACACAATCATTGTGGGATTTTTCTTTAGCAGAAGCAAGGAAAATGTAGCTGTAAAAGAGAAAAAATCCAAAGATTACTCTTTTTTAAAATCAGACCCCACAGGGACTAGTTCTTGGGCCTGTACAAGAATGAGGGGGGAAAATAATTAAGATGATGAAAAATACCACACAAAATGCAGAGCCCCACTCCTTCATTCCTAGTTGGCTTTCCAACTAGAAGGCCAAGTAGATCAGGTTGCTCAGGATGCCGTTGGATATTTGAATTTTGAATATCTTCAACAATGGAGATTTCACATCTCTGGGAACCCTTGACTACTACTACTGAGGAAAAAAATTCTATCTTGCTATCTAATTGGAATATGCTGTGTTGCAGTTTATGTCTGCTGCCTTACACACTTCCAAAGAGAATATGGTTTCTTCTTCTCTATGACCCCATTAAATGTTTGCAGACAGGAGTAAGGTCCCTCCAAAGACATCTCTTCTCTGGACTGAACAAGACCTGCTGATCACCATCCTTAGTCTTGCTGGTCACCATCCAATGAATCAATTTTCACATATCCTGTACTTGAAGGGCCTTGCCCATGTCCACCAGTTTGGCTCCAAGGATACTGTAGAAAGTCTTGCTATGGTCAAAGAAAACAGTATGTCCTGCTCTCCCCCTGACTGATTCCCAGTCACCTCAGTACAGACCAGGACTACCAGGTTGTTCATCACTCACCCCACTCTGGCTGTTCCCAAACATTTCCCATCTTTTATGTGCTTTGGAATATCTTCCAGAAGGAACAGCTCCATAACCTTCCAGTATTCAAAAGGCAGCTACGAAGAGGATGGAGTGTCTCTCTTCACAAGGAGCCACATAGGGAAGACAAGAGACACCAGGTGTAAGTTGGACTAAGAGAAGTTTCATCTTGGTACACAGAAGAAACTATTTCAGTGAGAGCAATCATTTATTGGAATAACCTCTCCAGGATGTGGTAGAATCCCCTGCCATTAGAGAACTTCAGTATGTGGTTGGTCAGGGTGCTACCACCATGTGTAATCTCCCCTTCCCACAAAATATTGAACCAAATGATCATTTGAGGTTCCTTCCAGCCTGGGATGTCCTATGAATTTATGGTTCTGACTTACAGGCATTAAGATGGGTAGATGTGACAGCAGGGAAAGTGGCTCATGTCCTTCCTCTTTCTGTCAGAGCCTGGTGAAACGAGCAGCTGCCTCCTCACTGGCTGCAGGCTGGATGTGAAACACAGTCCTCCATGCCACAGCATCCCGTGTAGCAGGACAGGGACTTGGCAGGGGAAGGGGATGTAGGGGGGCAGAGAAGGGACAAGCTGTGACCCCTCTAACTGCCCTGGCAGGATCTGGCAGTGCTCTGCTGACAGAGTCCTTCAGCATGGCAGAGGGCTGGCATGATGTGGCAATGCCATTCCCTCCATGTCTTCAAAACTCAGCTCTGTCATCACTGCTGCTTCCTCCCTTGCCTCTCAACTAAAGAAAAAGGGCTTCTTTCTGAAATTTCTGGAGCAAGATGTTCCCTTAAAGCTGCCTTTTTCTGATCCCACCCTGAAAACACATAATGTTGAGCATTTCAGAACATGAGTGAAGAAGAAAAGCTCAGTGCTGGATTAAAGCCACTTTTGGCAAAAGATAAAAGACAGTCTCTCTCTCCCTCTCCCTCTCTCTCTCATGCACACACACAGACAAACAGGAAAGAAAAGCTCTCAGGGGCACAATCAATTACAGTTCATATCTCTTCTGAGCTGTCAGAGATAGTCTCTGGCACAGGCCCTGCTGGAGTGCAAACCCAAAAGGGATTTCAAAAGCAAATCCTCAGCTGGTGTATACCTTGTATACCAGTAGAGCCCAAAGCAATTTGTGGAACAGGAGGAAGACGATTAATACATGATGATACAAAAGTACAAGAAATATTTTTCTTTTAACTGAAATTCCTCTGGCCGTCTGTAGTGAACTGACTGAAACAAAGGCTTTGCTGTTTCATGATGCTCATGAGAAGTTTAAGATTTTTAAAAATTTGACTCAGTCCCAGCCAGGACAGACATATCTTTACACATAGGTGTATGTATAAACACAGACACAAATACAAAATTCTAAAAGAATTTAACTCGGAAAATTCAACATCCGATATGAAATGCAGACCTGCTGCCGGTGTATGGGCTTGTCTGTTCTGCTGCTGCTGGAAGTGGCTGTAAAACTAGCCAGAGTATGGATTGCAAGCTCAGAGAGATATCCCTCGGGAAGATTTCGTGAAAATGTCACCAGAATGTCACCGTTTCTGTCACGTTTCCTCGACAGAAACGGCAGCACTCATTTTATCAGTTACAGCTGGGAAGCACAACTCCAGTGCAAATATTTGCAACCAACCCAGACTTAAATATTTGTTCTCTTATCAGGGGATCAGCACTAGGTTATCATGACAGCCCTGTAAATCCTGACTAACGTGGCTGACATGAACTGTAGGATCTTTGCTACAGTCATGTAGGAAAATGCCTTTACAAATTTGTTAGACCTTTATACCATAGACCCCAAATCACCATGCAGCAGCTTGTGAAGGTGTTTGCAAAGGATTATGTAGGCCCCTGTGGCTGCAGGGTGTCATCCTCTGAAGCTAAATTCAGTTGGAGGCTCTGCATGGGGTTGTACATGCTTGAGCAGATCAGGAGAGCACTAAAATGCTGTTCATGGCTCCTTTTGCTCTCCCTCTGAGGCTTTCCCAACACTTCAGGCCATAGCCAGCAGGTAGTTCAGGGCTGTGTGATATTGCTGTCTATCTTCAGCAAACTCCCTCTCCCTTCCCACCCACCCCCTTCTCAAGCCTGATGCAAATACGTTGCTTATTCATTTTGATGTTTCATTCAGTTTATCTTACACCCTTCTGAAATATTCATTTCTGGCCTTACAACAGATTTTTGTGATCCAAGCACAGAAGTGCTGTGTCTGAGTGCAGAAATTAAGAACCTATCTAAGGGGACAGCAGGGACAAATCTTACCCAAGGGGGCCTTGGGAGAGCCTTCAGTTTTTAGGATTCCAGGAGGCCTTAGCCAGCATGGTAGAATTGCAGTAATAAATTTTTAAAAACACCCCAGTTAAAAACTGCAACAAAGACAAATTGCAAGTGTAAATTAGAAGTCTAAATCCTACTCAACAGCTCTTTAGATCTGGAGCAATAATTTGAGCCACATGTCTGATTACAGCAATGGAATGTTCTAGCATTGCTTGTTGCTAAGCTTAACCTTCAGTGTACTTGGTACCTCCGTGTCTACAAAGGGCTACAAGCCTGAGCAGCTGGCATGGGCAGAGGAGCCCAAGGATGTTGGTCCAGGGAATGGGGTCAGGATCTGACCTTATGGTTCCAAGCTAGAGCTGAAGGTTTCTGTGGTTTTAGGAGAAGAGAGAGCTGCTAGAGCAATTGCTAGTTTCTGATGATCAGACCTTTCTAAGGGCTGTGGAGTTGTGCCTGAGCAACAGCATCAGAAGTAACCCAAGATATGCAATGCTTGGTGGATTTTGTCACCTGTTTCAGCTCTGCTCTGCAGAGCAGGACTGATTTACCAGGACCCAGTCAGGAAGCCAGGGCTCAGTCTGTGGCTGCAGACATGCCTCTGTCCCAAGGAAGATATTGCAAAACTTTATTCAGTCAAATTTTCACTAATTGTTACTGATGGTTAATATACACATGCTTCAAATGCTGCTGGGCGTGGCATCTTTTTGCATTGCTTTTCATGTGATTGCCACAAAATGTAGCAGGAGCTGCTGAATTCAGAGAGGTTATTGAAAGAAAAGCTATCTGAGGTATATAGAGAAGAAGAAATTGGGAGGGTGGAGCTCAGGTATTCCTTTTTTTTTTTTTTAATGGTTTTTCTAAATATTGTGGAGCATGTTGTGGAAAAAAAAATTAGCCATCTGTCTGACAGATATTAGTAAAGTGGAAACTGTGTTAAAAATAAAGTGCCAGGTTGTCCTCTGCAGAAAGTTAATAAAAAGAAGGAAGTGAAAGACTGCTCATTATTTTTAATGACTTTGCTTTCCAGCAGAGTGCCTGTATCTCCCAGCCTATACATTCTGCCTTATTTCGGTTCATTATGGCACATTCAACTGCCCTGGAGAATGATGGCTTTGTTCTAAAATACCGAATATATCAAGAGGCCCCTGGCCTAGCCTGGCTGGGCTGTTAATCACAGCCCTAGTGCCAGGAGGAGGATGCTGAGAAGAGCCTGTTGCACGGGGAGTCCAGCCTGGATGGCTGGGAGCTCTTTGGCAGGGAGAGCTGTGGCAGGAACTGCTGAACGCTCTGTGCAAAGCTGTCAGCAGACTCAATTAAGTGGTGCTCAGCAACTGCCTGGATGTTTTCTGCGTGCACATCTCTACATTTGTCTCCCTACTGGCTCTGCCTGGCATTAGCCTCTCATTCCCTGTTAATGGATAGTTGCTTTATTAAGTTTAAAATATAGGATGCATTTTGCAATTCAGAAGATGAAGATTCATGAGTGTGCAATTCAGAACACAGTCCCAAGCAAAGCACTCAGAGCATCCATCTACATCTGCAGGCTCTTTGCACCCAGCAGGTAGAAAAGCCAAAAGCAGAAGCTGCATATCCAGATACTAAAACAACTAGCTTTCCTCAAAAGGTTTGCTTGAAAAAAATCCATGCTGTCATTCACTTACATGCTGTCATTGTCACTCACCATCTTTGATAAATCAAGGCCTTTGTTATATCCAGATTACAGTTACAGTGATTTGTTTGGAAACAAGATGCATATTTTCTATGGCTCTGAGGAAAGGTCTAAAAGAGGTCCACAGCCAGACTCCGGGATCTTTGCAGGTCTTTTCTTAGTAGCTCCTCAGAAACTCATTTGCCAGCAGATTTTGTTGTGATGCTCTGCCTCCTCTTCTCCCTTACTGCTGGTTGAGGCCCTGCAGCAAAACCTGCATCATGCATGCTGAATGAAACAGTGCAAAAATGCCAAACACCATGGGGAAGCCCCTGCATGGCTTGGGACAGTAGCAGGGGAACCTGCAGGGAGACCTCACACAGCTGTGCTCATAGCTGGAGCACTTCCCTGGCCCTTTCCATGCCTTTCCTGTAGTTGTCACTCCCAGTCTCAACTGCTGCTCCTGGGCGAGCAGAGGCTCTGGGAAACTGCAGTGGGCAAATTCATAACCCTAAGGGTGTTCCAGAGCAAATGACAATCCTTTGGAACAACTGCCCTCATAAATCAGCCTGGCAAACAGGAGGAGGGCTGGATTTCCCTGACATTGAAGCAAGGCTTGGATGTGATGTCGAGGAGCCAATGCTGATCCTTTAAATTCTAGCCACAGCAAACAGGCTGATATTTTGAATTCGCCTACCTTTTAACACAGAAAAAGGCCAAAACATTTATATTGGCTAATCACATTTTTTCTGCCCATCCTAATCCAGGAAATTAAAATCATGACCAGAAATTTGTCCCCTTCTCTAAACACTGGCATGCTGCTGTTTATAAAAAAGATCACCACCATGATTCTTCCCAATGGCTAGAGGAGTGAAATGAAAGTGTCAGCCAGGGAGGAAAATGAGCTTGTTCCTGTGTGAAAACTTAGCACAGAGTCAGGCAGAGTATTTTTGGAGGTGGGATGGGTTGTTTGTTTGTTTTGCAGCTCTACCAGACCCCAAACTTGGCTGTAGCCTGACAACATGCTACAGAGGACTCTTTTGTCTGTAAGTTACGGAGAGAAACGCTTGATAGATGGCTGCTGGCTGGCTAATTAGAAAAGAGGGAATTTGATGGATTGCAGAAAAAAAAGCAAAAGGAAGGGAATCAAAATGTTCAAGAAAATCATTTAAGGTCCTCATTCTGGGAGAGAGAGACTAACTGGTTTCACTTCCCAGAGGCTAATCCTGCCCTAATTGACTTATTATTGGAGTGTGAAGGGAAACAATCCATGCGGCTGTGATAGCAGAGCCAGGGAAGGCATGATTGTGGCTGCTGAGGGGAACATGGGGAGACAAGAGCTGCAGTGTGTGAAGTGACACAGGATAGCATGGGCAGATCCCAGCAGCCTAAGAGCCCTAGCTGGGCACACTGTTTAGTGTTACAGGGTGGATGGGGAGCACTGACAACAGGCCCAGGATTCATTTCCACTCAGTGGTTTCAAATACTTCTGTGAGAAAAAGCTCAACCTCTTCCCAAACGCAGACCAGACAATCAGGGATCACATGTTACCAAAAAAACCAATGTGCAACCTATAGTTTACTCATGAACTACAAAAAACAAATGGCACATTTACAACCCACACTCAGGACAGTGAGATCCTGAGAGATACATGGTATGCACAAGGTAAACAAAGTTCTAAGATGCATCAAAATATAGTAAGTCTGGGAACCAAGCAAAGGCTGAGCAGATTTGCATTTTTTTTCACAACGGGAAAATCAGTTGTCCTTTCTGTTAACATGGCAAAATTACTTTGAGTCCCTAGTTTGCATAATTAAAATACATAGCTAGAAAGGAATTCAAATTTGGGCTAAATTGCACTGAGGAAACTACATTCAGTTTTGATCATTTTGCTTGACATGGACTTTTTTGGTATTAGAAATGCACAGAAAATATAGTATTACAAAAATGAGAACTATTATGGAATGCCTAAGGGACACAATTCATTATCCAGAAAAACTTTCAATTAAGGAGACACAAATGTATGCTAAATTACAATGAAATTCCAGTGGAATTATAGCTTTCTTCCATAACAGGACAGATGACCTCATCCCATGAATGTTATTACTGTGGCTCTCATGGTTCTTCAGGGAACCTGAGCTTTGATAGTATGAAAATATGATAAATTAAAGAAATCAAACACAGGAGAGGAAAATCCAGCAAAGAGTACAAATTTGTAGAAAAATACTTTCCCCTCTTCAGGTAAACTTTAATCTAAGAAGTATTTTCTTGACTGAAATGGGTGGACATGCCTTTTCTCCAGAATGATTTGATGATACAATCAGATATTTGATTAGTAGCTGTGGTTTGGCAAGGAAGGTGTAAAAATCTGGCATCTTCTGTTGAACCAGGTTTCTGAGACTTTGGGCCAGGCTTTTCAAGGCGAGTTAGTAAAGGAAAAGTGTAAAATTAGCTGGCCAGAAGTATTTTACATCGTTGGAGTACATATGTGTGCAGGCAATGAGCATTGCTAAGTAAGGGAAAAGCTCATTGGAAAGCAAGGTGACAAGACATCACTGAAGTTTGCAGTTTCTCCCGGGATACAGCTACAGGAAGACCAAAAATGAGTAATGCTCCTCTCTGAACACAGCATGTGCTACAACCCTCCCTGAAGCAGGGGTAACTGAGGTTCTTGTTAATAATATGTCCCTTGGGGTGGATTAGAGAGGAATGACACTGAATGATTGGCAGGTTTATTTCAGAATGATTTGGTTGAAATGGAAAGGAGGTATTTAGCCATTTTACTTATTATCTGTAGAGATACAGCAATATAAAAGCATAAAAAAAAACCCAATTAAGAAAATGTATAAGGAAAAGAAAGGAAGAGGAAAAGAAGATAAGAAGATTGCTGGGTCCACCACCTGTGGACCCAGCAATGAGATTGCTGCAATTTCAAAGTCTGTTGGTAGAAGTGATGGTCTCAGTCTTGATCCATCAGGAGTGGGGGAAGCCCATGAAACACAGGAGTTCAATGGGTTTATATAAGTTTATGTTTATGAAATGTCCGGGTACCCACCCTGGGCAGGGTAGAGAGTTTTATACCATCTGATGCAGCACCATGTATCACACGCAGTCCTCTGGTGGAAGGCCTCAGAAATGAGTCTGGGAGCACTTTGGGGGTCTTTGGGAGATGATATGACAGCTGCCTCTCACATCAGTGTAGCTGAGCCAGTTATGTACCATCAGAGGGGACTAGGATTACATGGGAATGTCCCAATACTTCCCCAGAGGGGGGTTTTCACATCTGAGCCAGTTGTGCAAGGGAGAATATTGGCATGGTAAAAGCACTGTCCCACCAGGCAGGATCTGCTTCTTTCCTTACCTGGCTCAAACTGCAGCATGCAGCCTCTGGTCGTGGGTGCTCACACCCTCTGCACTTGGGCTGTTACCTTGCACGTTGTCAGCAAATCTCCCCTGCTTTAGCAGAGGTTGATCATTTGAGTGATTCTAACCCTTAATATTTCAGCCTCTCACAGCCTGTTGCAGACAGAAAATGAGATGTGCCATCCAGCTGAGTTCAGGAACTCATTTCACTCCCCTGATTCAGGGTGGGGATGCTTCTGCCAACCCTTGGGGCTCTGCTTTATGACTGGGTCAAGTGTTCCACCTGTAGTTTGTCAGGGAGGGTTTGCAATTCTAAGAGCTGCTCCAGAACCATGTTTTCTGGTTTTACAGACAAAGAAACACATCTGCAAATTTTAGTAAAGTACTCTGAAGTTGGAAAATTTCAGAAATTCTAAAAATTCTCTCCAACCTTGGCCTTACTGCAGACTTTTTCATGTGAAAGAACCATCTGCTGTACCACACAGTAAAGTAAAAGAAACCCAACAAACACAGGTGGTAGAGGCAGGGAAAAAAGCTCTCAGAGAAATTGGTGCATTTCTCACTTATTAGGACATTTCCTTCATTTTAAGCATAATTTATTCTGCTTCAGCTGCATGGTTTCTGCACACTTCCTTTGAAACCTCTGTAATTCTTTTTGGCAGAGATCCGAGGCAATACAGTGCAGTCTCATCTGGGAGGAGTATCCTAGGAAAGTGTAAATACACAAAGCTGTAAAGAAAATAAAAATAATATGTTAGCATTGAAGGGTTTGAAAAAAACTGGACTAGATCAGAGATGAGTGAAATCACCTCACTGGGTGACTTGGGCAAAGTGGAGGAGGAGGAGGCTGGTGTCAGCCCGTCTTGTGGGCCCGGGAACTGCGTCCTTTCTCAAGCCTCTGGAACTCATCAAACCCCATTTCTGGTGGACTTGCCTTTCATAGATGACAGATTTTTAACTCAATTATAATAAGAGCGTGACATGAACTCTCTCCTAAGTGGAATCTACCCAGGAGACAGAAACTGTGACTGAGAAGTCAATTATTTGGAGATTACTAAGGCAAAGCCCTGAAATATGTTTTGGTCCTGCTACAGGATCATTCACTTCCCCAGGAGAGAACTCCAGCACGAACAAAGCGCACAGGCTGCTCAGTCAGACCAAGTCTAGGGCTTCAGCAAGGGCTGAGCACCAAACAAACACCCCGAGTGCACTCTCCACATCCCTCACAGCGCAGGGTGGCCTCTCAAATCCCATCAAGCTGACAGGTCTGTATGGTGCAAAGATGTGCAGAGACACTTGCTGGAGTCCCAACTCAGCCTGGCCGCATCAGCATAGCATCCTGGCTGGCCTAATTAAAGAATTAGAGCTAATTAGGCCAGCCACAGCACCATATTGATTAGATGGTAAAGACAAAGTCCTGACATCTAGATGTGCTAGCATGAAAACTGCATTGGACTTGCACGTTACCTGGGTAAATCAGAGCCTCTATTCCCTGTCACTGTCAGTGTGGCCCTGCTCCCAAGTGCTGCCTTCACACAGACTCCAGTGCTGCATTGCAGTTTTTTTAAAAATTTAATATTATCCGGAACTCAACAGCCTTCTCCCTGTTTTGTAGGCACAGTTCCTGAAATAAGATTAACTTTGTCTCCAGGGGTCACTTTCCAGCCAGCAAACCAAAAGCTGTGCAGGAGAATGAAAGCAAGGCAAAAAGAGAACAAAAATCAGGCTGTGTTGCAGACTTTCAATTAAAGATACCAAAACATTTCAGTGGTTTTGGGGTGAAATATTTAAACCCACAGATCAGGATTTTTGTATTCAAGCCCTCCATGTTCTCCATATTCATCTAACTGCAAGGAGCTGATGATTTCCCAGCCAGAGGCCGTTCCCGTGCATGCAGATTGCAAAAATCCAGCTCCCAGTGGATCCTACCCCACAGCCTTCTCTGTCCAGAGCCATCCTGCAGCACAGTGCCCTGACAGAGCCCTGCTCTGCAGACTTGGCTCTGAAGATGACAGCCCAGCTATAGTAACCACAGGGGATCCATGCTCCCGCTAGTTCTTTGTGTGGCCTCCATTTGCCACTTCCATTCTCATCACCTAGGACATTTCAAAAGGATAGATATAATTTTTTTTCCTATATTATTCTACAGGGGCTGTAAGAATGTTAATATTTATGGGTCTGACTAGCTGGGAAATCAGACTTTTTCATATCGTGGTGTAACCATTTCGAAGATCCTGTTTCAAGGAAAAGTGAATCCCAAGGTTCAAGCAGGGCTGAGAAAAAAGGGAATATTTTATCATCTATGATCTTTCTGATCAAAGCAATATCAAAAGCATTTCTCTGTCTGCAGAGAAAAAACTGAGGAATGTGGAGTAGGCAGAGAAACTAATATTACACGTGCCTTTTGAATCTCCTTCATACCGAAAAGGGACAGCCCAACCTTTCAGTCTGCAAGTATGTGCAGGCATCTACATTTATCATTCTGTGAACTTCTCTATTTTATTCCATTTCAGTCTGTAAAGAAATGCAAATAGACTGATTAAGCCAAATTATTGTATTCTCCTCTGCCTCCATGGAAAAGATGTCAGAGCTGTTTTACTGGAAAGCAGACGAGAGGGGGCACTCATAGATTTCCTACATCAGGGCTTTGCTTTATGCTGTGTTGGTAGGAAATGTGTTTGAGAGAGTCCTTGTTGGAAAAGGTTCCAGGAAAAATACCAAATTAACATAGCACCATAAAGAAGCAGAAAAATTTGTCAGAAAGGGAAAGAAGAAAAATGGGGGTGGGTAGATAACGTAGGAGGACACCCTGGCACACCACACCAGAAGCCCTGACCCCATAAATCTGCTTGGGTGGGAGGACAGAGAGCTGCAGGAACAAGGCTGGAAGTGAAGATCCTATGGCAGTGAGAAGAGGGCTGGCTCCAAAGTGTTGTCCAAGCAACAAGCTGGCCTCAGGCCCCTTGCAAGAACTTACATTTGCACAGTAATGGAAAAGTGCAGGATAGGGACTGAAAGAAGCTGTAAGAGATACAGCTTGTAGGGCAGTCCTCATTTTACTAATTAAACGTTTTGTATTGCCTACACAGGGTCACTTGGGAAAGTTAAATAAATCAATCAGCTAAAGGTGTGAAGTCAATTTATGTAAGTTATAGCATATTCAAGCTGCATGTGAATGGTTTCATTCAGGGTAAATAGCCTTAGATTACTACAGCTTAATTTTCTAGATTAGCAGAAACAAAATATGTTTTGATAGCAAAGTAAAACAAGATGGAGGGAGAATAAACATCCAGTTAGTAACTTAGCCCTGCATCTATGGTCCCTCTTTGTTTTCAGCAGCAGAAAATCCACAGCTACCTAGATAGACAAATAAAGTTTACCATGCATTACAAATATCGCCTAACAACCTCGGCTGCCAAAGGCTGTAAGGAGCAGAAAGTGTGTTATGACAGCAAGTACAGACCTCACAGTGTTTGCTGTGCCCCCACCAGTCCCTTTTGCTGCCCATATCACTCCATCAGCACCCACCTGGAGCTGAACCATATCCCTGCTGCAAACAGTGGAATCAAGTAACTGAATTAACTTCTAACACAGTTTAACTAAATTACCAGAGACTGGTGTTAGCAGAAACATAACTGTTTTATTAAAGACTACATTCATTTGCTCACGTAAGTGAAATATCAGTCAATCAAAAGCTCTGCCTTGCTCAGTGAACTTCCCTTCTCTGCCCTTCACTCACCATTAGGGTGTCTTCCACTTCATTTTGAACCAGTAAATTGAGCCATGCTTGTGTCTCTTTTGCCTCTTGTAGGCTTCTCCCATTGGCTCATCATTGCACCAGGCTCTTCAAGACTTTTACTCTGCTGTAAAAATGAAGAACTTCTGGTGCTAAACTAAGTAAGTGAAATCAAAATCAGGTAATTGTCTGGGGTAGGTACGTGTTTATGGACACCTGTTCCTGAATTGTACCTGTGTATCTTCTTTACAAGGAAACCTGACTCGTGACTTCCGAAAACCATCCGTTCCCCACTACAGCTTTGTAGACTGCCCATTAAAACCAAGACTGGGATTTTCTAAGCAAGTGAGTTTCACTGGTCACTTTAGACACCTGAATCAAATCACTACCTGAGGGTGAAATTGGCTTAGATAAGGAAATATTGTACAGCATAAATGTGAGAGCATTATAGTTCTGAATTTTTTAACTACTGGCTGTATGGGAATGGATTTTTCATTGAACTCCTTTAATGCTGAAAATAAAGTCCTACTGCAGATTTTTCCCTAGAACCTTCTAGCTACAAATGTGTTAACATCCTCAAGGGTCACATTTTCCCTTTTGAAAAGGGAAAGATATCAGGCTTGATTTAGTAAATTTCTGACCTACGTTAACAGGATGGGTTTGAAAATATATTGTTAAATTGAGTATTACACATTTCTGTGACTATTAGGGGAACTTCTACAGGACTGTGAAAATGGGAGAGCAATCTAATGAGAAAATGAAAGCATTGTAGTAACACTGAGACATTTGAGGCATTCACTTTAAAAAAGAGGTAGAATCCTGTTAGGGAAGAAAAGTCAGGCTAAAATTGTATTACTGAGAATTAGAAACGCCAAATGTGGCCTAGAAAGATACAGAACCTCAAGTCCCATGGTCCTGTTCCTACTTTGGAGACAATTTTTATTCTCCATATAACACATTAGCTGTGTGAGACTGATTAGATACCCTGCACAAAACTAAGATGTTACTAAACACATGAATCACCTAGGGAAACCATAAGCAGTATTTAAAACAAAAGTCCTGTGGTGGTGGTTGTGTATAGCCTTTGCAATAATCTAAGAAGAAAAATGTTCTATCCTTAATTCACCCCTTTTCCCCAATAAACTGGTAGAAGTGTTATGCAATATACAGCATTTTTACAGTGGAAGACAACTGGGTTGAGGCATACAGGCTCTATCATGTCACCTAATTAGTAATTAGGCTATTTCTTCATTTTATCTAACAGTTGGGCACTAATTTCATTGTTATTGCTGTAAATTCCGGTTGCCTTGAAAGCACTGTAAATAATAGCAGAAATGTTGTTTATTACAAAAACCCAACATTTGAAATGCATTTGTGAATTATTTTTTCCAGGCATTCTAACAGTGAACTTTCTCCTTGATTCAGGAAGAATCCACTCAGTTCAGGAGCCTACTATCTTAAAAACCATCTTCTTAAGGTCTGGGGGGAATGCTTCAAAAGACTTTATGGGAGGACAAGGTCATGCCATGCTAAGCAATTAGAAGGATTTCTGGAGAAGAGAATTCACATCTGCTGAAACATATCTAAGGGATGAAGTTAAGAAACCAAAACAGGACCAAACCAAAAGTCTTTAGATTCCATAGGGAAATGACTTTCCTTATCCCTATAATTACCTGCAGGAAATCAACAAAATAACAATATATTTTATGTATTTGCTTGGGTGCTTTTTAAGGACAGTTGGTTGCCATTTAAAACATAGACATTTTAGAAACACTTGTAACCTACAGACAGGCATCTTTTAGGATTTATATCCCTGCTTCCAGGCAATTAGTTTTCTAAGATCTCTTCAGCACTTGCTAAAATTTTTTCCTTGACATTTTCACTCAGCCACAGCCCTGTTGGTCTTCAAGGCACCATCCTCTGGTCTTCCAACCCCATAACACTGGAGCTATGTTCTTGGTGTCACAAACCCTCTGGTTTGCCCAGAGTCTGGCAGTGTATGCTTGAAAAGCGACCAGAAGTGCAGATGCAGCACAGCCTTCCCCAGCCTTCCCTGGGAGCCAGTGGCTCAATGCACCCCTGCTCTCACGCCCTCATGGCTCTCTGCCTCTGGCAGCCTCTCTCACTGTGCCATGCCCGTCTCCTTTTGATTCAAGATCAACAGAAGGAGGTTTCCAGAACACCGTCGTCCTGCTCAAGTTCAAGTCCTGGGAGATGGTACTCCTGAGACCACAGTTCCTCAGGCTTGGTTTCAGCTGCAGCAACAAACAGAACAACAGCAATTTTCAAGAAGAGAGAGATCCAAATATCTTCAGCAGGGAAGTAACACAAAAAAAGTGTTTAAATCCTTTACAGGATAGCTAAATGACTATTCGGTGAAGGAGAAACCCTTTCCCCTAAGAATTTCTTCAGGTTAAATCCCTGGAAAGTCACAGTCAACCAGCTGGAGAAGAACCATGGAAGGTCCTGCAAGTTACTGCAACTGATCTGCTTTTTAGCTTTACTCAACCTTCAGCATTAGGTATGCAACAGTCCTCTCTGAGCTTAAATTTATTCCCCCACATTTTTGTCCTATCCTACAAATTGGACACATTTTAAGAAATTAAAAGATGGGAAAGAAGAAAGAAAAAATTAAGCCCCTCAGAATAAGACAAATGTCTCTACTAGCAATATGTTTATGAATATATTTGCACAAAAACAACAAAAGGAAATTTGTAATACTGCACACAATGTTTTAAATGCTATTGTGAAAGCAGGCCAAAATGTTCAATCTCCTTAAGCAGCAGTTGAAACAGGCTTTAAATTAATCAGGATTCTTAGAAATTCTAATAAGCAGGGGCTGATGAAAAACAGCTGCACCCAATCCCTATAAAAACCTTCAAAAAGGAGGGAATTAAGTGATAATGCTGGTGGAAGGGCATATCATCACAAGATGGTCTCCTGCTGCTACAAAACGCCAGAGCAAGACCAAGTATTTTTCCAAGGAGAGATAATTATGATGAACCTCAGCCCTGTTCTCGGGGGCTTGACTTCCACTCTGTGGTGTGGTGATAGAGCTCTCATTTGGGTAGTCTTTAAATTACTGAATACTGAGAGAAAGAGCATCCAGTTCTAATGCTTATTAGAAGTGGTATTCAAAACATCTCTGCCCCCACTACAGCAATTTGCATTGAGAAGGATGTTTCCAAAGCATGGCTTTGTAACGGAGGGGAATAGAAATGAAAATAAAATATATGCTTAACATTAAGTGTTGAAGCTCCTCTGAAATGTAGACTCAATAAAATTAAATTACAGCCCAGTATTGGTGAAGGAGAAAGTATCCCACAGAGAGGCAGGATGCTAAGTCTGGTCTCAGGAAACCAGTTGTCTGCACAAAGAATCCCTTGTTGAAAGAATCCCAAGAGATGATGCTAACAGGTTCTAGTAGTATTTCAGAAAAAAAAAAAAAAAAAAGTAATATTTTGGCAAGATTAGTGGTGCAACAAGGTGATATTATACAAAACCAGTAGTTTATGGAAAGAAAGAAAGAAAGAAAGAAAGAAAGAAAGAAAGAAAGAAAGAAAGAAAGAAAGAAAGAAAGAAAGAAAGAAAGAAAGAAAGAAAGGAGAACTTAATTTTTGCATGATTCTCAAAAAAAATGTTAATTGGGTTGTTTTTTTTTTTTTTATTTTGTTTTTTTTTTTTTTTTTTTACAGAGAAGCAGTCAGATGTCAGTAACTCCCCTTGCTCAGGGAGATGCAATTTCCAAGTGTCCCCCAGGACAGACAGACATGCAGCCCACAGTGGAGCTGCAGTATGCACACCCATGGTTCCTGATCTCCATGAGTTTATAGCAATTGTCCCAAAACCCTGTAGGATTTATGCAACACTGACAGCCTGCAGCTGCCAAATCCCCCTTACTGAACTGACACTTGTAATGTCCACTCCAGAGGTTTAATCGCCTGGAAACTGAGGTCTCTGTTTTGCACAAAAGGACTTTTGAAGACACTATGAAAATATATGGACATGGGACTTTTCATCTCACTTTTTGCTCGGGAACAAATTGCTTAACTTTTATTGTCTTCAGTTTCTGTGGTTATAATATTGTCTTAATGTTCATGGTTACCCTGGAGAGTCTGTGAATGAAGAGTTCAGGGCTCCCATGTGGAAATGTGCTATTGCATCAGAGCTGCTGCTCCTCCTCTAAGCCAAGTCATCCCCGTGATTCCTCTGGGTAGGAGACATTACATAGAGACACACATCTAACATTCCTACAGATTCCCTCTGCTCTAATTATACGGCAAAGCTGAACCTCACTATCAGTTATCTGCACAACAAAAGGAGGTTAAACCAGTAAGATTTTGGCTTGCCTTGGCAGTGTGTAGAAGCAAATAGAGGTACAGGCACTACAGAGGGGCCATCAAATTCATCCTATGGGGAGGCTGCTAAAACTGCCTCAGTGCAAGGTCTCAGCTTTCTCCATTCAGACTTCTGCAATCCCCATGCCTGTCATTTCCCAAGATAGCTAAATGCTGTACCCTGAAAAAAAGGCTTGATAATGCAAATGTAGTTAGCAGACAAGGCATTCTGAGGACCCTGTAAGAGTCATAAAAATGTTTGTTTTAATTGAGGTAGGGTAGGGTTTGTAGTGCGATAGAGCAATGAAAACAGCCCCAATAAACAACTTCTCTCATCTCCTGCTCTGACAGCCCCTTTCTCAAAGCACCAATATTACCCACTTAGAAAATGGATTTATGCCAAGTTTAAAGCACTTCTTCTTCTTTCAGCACACCAGATGGTACTAAAAATTCAAAATATTTCCTACAACAGCTGTATCTTTGACAACAAAATTAATACAAGCTGAAATACCACTGTTGTGTGTAGGCCGTAATGACCACACTCCTCAGTTTTGTGTCTAATGTAACAAGGCGTTTGATAGTTAAAAAATATATCTGATCCACTCGGTATTGCGTCAATCATATGACTCTGTCTGGGTGTTCAAAACCAGTTGCAAAATTTAGTGCCTTTGTAGTTCAACAGCTGGTCTGATAAGAATGTAAAATACGCCTTTCCCTAGAGCTATAATAAATGTGTTAACACTTTCTTACAAACAACACTTTCCTACAACTCATCATTTTCTTGCCCCAAGATCCCTCTTTATATATTTGATGACATAAATCTTTTAAGCTGGTTTTGACCAGAAGCTAACTTCCCTTACTGTCTGGTATTGGGACTTTTGAGGAACACAGTGAGATGTGTTTTTTTCCTTTGGTGTTTAAAGAGGAGGAGGGAGGAGGTGGAATACTTTCAGTTCAGACAAAACAAAAAATGAAAATGATGGTGCTTGCAATTTCTATCTCCTTAACACAAATGTGTACAGTAAAGGTTTTGTAATTATCTATTTCTTAGATCATTGACTAGATCATTAGATACGACATGCAACTATTTAGTATTTTAAACTATGTGGTGGCTTTGGCATGTCCTGAACAGTGAGCAATAAGAGAAGGAAACATGAAAATAAAACTGAAGTCAAATAATTTTCCCATCAAAAGAGCATATTATCCAAACACTGTAATGAACACAATTCTATCTGTATATGTTTCTACATGTACATGAACATTCTTGATGCTAGCATGTGAACATCTGCTAAAAAATTCAATTACTTAGGGGTGCTGTGAAGCAAGAAATAGCTGTTAGCTCTTGTTGTAGAGAGGGAGGATGGTTTGGTGGTTATTGATGCTGGACAAAGCCTAGTCTTGTTTTGTGAGACACTGAGCCACCTCAACAGGGAGTTTTACAGCCCAAAGTTGTGTAAGACCTGAGGCACACAGAGGATCTACCATGGGAACAGACAGTAAAACCCCAGGACCTGAGCTCCAGTCAACCTTTTCCCAGTCAGACCTCGTCTGTGGTAGGTGAGCACTGCCTTCCCCACGTCTGTGTGTGTCTTTACTCCCTGACAGTCGCTGATCTCTGCTCTCCCAGTGGCACCTTCCCTGCACAAATCACTCCCTCGACTTCCCGCAGTGCAATTCCCACCCTCATCTGTGGGATTCCCTTACCTCTGGGACTCTAGTCCTCATTCAGCACAAGCATGTGCTTGCACAGACCATCTGGCATTGAAATGATGTGGTTGAACCGGCACAGTCATGCTGGATGTGGTAAGCACATGGTTTTTATTTACAGATATATTGCGACAGCTATTTTTAACCATCTTCCTTTTTGCACAACTGCAATGGTGTCATATCAGTTCAGTTTACTTGAAAATTAACATTCAAAATATTACTCAATACTAGTGTTCCCATTTAAAAGTTTTAAGTAAGTAATTAAGTCTTACATTAAATGTGGCTGGTTCTAAATGAAAGTTTTTGTGTGCCTCTTCAAAAATTTATACTGTCCAAATTGATGGCAAATGTGTGTGACCTTATCAGACATGAGGAAATGGTTTTACTCTAAGTAAATCTCTAAATTATTTTATCTAGAAAGCTAAATTATTTATCTGGACATGTAAATTTATCTAGAGTCTCTAAATACTACAAGGGTGATGTCTTTCTCCCTCTCCTCAAATAGAATGCATCCCCACAGTCAGTTCAATTTCAAGATGAAAAACGTGTGTGACTTCTATGCTCTGGCGATCAACTAAGCAGGATCAGAACAGACTTCTCTGATCTATACTGAAGATTGAGCTGATATTGAAGGCTTAGAGTCATCCTTGTTTTCCCACCCCTGCAGAGCCACACAGCTTATTCACTGTCAGTGAGGCAAGAGCTGGCCCACTGTGAAGGTACAGACCTCTTTTACTTCAGGTAAAGTAATTTTAAAGCTACATTTTGGAAAGAATTCTCTAAAGGACCCATTGCATATCCTTTAATTTTTTAGGGAAGAAAACAGATGATCTCTAAGCAGGATTTTCTGAGCTCTGCTATTTTGCATTTGTCCAAAATTTACTTACAGCTATTTATTTCCATTTCCATTTCAAGAGCCCAACTCTCTCACACAAATCCCTGTTAATGACACACACCTGTAGAGCACTAAAGGAAGCTAAAAAAGGGATGCCCACACTCTTGGTTAAGCCCCAGCTTAGCTGCTGAAGTCAAACAAATTCCTCAGCCTCTGAACTCCAGCTCTGCCACCTGCTTTCATGGTGCCTGCTAAGCAAGAAGGAGCCAAGCATCAGCAAAATGCCAGCCTGTACAGGAGAACTTCCCATATGCAGCAAGGTGTGCTAAAGCTCAGCCAATAGTAGCAGAAATGGGGCAGAAATTTCCTCTGAAAACTCTTTTCAGTTGCATCTATTTCAGCCCAGTGCAAAGCTGAAAGGGTCAATATGGAAAGTGTCATTGCTAATACATTTGGTTTTGCACAAGAATGAAGATTAGTGAAAAAAGATTGTAAGAACTACTTTAAAATATTTTTTTCCATCTTTCTTGGTTAGACTTCATTCCCAAATGTGCACTCACTTGGACAAAACCAGAGTAATTCAAGTGATGCTTTGGCCAAGGCTCTGGACTTACTATTTGAACAGTCTCAGAAGCCAATGGTTTCATTAAAATTACTTCCTTCTTCAGCACAAGCTCTGCTACCCGAAACAAAATCCTGTGCATTTAAGAGATTCCTAGAAAATCATCTGCGCTTCCCAAAGCCTGTCCCTGTAAGTCCCTTTCCCAGCCATAGCACATGCATAATCACCATGGCTAACCAATTATTCTGGAAGCGTGTGTGATTCTCAGACTGTCAGATTTTCGTGGTTTGAGATGTTGACATACAGCTCCAAGCTGAACACTTTCAGCTCTAGGATAAAGCACATAAAGGAGAACAGGGTGGGTTAAGTACACCTGTTCTCCATCCATCCACCAAGAACACCATCTTTAGACTTGAGAGAAATTCCCTGTAGACCCCCAGAGGTAAAAGGCAATGAATGAAGTCACTCCACAATATTTTATTTTACTGTTAAGATACCGTAAGGTTGAAGGAAACTGACACCAGGACAGGTTACATGGGCATCCCAGGAAAGAACTCAGGAAGCAGGGAACACAGCCCATACACTTCCAGTGGATTTCTAGCTAAGCTCCACAGATTTAATATCTTGCCCTTCCTCAAAAAGATTTATGATGTTTGATAGCAGAAGGGTATTGCAAAGAGGCTGTGCTGCAGGAGCACTATCCGTGTGGTGTCATGCAGTGACAGTGGAGGAATAAATGATCTTGCTCCCTCTCTGCCGTAAGTGCTCACAATCTCTCTGAGCAATCCTTTTACAAAAAAGAGATCGGAGCTGCAGATCGGTGCACACCACATCTGATGAGCAGTATGAGACTGCAAACCCCATCTCCTTCTCCTGTGAGCTGATGGAGGCCCCAGCTTCACCCAGTCATTTACTATTCTGATTTGTCTCTGTCATTCTGCCATCCTTGTTCTCTTTAAGGTCCAGCCTGGGACTTTTCTTTACAATCCTCTGATGCTTTTACATTTCTCTAATGCTCATTTTGTCAAAACCAAAGAGCAACTATGTGTACTTTAGATGTCTTCATACAATTCAGGAGCCAGAGATGTAAACTGCACCGTGTCTATCCATATTTCTCTGGCTTGCTGCTTGCTGTGTCTTGCTAATTTTTATCCTAGTCCTGAATGCGTTCTTGCTTTTACTGCTTGTTCTATCACACTTATCTGCTGACAGATAATCTGCTGCCAGTTATCTGCAACTTGCCATCCCCAAAGCCAGGATTCACCCTCAGTGGCAGAGCACAGAATTTATTATCCTGTATAACCAGAACTATGCCGAATAAAGCTCTCTTTTGAGAACAACATGCTAGCTGGAATGGATGTGAGGTATGTGCATGGCCAGTTAAGAACTACTTAGGGGTGAAATGTCTTTTCAAAAGTACTGAAATCAAGCGGCTGCAATGCTGTGGTCATTTGTAAAGGATGAAAGACAAGAATATTTTCCTGACAACTGGCTGGTAAAACCTAGCAGCATCACTGACCACATACCAGTATCCTCCTCGGGAGGGGAATCTGCCTGGGAAAAGTGTTTTTGTGACAGAGCACATCTGTCAGAGCAGCAGTTTGCCTTGGACAGTGCCACACTTTTCCCTGTCGCAGGTTAAGTCATCGTAACAGAAGTTCATGCTCTCCAGTTCCATATGCTTCTATTTATTTCTTTTGCTAGTGCACTACAGTCCACTCTTGTTTTAATCATGATTATCTTGAGACCTCCTTTTCCATGTCAATGTCTGAAAAAATCCATGAGCCTGGTGCCTCAATAGTCACAGCACTATCTTTCAAGTCCCCTTGAACATTTAGTTCCCCACAGTGACCTTGATGTGTCCTTAGCCTTGCTAAGGTGACTGCACAAGTGATGGATTTTTGCAGGTCAGTCTGTGTGAGAATTTGGAATGAGGAGTCTATTCTTATCTCACTTAGTGGGTCACCTTGGAGGAGTATATTCCTTGTTCTATGCTTCCCTCTCCTCATATGGCGGAAGAGATATTTAATATTTCTTGATGAAAGGCAATTAGCTAAGCTGTAACACAATTTCCCCTCCTAATTATCTGTCAGCCTGCTGTCTGCTGAGAGAATGTTCAATCTATGTGCTCTCATGCTTGCAGGTGCACTGAGGCACTATTTATTTTTGTTTTTCTTAGCCTCTCTCTTATACTTCTTGGGTACAGACTTTGTGCTCTTAGTCTTCATAAAAATGGACCATAATACTCCATTCATCCTAAGTTCCACCATAGCAATCTTGACAAAAAAACATGAATTACCAAAGAAATAGCATTAGTGTTTTAATTTATAGTTTAACTTCTGATTTGATGTGTAAAGAAATATGATATTTGAAGCAATTTGAAATAAGGGATGGCACCCAGGCTCTCTGAAGGACTCTGGCACAATTCAACTTGACTGTAGACTGCACAGGAGAAACAGATCTCAGCACCTGTAATTCTACACCTTTCTGGAGCATCCTTTAGGATAGCCTACAAGCATCTTCCAGGACAACATGTGATACCTCCACACTCTGGAGCATGAGCTGTGCTGGTGGTGAGTTCATGTGCAGAGTAACCATACAGATCCTATTTGTAAAGTTCAGTCTGCCTGAGAGACCCCAGTGCCACATTTTATGGGCTGTGTAGTCAATCTGCCCTTTGTGGTGGGCATGTGTCTGGGACTTACAGACACCTGGCAACTCCATTAACATTACTTATCTTTGTCCTTCTTTTTACATGGCCAGACATGTTTAATAGACCAAAAAGCTCACTCTTTCTCCTGAAAAAGTTTCTGGGTAGAGAGTGAAAGTGGGCATGTCTGGGAAAATCCAGAGACTTGTGTTTGAAAACCAACCAAAGCCAGTAACCCTCATTTCCCTTTATCTACCCCTTCTCCCCAACCTCCACACGATCATTTCCCTGAAGCACAGAGAAAATCTCCTCCAGCTAGTTCCCTGTTTCTTTGGCTGATGGTGGAGGGCAGGAAAGCCCTCTCCATGGAGGCACCCGCCTTTGTTCCTCCTTTTTGCCCAAAGCTGCCTTGCTCTTCAAGCTACTGCTCTATCACCTCTGCCCCTTTGTTCTCCTGCTTAGGGATTTTCCACTCCTCACCTTCCTGCTGATAAAGTTAATCAAACTAATTTTCCCACTCAGTCACCTCCCTTATCACAGTCGCTGCTTGGCCAGAGCCCAATGGATATGCTTTATGAGCGCTGCTGTTTGTTCTGCAGCTTTTTATGGCCAGGGTGAGTGATGTGTCCCAGGGTCTGTGTCAGCAGCTCTCTGATTCACAATACCTTGAGACAAATAACAAATACATTTTGAACATTTTGTGAAATAAATTCATAAATTCAAATAATTTAATGGTCAGGAAAACATCCAGGATCTTTTTGTTTGGCTTTGAAACTCTCTGCTTTTAACTAGTGCTTAGTCCAAGTTGCGGATGACCGCAACTTGTTTCAGCTTCTGTGTCAATGATTGTAAAAGGAAGAAAGCAAATTTATTCTGTCTTGTGTTGCAGTGCAGATGTTCTGAAGATGCAGAATGGGAATACATGTGAGAATCAGCAGGAAATATATCTCTTCTCCTTGGCACCTCTGGCAGATCTCTACTCTGTTCTGCCTCCCAAGGCCCCATCAGCAGTTAATGCAAGAGCCCATGGCTCTGTGACTGAGGAAGCCAAGGAAATTGGTGCTTAACCCCAGATGGGGTGAAACTAAGGTGAGTCCCATCCAGTGTGTCAGAAAGATTTGAGGTCCTTCTTCCTCCTTCTGTTTCTGCTCCAGCATCACGTGTATTAGTAACACCAAGGACAGCATGCACGAGGGCCAACAGCAGCACTTGGAGCAACCTGTCAGCTGATCAGGTAATGTCACAAGTGGGTAGGTAGATCCTTATGCTCAGTGTTGCTACTCATCCCTGTCATTTGATTTCATGCCACTGGGTTTGCCTAGGCAATCTCAGTGATGGTCTACTCCCCACAACTTCGCTGTCAGTGTTAGAGACCTCTAAGGAGATCCTGTCAGCTCAGTGGCAGGAAAATTGCTGAGTACATAAGGCTTACACTCCTAAGAGGATTCCTCTTTGCACATCGCTCCTGGTGCAGGGTGACATTGCAGCATTTCACTGGTTATCCTGCTGAGGTGAAAAAATAAAACAAATTTTAATGTCCTATGCTAGAAATGGTTCTTAAAAGCATTCTAGATTTGGAAAGCAGGTGTAAAGAATCAAGGACCATATCCTACTCTGACCTCACATACCCCGTCCCCATGTCTGCCCCTGGCCACTCATCTGTGCATCTCTTGCACAAGCTCCAGACCTTCCTTAGGCTTTTCATGAGCTGATTTAACTCACTAAAACAGCAGAAAACTAATCCCAGAAGGAGGAAAGGGAGTAAACAGTTGTCTGAAGTTTCAGTTAGGTCATTTGGCTTGGCAGGATGTCCGGCGGATACCGGAGCTGCGGAAGGGAGCAGGGAGGGACGGTGGTGGACACAGGATGCAGGGTGGCAAAGCCTGCCTTCCTCTGCTCAGCAAGCTGGGTGCCAGCCCAGAGGCACTTGCAGCCGTGCTCCCGAGCAGTCTCATCTCTCTAAAGTCATCCCCCTAGACTTGGGGCAAAGCTCGATGAACTCATGCTTTCCCTGGGAATTCAACAGACTATAAATGCCACACTGGGAGTTTCCTGTAGCCTAAAGACTTGATAATTGGTTTAATTAGGCTATCAATTTATGATCTTCTTGCTAGTGAAAAGCTGCTTGATTCAATGTTAGCTTTTGATATGCAAAAATGCTTTTGAAATTCTACCTCAACCTGGGTGGCCCAGAAAGTGTTATAATTTCCCTGACAATAGATAATTCATTCATAATACACACATGTATCCATGCTTGACAAATGCTGATGGAGAGTGTTGAATAATCTCTGAGGCTATGGATTCATAGGAAGTTTTCTCTGGAGACATTGCCAGAGTGATAAGTTTTTCAGACTCCCCCCAATTCAAAAGCATCCGTTTACTTCACTGACTTTCTTATGGATCTGCAAACATTTCATTCAACCTAGTAAGAGNCGATAAGTTTTTCAGACTCCCCTCAATTCAAAAGCATCCGTTTATTTCACTGACACATTTCATTCAACCTAGTAAGAGTGCACAAAGGCAGGGACAGTAGCAGTGACAGGGAGGAAATATTCTCCTCACACCAGCACTAGTACTGGGAAAAAGATAACATGAAACTGGAAAAAACATAACATGAAAACTAAAGCTTCAGTTTAAATACAGGAGCCTTAATTACTAAACTTTCTATGACATAACCACAGAAATACCTAATAAATAGTCATTATGGTGGTAGAAAGATAACAACTTATCTACAATTTTATACAGATGCTAATCATCTGGCAAGATGAATTAGAAAATTCTCAGTTCTGAGTTATGGAAGATAGCAGCATAGCAAAAAAGGGAAGGCTGCCTTCACCAAGGCACAGTGTGGTGTTGTCAGCATCCTTCTGTGTTTCAAAGGCCCTGGCATTTCCATGACTAGTATTTTATTAGTATGATAACGAGAATGACAGTGTTGGAGAGGAATTTCCACTGATCTGTTGTCATTTTAAATAATACTTATTCTTTCTCTTTACCATTTGTTTCAGTATTTTCATCTATGCAGATTTAATTTAACCAGATTTTTCTGCAGAGCCAAAAAAATTTCAGATTCTCACTTTTTTTGGATTGCTTTGCTCATGGGGCACATTTGTTTCTGTTTCAATTATGACCCTGTTAAAATGAAAACATTTTGTAAGTTGTAAAAATCTGGTTTAGACAGCACTGTGTTCTTAAGTTAATGTTAGCCAGCTTTTTGTGTTCTTACACCTACAACCTAGACTGCTGAGCTCAATTTCATATCCTCTACATTACTTGGGGAAACTGGTTTTAGTGAACCCCTAAAACACTTGCTGTTTTGACAGGTGGTCTGTTCTCTGTCTTGTTCAAAGAGCAGTTTGTCTTTAAGAAGTGCACTGCTATTCCATACTGGTTTTCTGGCCAGACTGCAAAGTGCCTGATGTCAGCAGTGTCGGTCTGATTCCACGGTTAACCTTGCCCTTCTGAACTGGCATCACAAGAGACCTTTCCCTCACAACAGTGCGTGGCTGTGCGTGGAGGGTTGGGTGCTCAGTACCACACACCGGTGCCCCTGCAGAGAAGAGTGAGAAATGTCTCAGGAGGCTGCAGTACGGGGCTGGGGGGAAGAAGAAGGGAAGTGATGCCTTAGGGGACAGCTGTCCAAGACCTATCCCTACACAGCATCTATGCCTTCTTACCTACCCTTGCTTTCCTGAGATGAGCCAGGGAGGGACCACAACCATAAGGAGCTGCCTTCAACTCCTGCCTCAGAAATATCTCTGGCCATGTCAAAAATTTCCTGTTTCCTCTGGCCTTGGGGTAGCAGCAGTGTCACGTGCTGACAGACCCAGGCCAGTTTCAGGGGTAGCCAGGAGTCATGTCTGGTCACAGAGGGAAGCAGCGGTTTGCACAGCTGGTTGCTACTTTGGGACAGGAAAGTAGATGCAGGCTTCTAAACTGCACACCAGGACATCTCATCTGGAGACAAAAGGGGTTTCCAAACTATGGAAACCAAAACCGCTGGGGCATAAAGGCTGGGATAAGAATTTGTGGGTTATGCCATGCAGAATAACATAAATGTTGTGAGCTCCTGCCACAGCATAGAATCATTGAATCATAGAACATTAAGGGGTTGGAATGGCCCTTAAATATCATCTAGTCTGAAACGCTGCTGCCATAGACAGAGACACCTCCCACTAGACCAGGCTGCTCAAGGCCCTATTCAACCTGGCTTTGAACACTGCCAGGGTTGGGGCATTCACTACGTCCCTCACAGGGCAATCTGATCGTGTCTAACCACCCTCGGAGTAAAGAATTTCTTCCTAATATCTAACCTAAAGTTTCCCTCTTTCAATCTGTCCCCACAGTATGGTATATAGCATGTAGTGAGGTGTGATCCCTTTGAAGGGATTCTCTATCCCTTGCCAGATGATTAGCATCTGTATAAAATTGTAGATTAGGCTCCTCTTAGGTCACTGGTAGATCTCGTGTTTCTGCGGAGGCCTCCCAAACTCAGCCTTATTTCAGCCTTATCTCAGCCTTGTCTGACCTAAAAACCTTCTGCCTCAAACCTTTGCTTCCTTCTCTCTGCTCATAACATTTCCAAGCCCTCAAGTCAGGATGAAGGTGTGGGAGCTGATATCTTTCCAGTGATGAGAATGTCTCACTGCCAGATTAAAATGTTGTTTCCAAATCATTCTTCACAGCTAGGGGCTTTACAGACTCACTCAGAACTAAGGGCTTTCCAGGTGGCAGGTGGAGACTTCAACCACATAAGGAAGAAGAGGAGAAAATCAGATATCTAAGATGATGAGAGAAAGGAAAGAAAAAAAAAAATTCTGCAATCATGCAAAACAGTCATTTTAGATGGCTGGAGACATTTCTGCACCTTGGTTTGGATGGTGGCCAGTTCACATATGAAGCTGGTGCCAGTGAGGAGGTGAATGAATAGCCTTCTTAATCCTCCCTGTACCGCTGCTTCTGGGGAGATGAAGGCAGGTCTTCCTGCATGGTGTGAGAGAGAAACTGGTCAAAATCAAAGTCTCTCTTTCTACTCAGTAATCTTCAGCTGTTAACCTCCAATGTGAAAGGTGCAACAAAGCAGAACTCAAAGAAGACCTAAGAAAGGAAAAAGTAGCACTTCAAAAGCAATCCGAAGGGGGAGCTACTTCAAAAGGCAACCCTGGAGTAAGAAGCACTTCAAAGGGGAAACTTCCCTAGGGAGCTTGTTGCAAATTATCTTAAAGTAGGTCCTACCATCAAAAAGATGTAATTAGTTTCATTCTGATTGTCATGAAATCTTGTTCATTCAAAAACAGCCTGAGCATTTCATATGGTAGAGGAGCACTTGCCAAAGGATACACTAAACTTTAGTGCAGTTAGCACTATATCACTGTAGCTGCAAGTACTTGCTCACCAAAGTTTGTTAAAGCTCAGGAAGGTCTCTCAGAGCAGGTCTGTCCAATGTTATTAACTTGGGTTAATTTAATTCTCATTTTTCACAGCTGACTTGAACACTATAAATGAAGTTTGTTGCTATAGTAAAGAGTGGAGAATGTTTCTGGCCTCTCATGTATTTCCAGGTACTTTTTGTAGTGATACTTGAGCACTCCAAAACTGCATACACTTTTTCTTCCTCTGCTTCATTGTCTCCAGGCATAAGACAATCAAAATGTCATGAATTGCATGCGCTGCCAATTAATTTTACTGTTACCATAGACAGTGTAATTAAAATCATGCCAACATGGTCTGACCCTCCCATTCCTCCTCTTTTTATCTTTCTTGTAATTTTTTTCCTTCTCATCACTTTGAACCCTTCATCTTCTATACATCCTTTTCCATGTGCTTGTTCTCACGACAGGGGAACCGAGTCCTCCCAGATCTCCTGGCTGCAGCTGCACCCTCCTTGGCCAGCATCCATATTATCTGCCTGGGCCCAACACTAATACAAGTGTTAATTTTGAAATGTCTGTTTGCTTTAAGTTCAAATTCTCTACTCGGTAAAGAAAGTAACAGGGTGAAGTGAATTGTGTCTGCAATTTATGTGAAGCATCAACAATAACTTCCGAAAAGATCTGAGGCATATCAGGATTGTTAAGTGCCCACAACCTGATTTCAGGAAACCTCCTTTGGTTGTGAGCACTCTGCTTCCTCAATCCCCTCTCAAATCCTTGGTGATAAGTTAAATTTTCCATTCTCTTGAGAACTAAATACCACCTTTGGATAAATTAAAAGGAGTGTCTTGTGAAACCGCATCCATGTCAATTCAATAAGTGCTTATTTGATTACACATAAATGGATATACGAAAAAAGAATGGATACATATTATAATGGTGTTAGATAAAGCACCTATCACTTTAAGACTCTCACAGACACCTAGAAAGCTTACTCATCTTTTTGTTGTCTTCCCCATTAGTGTGTCACTATGCATCTTCTTAAAGAGTTAAAGCTTGTTTGTTTCTTCCTGAATAGCATCTACATTGTTACCCTAACACAGGCAAAAGGTGGCTCCTTATTCCCTACCCAGGTCAGGCAAAGCTGCATACATACTGGAAAAAGAGGAAGGACTAAAATGAGGGAGAATTACTTTTAGATTGCTTACCAAAATGCAACATATAATGCTCCCATCTGGAAGTTACAGTGCCATTTTTCTCCTTGCAACAGACACTCTTACAATGTATTTTCAGTGTCTAATTCCCATATTTCCTGGTAAACAACCCTGTTGCAGCAAATCAACCCCCACATTAATAGTGAGATTAATGTTGTCTTTTGAAGACAAAGCAATTTTTTGCTTGTAAGAAAAGACATGTAAGAAAAGATTCTCTCCTAGAGAAAAGACATGTAAGAAAAGATTCTCTCCTAGACCTCTCAAGTGCACCAGTGTTCTGGATTTGAGCAGCCCACACTCTGAGGCACATGGAGAAACAGCTCCTGGAGTGCAGGGATCCCTGGAGTGTGTGACAGGTACAGTGTGGGGCATGTCAGACCTATTGCCCTCTTCCCTCCCAGTCAGCAGGCAAGTCAGCTTCCCACAAATAAAAAGTTACTTGGCCTTATCAAAGGACCTTAAAGTGTGTTCTACGCTCTATGAACACCTATTATTTTTAATATTAATCCTTTTGTAGTTGGGACTTGTTTTGAATTTTGTCTCTTAGCAACATCAGAGTTATTTACAGTAAATCACATCTGAATTGAGATGAAAGAACTTCACCTGACTTCAGAAAGGAAAATACACACAACTTGTGTTTACAAGGCAACCCATTACAGATGATTGCTTTGGTAATAGCAGCTTATGGAACATCCATATGCACAGTTGGCATTTGTAAGGTGATGAAACAGAATGCAGTTTCTGATACCTGATCTGCTTTCACTATGGTATTTGCAAAAATAAATATACCAATTAAAATTAAACTTGGAAATCATAACAGTTGATTTATGTGGAAAAAATAGGAACCAAACCATACTCTAAAATAAAGATCAAATTCTAAAATAATTTTTAAAATAATTGTGGTTTTTAGTATTTAGACTGCTACAGAACAGCATGACAAAGTAGTGGAGCCTGAGGCTGCTATTTTGAGCTAAAAGGAAAGTAAAATAGGTTTGTTCTTGTTTTAAACTAGAAAGGAAATAAGCTTATAGAGGATAGCTTCTCTAACTCTATTTTTTATCACATTCTGAAGAGAGAGAGAGAGAATAATGCAATAGAAGGAAACAGAGAAAAAAGGCTGGCTTAGGAAGAGATGACCTGTCTTTGATAACAAATCCTTTAGTACTGTGCATGCTTTGGTAGTCCTTCTCAAGGCGGTCAAACCTTGCTGCTGACTGTTCTGTTTTGTAGGTCTATGGTATTTTGAATGGTTAGAGAAAAGGGAGAATTCATGCTACAGACTTCACCTTTAGCTAATTTAGAAAATTAAACTATGTCAACATCACCAGTTCAAAAAACAAATTAGGTTTTGCAGCTATGAATCTTTGGTATTAGAAAACTAGGCATTCCTATTAAAAAAAAAAAAAAAAGGTAAAATTATGTTTTGGGATAGCTCCTCGAGAAGATTTCAGCCTTATTATTTGAATTATGGCAGCACCTTCCTGTTAAATGTCCTGCTTGTAGTGCAATTTACTGACTAAGTTAGACAGGTTATTACAGAGTGCAGAAGGACTTAGCATGAAAGACAGAACACACAAACTTTTGCAATAGAAATTTGGGACCGAGGAGGAGACATCTTTCCTAGAGACTTGAGGGAAAAATGCTGTGGAGGACAGAGTGGCTCTGGAGAGTCACGTCTCTGAGTACAGACTTCCACTTTTCAGATGTGCAGCCTGTGCTAGGGGTTAGACCTCTTGCCAAGCCCTTCTTATAAAATACAGGTGGAAAAGATCTTCTCTATCACCATCATCTCCTGTTACAAAAATTTAGATTTCCGTCCTTTCCTTAGCAGCACTCAAGTTCAAATCTCCCTTTTCCTTTAGTCTTTCCCATTGCCTTTGCCATCTCCAACTGCTAGTCTGTAGCTATGCAGGTTGTAGTCCCTCTTTCATTTTGTATGGATTAATTATGTATTCATTATTACTATCTTCAGTCAATGCCCATAAGAATCTGTAGCTGGGAGGACAGCTCTTATCTGAGATGTGAGAGACCTGCATATTAATGAATGTTCTATTTAGTACTAATCCCTGTATTACAAAGCAGTAAGTCTTTATGTCTCCTAAGTCTCCTTTGAATGTTCTAAGTCTTCAAATATAGGGAATTAAGTTGCCCAGAGAAGTGTTGGATGTCCCATCCCTGCAAACATTCAAGATCAGGTTGGACAGGGGCTGAGCAACCAGATCTATTTCAAGATGTTCCTTTTCTTTGCAGGGGGTTGGACTGTGTGATCTTTAAAGGTCATTTTTACCCCAAACTACTCTAGGATTTTATGATTCTATTCTATTATGTAGAAGTGGAGGGGAGAAGTCCTCCATCCTGCAAGTCTGGTCCGGTGTGTGCGGAGTTTTCCAGTACAGGGAGGATGAGCACAGTATGCCTCAAACAGGCACCAGGTTGAGGTGGACACCAATCTCTATGCTGTCACACCTTCAGGCAATTTATTTGTGTGCAGCAGCAGGAAATTCAGTCTCTGTGGGGTTTGCTGGTAAATCTCAAACACTTGCACACTTTGATGGCACCAGAGAAGAGGTTAGCAGCCAACAGGGCACTTGGGGAAAACCCATTTTTAGATTTCAAAGTGTCTACATAACTGGCAGTGAGGTGTTACCGTCTGGATGGCATCTCACCATCAGGCACTCTCTTCTTCCATGAGATTTTCCCAGCACAGTCGGTCTCCTAGAATAAGGAGAAAATATCACCCTCCAAGAAATAACAGCATTTCATTCCAAAATATTTGAGAATGTTTTCTAATGCTCTGAAATGAAAGCAGAAAATGTTTCTTATTTCCTGCAGAAGTCAAAGAGTACCATCTTTATTTTTGTGTCTATTCTCAGTGTTCAGCTGTCATTGTAGTTTAATTATCTTGTCAGAAGCATCTGCAATTTGGAGACTATTTCTTATGTATTTTCATACCATTTTCATCCCAGTTTGCATCCCATGGTAGTGCATACCATGAGTGGTGGGAGACAGAAAGAGGATGGGGCAGCAGGACACAAAGATGGTCAGGTCTGGCAGTGAACTCAGATAAGGCCATGATGCAACAAGTTTAACTGTGACAAACCAGATAGTATAATGAACACAGGAGCACAAGAATGGATGTACACTTTTAAAAATGGTAAAGAACAGCTCTACTTATCTTTGATTTTAGAAACTTAGAGTAATTTTTGAGTGTACTTGTTACATATTGTTGTACTTGCATGATGCTATACCATTGCAATAACATATTTATTGAACAAAACCATTCAGTCTGAATGGCTTTATCTGTCCCAGCATTTATAGAGGTGTTGAGGGGAGAACATGCAAGGTATACATTTGCTGGTCAGGGCTGAGGCACGAAGACATGCTGCCTCCAGCTACTGGCTGTCTTTCTCAAGACGAGGCCATCTGAAAAGGGGTTGGAAAGAGCCTTAGCTATGGAGAGGGTGGCAGGAATGCTGGCCTAGTGAAACCTGCACATGCTATATCTTTTCCAGGACTGACAGGAAAGACCTAGCAGGTATAGCATGTGTGTAGTTTAGTGATGTTCTAGGGTTAAGTGGGTCTCCCATCTGTGTGAGAGATTATTTATTATGCTGGAGAGAGCACATAAACCACAGGCTGACACATAGATTAACGATGATTACCAAGTCTAGACCCTGCTGTATGCCTAAATATACAGCTGTAGTGTAGGATGACACTGTCTCAAACATCTGCCAGAGGGCAACACATAGTAAATTTCTCACATACAGAAGAGAGTAAGTGTTAGATAATGTTCAACAAATAAACAAACCAAGAAAACCTGTTCTGCCTCAGTCAGAGAGAAACAATTGTCTGGATTGTCCCTGTCAGCACTTGTGTAGATTTATTGCTTCTTATCAACAGCTTGTTAAAAAAACTGTCAAGACCTTAAGAAAATGGGGAGGACATTCCTCCAGACCATAGTTTGCTATTGATGACTACGAGTCAACTTGTCTTGCTTGGAAATCATGCTATGGTTGTCAATAGGGGTGAGCTACGCTATGTGACAGGTGTGAAGGTCAGCTCCTTGCAAAATATTTTAAATTAGAAGAGTTTAGTAAATATGTGAGAATATGTATCATTAATGTATCATGACTGAGAAGTTTTAAGTAAATTGATTAGCCAAAATTTTTAAAAATGGCTGCTTGATGCATTTAAAAATAAGGAATGAGGTCTTCTTTATGAAAACAGTGGACAGGTGGCAAAAATCATTCCATTCTGGCCTAAGATAGATATATGAACTGTAAGCTAGTCCAGGGTCCATCCAAGGTAGCCAAATGTTTTAATGGAGGCAGCATTACTACATTACTGCTTGGATCCATGGCTGAACCAGCAAAGGAAGATGTCATTGGTAAGAGGTAACATGTACTGGCTAATAATCCATGATTTTTTAGTTAATCTCATTCTGTTTTCCTAGACTGAATTCACCTTAGATCTACTGCCTACATATAATTTGGGTATTCAGAAATGCAGAGGTCACATTTGGAGTTGCCAGTTATTAAGAATATGAGTTTGCTATATATCTGTAGATCAGATTTGCATAATGGTCTTATATTTCAGTTACAGCATTAACACAGCACTATCAGAGACAAGAGACAGCCAAAGGAAGATATTTGGTTTTGAAACAGATTTGCTACAGTTTTATTCATTTATAAGAGAAAGATCAATCAAAAAAAGGTGAATTTTTAAAACAGAAGTTAGAACTAAAAACCACACATATATATTCCACAGTTTCTTCCCTAATTATATGGGCAGAAGGAATAGAATTGTCAATTTTTCCACTTTGTGAAGTTTAATGTACAACATATATATGCTTTTGTAGCTCTATGAACATAAATTCTAGCTTTTATGACACAGATGAAGAGGACCCTAAATGTGGATGTGGTTTCAAAATGAAATGAAAGAAATTTTATACCCACAAAGAATGAAATGCTTATCTATGTTATCTCTGATTTTAATGGAGTCTTTAGTGTTTTCTTCCTATTCCCACTTACATCAGATCATATGGGTAAAATACACAAATAAGTGAGATCTCAGTCTTAGAGTGACAGTGCACAGATGGTTTAAAATTGTATGCTAAATTCATAGTCTGGAATTTTTTATAAAAGTTATTTATTGCAAAATGTCCCTAAATCTACACTGAGGTGTAATGTTCTGCCGGCAATTGCTTTAACAGCTCTCAAAAAAAAAAAAATAAAAAAAGAAAAAACAAGAAAGAAAAACACAGGGTCTCACTTTCTCTCCAGTTTGTATTTTATTAATTCTGTAAAACTGTGTCACTCCTGTCCATCACTTATGTTTAAGACTAATTTCACAGCCTCCAACAATTACTTCATACATAATGGATACTGTTTGTCTGAAAATAAAACTCCAACAGCCCAGAAACTGCATTTTTCTTCACACGTGATTGTTCTCCCCACAGAATTTTAAAGTAGTATTTTTGCAAAGACATTTTGTCCATGTTCATTTTTTTATCAGCTAGTAGAATCTAAACATGAATCACTAAAATGAAGTCTCTTTTGTTTTCATGAATCCCACTGTCTCACATAGGAAGCCAGCAGGGCCAAGAGAACCCCTTTCTACCCACAGATCTTTTGTCAGCATGCAGGGACATGACAGAAAGAATTAATTGGTGATTAATCCTTATATGAGAATTAGAAAGCTCTTCCAAAGCTGTTTTCTGTGGCCACTGGTCCTGAATACACAGGGGAGAGCACAGGGAGAGCGCAGCAGTGAGCACGTTCACCTGGGAGGTGTCCCTAGTCTGTTTTGTGCCAAGTGTGATGATGTCCTGGCTGTCCTTCCTCTCATGAAGCTGCTGCCCAGCTGCTCCAGTGATTATCTGGCTGCTCACCTGACAAAGTTGCAATGGTGCAATGAGGCTGTAGGGAAGGCATGTGGCAAGAACACCGACTTATTAATTTGGGAATCTATGCACATCTTGCATATGCTAAGAAAATCTCAGATGAAAAGAACGTGTTTATTGCATTGCAAGAGTTTCTTCATTACCTGAAAATAACTCATAAACTGGAGGCTTGTTGTCTGGCACTAAAAGCAGCATCTCCACAAAGCACATTTGTAAGAGCTCACAGTCAGTTTCACTAATTAGCTATTTTGTAATTGCTTTGGATAAAGTAATTTTACCCTCTTGAAATGTGTGATCATCTTTAGCAAATTGTCGCAAAGTGCCATGTAATTATTCTATTTGTGATGGTGTTAAAGTAAAAAAAAACACTTGCAGCTTTGCTCCCAAATCAACGAGCAACTTATTTTGTCACTGTTAGAGACACAAAGACCACCAGGTTTTGGAGCATGGCTTCTACACATGTGAAATGTGACAAGGCCCAAAAATAGCTTGAGTGCAACCTCAGCCTTATCAGACCAAGTGCTGAACAGACAGGGACCGCGAGATAGGCTTCGACCGGGACACTGCGAATCTCAGCAGTCGGAGCGCAGGAGACAGCAAACATTAAACCTATCTTGCAGATGGGCAGCAAAGGCACAGAGCAATTAAGGTTCTGATTTGGGAAAATACTTAAGAACATACATGAATCCCACTGAAGTAATTAAATTCAGCTCCTGGGGAATGACTTTAATGAAATGAGACCTGGGAAATTGCCTGCAGCCACTCATAAGCTTAGGAGTGAACCAAAAGTGCGTTCTGTCTCCAAAGTCTCATTTTGGCCACTTCAGTGGTGTCCTTGTTCCACCTCACTGGGGTCCTCCCTATTGGCTTTGTTTCTGACCAGAGGGCACAACAGAAGGAGATGGACATGTGAACGCAGAGCAGGAAAACTGGTGGTCAGGGATTCTTCTGCCTGAGCAAAGAATATCAGCTGGGGTTTTATTGCTCTTAGTTGTTTTCCTTACTTTCATCTATATTACCCTTTTTAATAGAGATTTATCTGTTGAGAGGGAAGGAAAGACAGTAGTGGTCTGTCAAATTTATTTACCAAACAGAGTCCTGCCCTGGAGCCCTAACACAGGTTGGAAGGTGCAGCCCTGGCATTTTAAGGTGGCACCGTGGTCTTGCTGTCCATTGTGCTCTGCTGCTGCTGCTCCCCTTGCTGTGACCTGCTGCTCTGCCTGTTTCTGGAAATAAAGCTGGGGGCTGAGCCCACCTAGGCCTGCCACCTGTTTGCTTAAAGGTCCTCCACACAGGGTTGCCCAGCTCAGCACTAGCACTGCCTGAGGTGACAGTTTGGGCAGGATGGATGGGAGTGATGAGATTTGCTACCCAAATTGGGTCATGCACTAGAGGGGCTGTAAGATCTGCTTGGGGGTTTATTTCTGAAAAAAGCTCAGGTGGAAGGAAAAAAAAGAAGGGGGGGAAAGTGGTATTCCTCTTCCAAATGTGTATGCCTTGAGTGACATATCACTACACTCAGCTGTTCAGGTCTCCATTAAAATCTGGCAAGTAATGAACTTGTAGCTAAATTAGGAGATAGTTGAAATAACTTTTCCAATTGAGCTTAACTTTAAAAATATTCAGGACTTTTTCTTTTCTTCACAAAAAAAAATAATAGCCAGTATTACTTCAGGCATGTCAATGAAAAGACATGTAGTAATTTTTTTTTCCAGAACTGAAGTGAAACATTTTTTAATAATGTTTTGGTTTCCTACTGATATGCTCTGCATGTTTTTCTTTTCTGCAAGATACAAGGTTCTATAAAAAGGAAATATGTCATTTCAAAATGAAATATCAAAATACTTACTTTTAGTCTCTTGAAATAAAATGTTCACACTTTTTCAGCTGAAGCTTTTCACAAACCCAGAAAGGAGTTTTCCCATCTTCCTACATGACAGAGTCTGGGCAGTGATTGTTCCTCCACCCCTTCCTGTCATCTCCCCTCTGCCATTTTGAAGAATTTAAGCTGTGACAAGTTAATGGCACTTCACATCCCAAACATTTTCACTGAACAGCTATAGGGGAGACAACTCATACCTTTCTAAACACTGCTTCAGGCTCTGCTGCAGTTTCAGTTAGTCTAAGGGAAAGCACTCAATGCATTTTCTGGCAACAATCACTCCAGCAAATGTTATCTCTTAAATCACTTCTTTGATGTAGTGAAAATACCAAAAAATAAATCATGATGGTAGAACCAGGATGCTATTATGGCACGTGCTGGACCAGTTGATTTGGCACTGAGAGGAAGTTGGTTTTTTTCTTGGTGCAGCTGTTTTCTCCCATCTGTAGTCATTTAGACTTGAGGTATCTCAAGACAGTACTTCTTCCTGAAAAAAGAGTGTTTTCTTGCTCTTGGCTTTCAGTCAGCTGGTTTGATAGCTGCAGAGGAGTTACTTGCCATCCTGAAGGTTGTCTGCCACCTGACTGCACAGAGTGTCTCCATTACTTACAAAAGCTTTTGTCTTTCTCCGGTCACCAGTGCTGCTGTCCTTGTGTTTGGTTTATGATCTGTTTCTAGGGTGTATTTCCCTGGCTGGGAGCTGGCCACATTTGGCTGATGTCTGGCATGTGCTGCTCTGCTTTTTATTCATGTAATTGTTAAGCAGGAAATACCTATTAACTTGTTATCATCTTGTGTTGAGCAGAGTCCTGGTGAGCAGACACCAAGGAGCTGCAGCACAGTTGTTTCTGCTCACACACATCATTCTCTGAGCTGAATACAAAGCATATGTGTTTGCTTGTTTCACAGCACACAAGTGTAATAGGTATCACATTGTGTGATTTCTCTTTCTTTGATTAAGCCTGGAGGAAACTCACCTCCTCCCACAAGTGAGATCCACATGTGTGTCCTTCCCGGGCTGCATTGCTAGGAAGGGCTGTAAGCAACCCTAGATTTCCAGCACGAGCTTTCCTGGAATATGTTAGTGATAACCTCCTTCTCCAAGGAAGAGAAAAAACAACGAGGAGCAGGGCTATTCTGGACCTTGTTCACACGCAGGAGGAGGGGCTGGTGAAGAACATGATGCTTAAGGGCAGCCTGGGCTGCAGTGACCTTGAAATTGTGGAAAGTAAGATCCTTAGGGCAGAGAGGGGTGCACACAGCAAGCTCACTTCCCTGGACTTCAGGAGAGCAGATTTTGGCCTCTTCAGGGATCTGCTTGGTAGAGTACCATAGGATAAAGCCCTGAAAGGAAGAGGGACCCAAGAGAAATGGTTAATATTCTAGGATGACCTCCAAGCCCAGAAGTAATGCATCCCAACAAAGAGAACGTAAATCAAAAATGCCAGGAGACCTCCATGCATGAGCAAGGATCTCCTGGACAAATTCAAACACAAAAAGGAAACCTACAGAGGATGGAAGCAGGGACAGATAATATGGAAGGAATACAGAGAAATTGTCTAAGCCTCCAAGTATCAGGTTAGGAAAGCTCAAACCCTGATAGAATTAAATCTGGCTAGGGACATCAAAAATTACATAAAAAGTTTCTATAGGTATGTTGATGATGAAATGAAGACTAAGGGAAATGTGGGCCCACTCCAGAAGGAAACCTGGTTACCTGGGATATGGAGAACTCTGAGGTGACAGTTTTGCCTCAGTCTTCCCTGCTCCAAGCACATCACCCACACCGCAGAGGCAAAGGCAGGGGCTGGGAGAGTGAAGAATCACCCTCTATAGGAGATCAGGTTTGAGTCCATCTAAGGCACCTGAAGGTGCACAAGGCCATGGGACCTGATGAGATCAATCTACAGGCCCTTGGTGAACCAGCAGAGGAAGCTGCTAAGCTATCCATCATATTTGAGAAATCATGGCAGTCCCATGAGGTTCCCACTGACTGGAAAAAGGGAAACATAACACTCATTTTTAAAAAGGGAAAAAATTAAGACCTCGGGAACTACAGGCCAATTTTACCTCTGTGCCTGGCAGTTTCATGGAGCAGATCCTCCTGGAAATTGTGCTAAGGCAAATGAAAAATAAGGAGGCAAATCATGACAGCCAACACAACTTCTTGAAGAGCAACTGACATAATCTACCTGGACTTGTGCAAAGCATTTGACACTGTCCCACACAACATCCTTGTCTCTAAATTGAAGAGACGCTGATTTGATGGATGCACTACCCAGCGGATAAGGAATTGGTGGTGGTCACATTCAGAGAGTTGTGGTCAATGACTCGATATCCAAGTGGAGATCAGTCACAAGTGGTGTTCCTCAGGGGTCAGTGCTGGGACCAGCACTGTGTCACATCTTTGTCAGTGGCACGGACACTGCCATCGAGTGCACCTCAGCAGGTTTTCTCTGGGGAGACCTTACTGCAGCCTCCCAGTACCTGAAGGGGGTTACAAGAGAGCTGGAGAGGGACTTATCTCAAGGACATGTAATGATAGCACAGGGGATAAAGGCTTTACACTGAAAAAGGGTGGATTTAGATAAGATATTAGGAAGAAATTCTTTCCTGTGAGAGTGGTGAGACACTGGAAGGGTTTGCCCAGAGAAGTTGTGGCTGCCCATCCCTGGAAGTGCTTAAGGTCAGTTTGGACATGACTTTGAGCGACCTAGTCTAGTGGAAGGTGTCCTTGGCCATGGCAAAGGAGTTGGAACTAGAAAATGTTTAATGTTCCTTCCCACCATTTCTGTGATTCTATGAACTTTATTCATTTGTCTCTGTTCAAAGAGGCTGGTGTGAATAAATGAAGAGTGGTACAGCCACAGCCGTGGTGTCCACCCTGTTCTACTTCCAGTACAAGTAGAAGTTTTGGACCATTGTTTCCAAAACCACCAATAGGCTCAAGTGCACCAGTGACTCCTGCCTAAGCCATGTTTTCCCAGGACCAGGCAGATGGCACAGTCTCAACATAGGAAAAAATTATTCTTTATTGAGGTATTTTAGCTCTGTATCAAACACTACAATTGTGATACTTCTTAAGGCGTGACCGTATTCAAAAGAAGCTTAAAGTTTCATCCTGAAATTTGTGTCTAAAAAATACAAATGTAGCATCTAAGGTGAGGGATTGATCAGTGGCTGCAGACGTCATTGCAAAGTTAACTTTTACCTGAGTTTCTTGGAATGGTGATGTCCTGCAGGTGTGGCCAGGAGATCGGAGGCCTGGGAGGCTTGTCCTGTTTATGGCTGATCTGTGCATGTGCACCCACGCTCACTGGCACCACGGAAATTGACCAAGAGCAGTGTGGGGGTCTGCTGAAACACAGCTTCCTCATGAGCTGGGATAAGATTTGGATACCATGGATACCATGGATAAGATTTGGAGGGGAGGCTGAAACCTCAACAGCTCCATATTTTCTTCCTGGGCTTGAAACTTCTGAGTCTCAGCCCTTTATTTCCTGCAATTTGGATTTTAAAAGGCCTCTGCTGAATGATTTAGTTTTAGGACTCCGAAAGATCTTGCCCTGGGTCACTGCACCCGACCCAGGAGTGTGATGAATGCACATTTGGGCAGACTCTGAGAGAGGCTGAGGAGCTTTCAGGAAAGGTGTTATGTGGGAGAGGACTGCAGCAAGGTATGCAACCTTCAGCCTTCTTCCTGCCTATGTCTCAGGAGCCCTGGAGGAAGCCAGCAGAAGGTGAGAGCTCCTTGAATGTCTCTTTTGGAGAAACCAGCTTGTTCCTGGCCACTTTCCCAGATGCTCCTCAATAAAGCAGGAAATGGGAGCATGAGCTAGACAGTACATAGTGGTAAGTCTGATCATTTTGAGAGTGCTCCAAAGTCCTGGCTGCAGTAAGGTGTAATATTATTCTGATTGTCTACTTGTATGCATCTGCATCAGAACCATTTAGGGCCCTTTAGGTTGTACCTCAAGTCCTATTCACAGGCAGCTGTGAAAGCACTTATAATCACAGTATGGACCATGATTCAGCTGCCTTCCATCTACAGAATTCCTCATAGACAACCTATCATTTGCTTGCAGGAGATCTCTCTTGCTCCCTGCTTCAGTCCCAGAAGCCTCCAATGGCTAATACCACAGAACCTCTGGCAAGGGCTGCACTTCAGGCTCTCCTGGAGTGAACCTGGCAGACATGTGAGAGAAGGCAAACAAACTGCCCACCCACTGGCAACCAGCTTGATGTGAATCAAATAGCTGTGTCCAAAGAGCTGTGAACGAGCAAAGCAGTTGATGAGTAAAGGCAAAGCTATAGGGGGAGGTTGGCTGTCGCCAGGAGGGAAGTTTGCTGAACTAACCTGCATGCTGGCATTTCCATTTCCACGAGCTCATTTGAGAGGGAGAGAATCATAGGACAGCACACCGTTTTCTTGTGTTTGATTTTGATGAACAGTGGGATGAGGTTAAACACTTAATATGAAATACTAACTCTGATAATGATGACAGACTTTATACAGACTGTATACTATTTTACATTACTTAAATGTTTTTTAATACAATGTAATCTGTCTTCCAATGATGAGTGAAAGCTGGAACGTTTCCAGGTTCTTGTCATGCAATAACTGTAGTTCAGCTGTGTCTAACCAGGAAAAACAAATTATAAACACATATTTTAATTGGAAAGTAAGGTGGCAGATCTTAGCAGCCAATGCTACATTAACTGCCTCTTAAATAATTCTATAGCAAGCTGGGCCTTCTGGAATTGCCCTTTTGGGATTTACCCATCAATAAAGTGAGATCAACATGTGATACTTTAGGAAGGTAAGACTATAGATTGAAGTTTTATTGTTATAAGGCATGTTTTAAGTTGTAAGGAGATGCCCTTCATAAGAATTATATTTAAAACTATTCCAGGAAGCCAGCCAATGTACACAAACATTTGCTGAAAGTATGTGAGAGATTTATAAAAATATTTCCTGGATGAAACATTAACAGCACAATGTTTTAAAAGTAGAACTGCAAGAAATGCAAGAAGTTTAGGTGAATGTCTTACTGAGATACAGACAAACCGTGAGAATCCAGGACACAAAGCATCAGCTGCGTGGTTGTGCTTCCACTGAGAGAGCTAAAGGATATCATTGATATGGAAAATAAACAGACATGTTTCTCCTTAGCAGTCATTCCTCACACAGTTTGTCAGTTCATGTTACCTGAAAGATCCTTCCATTTGAATTGCATATGTAGCATTGTGTTACTGCTCCATGGCTGAGTACCTCTGGGCATGGAAAAACTCTGCAGTTTTTCAATATTTGTGCCACGGACCTTGCTGTTGGATGTTTCTTCTTCCCAGCTTTCAGCTGCACAGTCTCATTCACTCTGTCCACTCTGCTTCCCATTTTCCAGCACCTAATTCCCTTCTCTGTCCTTTCACATTTTTAACTTCTGCAATGTCCTTCATCTGTTTCCTTGCAACCACAAGGAGCCATCTCTGGCAATCCACAGATGGAAATATGTACAATATGTGAAGCTTACCTTTACTGCTTAAACAACTTTTCCTACTTTTTGTCTTTATCTTTTTTATATCAAGAGCACTTTGGCTTTGGAATTGTGACCCTATATTTTTACAGTAGAAATGATACTAAGGTGGTGCTGCCATGTACTGTAATTAGAGATACTGCCATAATAAGATAGCAAAAAAAAGAAAGGAATGTGTAAAATAAATAATGATACTGAATGAGGAAAACTCAATGTCTATGGTGAGGTCTAGAGAAAGTCAAGAGAAAATTATTTCTGAGATATAAAGATTTACTCTGATGACTAGAATGGAGATACGCACCTAGCACACCTATAAAAAAACAGTAAATATTGCTAAAAAACAACCTTCATCATAAATAATGCAACAGATGCAATTACAAACCAGTCATTTAGAATTCACCACACTAATGTATTTTGGAGCAGCCGTGGTCAAAACTGTCCCAATGAGTGCACATTGGATATCATACCACAAAAAATTTTGCAAGCAAAGCTGGATTGCAAGCTAGGATTTCCTGGGATAGATATGACATATTCTACCCCCATTTTAAGGAGAGCCTAGAGTTTTTAGACACACTATTTAAAAGTACTTCTCAAGACAGTCCAACACCCTGTTGCATCCCTAGCGCTCCATCTGGGACAGTGAAGAGAAGTGTTGCCTGTTCAAGAATTAAGGAAGAACAGGTTTTTTTCCTAAGTCAGTTTGAAGTGTTGGAAACTATGATTTGGTGGTATAGGATGCATCATCAACTTAGATATTTATAAATTTTGATTATTTGTCATGCCTGTTTCTGAACAAAGAATTGTACCACAGAGCTGAATTTGGTCTTACTGCTGTCTACTACTCACTCTTTTCCTAAAATACTTCATGTATTTCAAAAATTCTCCTACACGGCTCTGCAGTGCTAGTGACTTTTCATTGAGTTTAACAGACATAATGGACTTTTTGAGTGGAAATAAATATGTAAGCCTTGGTGAAATATGCATCTGAAAGAATGCTCACTCCAGCAAACTTAGGTAGTCACTGCTTCCTGTGATCTACCAAAGCTGTGATGCAGATGTCTAGAGGCAAGTTAATGACCATAATAGCTATTCAAGACCATGAGCTATGATCATCTGAGTGATTTTTTGTGGAAAAAAATTTTGGTGAAGAGCAAATATATATTCCTGCTGGAGCCAAACCCACTTTGAAAACTGCTGAATCAGTATTTTCAAACAATGCTGAGCAAGCTCTAATTGCAGCTCTGTAGAAGGCCACGGCTGCTACGAGATGGAGGCCTCTGAAAATCTCCCTGCAGACCTCCAAGAGGAACAGTGGTTTTCATTGTATTTTACTGATTTAACACTACATCACACCTGAAAAAACCAGTCCAAATGGGAAGTCTTTCAACTATCACATGCTGCAGAACTACACTTCACACTGTACAAAAAAATTAGTCAGCATGACAAGTCCTAGATATTTCAAAGTGAGAGTTAAGGCATGTACAGAATAATATTCTTCATTTCACACAATAGCTCAGCAAAACTGATGCACTTTAAGCTTGTGAGATGACGCAGGTAGAACAAAAAATCTCAAATAAAGAGATATTTAGAATTTATCACTGGCGCAGGTGTTTTAGATGGTTATAATTTACATTGTAATAAAAAATTGGCACCAGAGACCTTCCTGAAATCTCTTATCCAAATTTGCAAAACATGGATAAGGATATGATTCTAGCTAGGTAATATCTAGAGACCTTATTCTAGAATGAAAAAAAACCCTCTCAAAGGACCTAGTTTCTAGTTGGCAGATAGCAGGGATCAAGAGAGCATTAGATAACAATTTTACATTTCAAGATGCCAGAAGAGATCATGGCTGCAGCAGATGCTTCATGTCTGGAAAATGAGACTTAACTCTACTAATTTTAGGGATGTTGTTTGGTGTCATAAATGTTTAGGGCCAGTATGAAAGGAATTTACTAAACAAATTACAGAGAGCTTATAACAAATAACAGCATAAGGAGAACATTATTGCTTTTCAGAGTACAGTGTTTTGAAAACCAGATGCAGTGATTCAGACTGGATTCTTAGGAGGTTCTGTAGTTGTGTAATTTGCATCATTGCTATTTCAACTTGGTAAATTATTCTGCATAGTGCATGTGAAGTTGGCCTAATCTCTAGATAAAACTTCACCAAAAAAATCATACAGTTACGTTCAACTGAACAAAATCATTAAAAGTACTGTGTCTTGCCTTGTAGTAAATTTCATATTAGCCGACACCTTGTGAGTAAATTTTGCATGGCCAAAAGTATCTACATATCAATATAGCCTTGTCTATATATGCTCAGCCAGTATTTTTTTTTTCTCAGAACCACCCAATAAGAATTTTTAGAAACTAAAATTAGGTCAGTTGTCTTACAGTATTTTGTAGAGGTTACTGCAGAAGGAAATCTTTCTATATGTAGTTAAATACAGTCCTGCTGTTCTGGTGATGAAGGCACTGGGGTTTCAGCCCAGCTGTCCTGGTGGTCACCTATGGCATGAAACCAGGAACTGCTCCAGTGTTGCATGAGCAATCACCTGGTCAAGTTAATACAGCAGCTGACTGAATGATTCCTGCATACAACACAGTATGCTCTGAATTTACATTTTGGACAAATACATTGTAAACAGGTTGCCTTACCTTGACCAGGATATGCTTTAAAAACTCTCTAATAGAATTGCAAAGATCAAGAGAAAGAATTGCTAGATTTATTTTTTTTTTTTTTTTCCTGATGAAGATTTTATTCTGGCTACATAAATCCTGCCTTTTGCTTTATAAGCTGAAGTATTTCCATTCTCCGTAACTATTACAGTACTATCTTTCCTAACAATTATCTCATTCTGCTTTTTCCTTTTTTTTTTTTTTCCCCAAAGGGGTTTTTTTCCCTTTTAGCAAAGTCTAATTTGGCCAGATCCACCTACATATGCTCAGCTTTCAAATGATTCATTTCAGATGTTCCTTCTGCTTCTCAGCAGCATTTGTTTCCATCGTTTTCCATATGTCAACAGGTTATTTTGAAGCAGGCTTTCTTCCCATTTTGTCAGTAGGGTTAGCAATGTTTTCTGTGTGAGGACCACGGGTATAAAAGACAATAAAAAATGACTGAAGATTTCATCTGTCATTTGTTCATAACTCTTACAAAATTAACAGATAAAAATAACCCCTGGTTTTCCTGGTACCTTATTGGTCATTCATTTGCACATCTTTTCTCATTAGACAACAACTGCCTTTGATTTCTCATGTTAATTTTGAGTTTGATATTGTGACAGGTATCAAACCCAAGTAAAGGCACATGTTAATTGTGTGGGGTTTTGTTTCTGTTAATATACTGATTTTTGCTGCAGATACTTTTCCACTTCAGTATTGTGCACTTCCTCTGCAGTAATTAATCTTTCTCCATTTTTAGGTGTCTACTGCTCAACTTTTTTTTTTTTTTTTTTTTNNNTTTTTTTTTTTTTTTTTTTTTTGACAATGGAAGAAAAGCATGCAGCTCCTATTTTCCTTAGAGGTATTCAAAGTATTTTTCTCTTACATATATATCATCATTAATTTAAAGGTTTTTTTCACCAACATGCTGCTCTCTCTCTCAATCAGCCTTTTAATGTCCTAAAAGAAACACCGAGCAGGATGGAAGAAGCTAAGAGTCTATAGTATAGTCTGACCTGCTGCAATTCTCATGTTACACCACTGTAGCTCTTCTGCATTAGCTGTGTTACAGGGCTTCAGGAGAGAAGAGTTTTTTTGTGTAATTTCTCTCTCATTTAATATATCGGTTCATTCTCAGAATAAAAGCTATTTGGTATTTTTGAAAATACAGAATTTGTTTTAGTTGGCAAATACCACACTTTGAAAGGGGCTATAATTTGCATTAGTACAAAGCTTTCATGCAAACATAATGTGGTTTCCAATTCAGTCATATTTTTTATTTAAATTTTATGGCATACTTTAAAAAGAATCTGCTTTGCAGATAGCCCAGTTGGTAACAACCAGGCTTTGCATAATGCCTAGTACAAACTTTGTGCAGACAGCCAAACAATAGAAGGCCTGTGTCCAACCTGACAAATGTTAGATGCAGGTTTCCATTGTCTCGCTCGTAGTTTAGATTGCGTCAGGGAATTTCTGCTGCGATTTTATTCACTGCAACCGATTGTTAAAAATCACACCCTAAATCCAAAGTTATTAATAACGCATTCAACAGATGGCAGGTTATTTTAGAAGAGCAAAATGCAATGGGTGATGCATTGAGTGTGATTTCTACAAAATGAATTTTTAACTCACAGTGTTTGGCTCTAAATCCAATCTAATCAAATGTAACTTAAATTGCAGTATAAAGCAAAGGAAAATAATTTTGTGCCTCATGTTGTTTTGCCATCTAAATCCCTGAGGCTTAACAAAATTGTCTATTATGTATTTAATAAGTTTATTGGAAGATGGGAAATGGCATTATTCAGCAGGAAAATGTCATGCAAGTATAAGAGTATAAATATTTACACTGAACATGTGGAAAACAAAAGATTTTTGCGGGGGTTTTATTAATTAAGTTGGTCGGGATTTGTAAAGCTGGGATCTATATATATGGTCAACCATTCCTCCCTCCAAAAACAACTCTAAGTTTTTAAAGCTCTTTGCGAGGCTGACCGAATGGAACTGGACTTTGTGATGATTCACTGTTAAAGCAGCCCCCATGGAAAATATTGCAGTAGCAGAAGTCCAGAGAGGGAAAACTTTCTGAGCATCATCTTCTTTCTCTGTAGACCTGCAGAAAGCAGTGCTGTTACTTGTCTGTAAGAGCAAATACCCCATCTCACCAGCTCTGCTATGCTTCTTGTTTTCCTGGTGATATATATATAAGCAAGTTTCTACCTGTTCTTGCACCTGATGAGAGCTCAGCAGCTGAGGCAAGTGACTATTCTAGCACCTATGTACAGCACAGTCTGCATATGAATAACCTGCACAGATGCTTAGATTGCATTTTTCATCCCTTTATGCCTTAATGGGATGGAGCAAGCACCAGTTGGCTGTCAGAAGCGGTGCCCTGTGGAGCTCAGCTGGGTTGCTCCTTTACAACCTGAATGCAGAATCCAGTTCCTTCATGGTGCAGTCAGGGCAGTATCAAAGGAAACCCACATGTGATGGAAACTGTGCTATGGTTCCTCCTTCGGGAGATGTTACAGCCCTGTAACACTAATGAAAGGCCAACTATACTGACAAAACATAATTAAAATGTAAACTAATCTCAGCACAGACGGGAAGGTACAGCACCTGCCTTTATCAGCCTCAGCCATGACTCACTGCTCCGTGGCGTAATAAGCCCAAATGAATATGCATTTGGAGCTCAGCCCACACAGCTCTGCTCTCAACTGTCAGGAACAACACCAGGAGACACTTAACTTGCAGAAGCAAAAGGAAAGTTATTCTCTAGGAAATTTTATTTCATTTCTTCCTAAAATAGTAGCAGTAAATATGCGTAGATAAAGAATTGTATATTTGTACCTACCACAAAACCCCATAGAAAGTTTGACGTATGGTTAGCATATGTTCTATTGAATGGGAATATAGCTAAACTATGCCAAAGCTGGCATCATATTTCTGGTGTTAAGCAAATTTAGCATGTAACATTATCTCATATGAGATTCAAACTGTAATGACTTGGATTTGTGTTTTGTATGGGGTCCACGAAATAAATTGCACTATTTCTATTGTGCCAGAAGAGATTATTTGAAGCAGAGGAAGTGGAGATAGCTTAAGTGACATACAACCAGCAAATTGTGTGACATAATTGTCCAGTGACAACTTTGGTCAAAATCATTCTTATTTTTCCTTGGGTTTTTTTTTGTCGTTTTTGGTTTTTGTTGGTTTTTTTTTTTTTTCCCCAAGCATTATTATAGTGCTTTTCAAGCATTTCAGAATGTTCTGTTATACTATTTCCTTTTTCACCCATAGTTTACAAAGCCTCTCAAGCTGCAGACAGGCAGCTGAAGAAAGTCAGGAGACTGTGGGTGACATGCCAAGCTGCCTTTTGTAGTTAACCTGAGTCTGTCTGCAGCATTACCTAAATTAGTTATGTGTTGCTTTCATCTTAGATGCTTGCAACATGAAAATTTCTTCCTAAAAAAGGGATGGCATTGTTCCCTGAATGCATTGCTGTGCTGATGGATTTAAAACCTAACTATATGCTGAATATATTTACCCTGACAGAGCATGATGACTGGCTAAGGAAATTAAATCACCAGCACATAAGTAAGAAACATAGATCTTGTTTCAGGGGGCTTCTTTGTACTTTTAGTCCATAGAGCTAATGACCTGAAATAGTTTTATAACATCAACATTCATGATTCTATTTGCTAGGTTCCAATAAGGTAGCCAAGCATGTGCCTAGCTTCAGCTGGGTCATTCTTAAGCAGATCTTAAACTTTATCTTCAATACCTGGGGTTTTAGTATCTTGAGTCAGTTGGAATAGACTCCATACTGGGATAATTAAAAACCTAACCTCTCAAAATAGTCTTGTGTTGATATTTTGAGAAAATGCATGTAAATATTTACTACTGACAACAAAAACGTAGACAGTCATTGAGGTTGTAAAGTTGTTCCCAAAACAGACTCCTGATTATCTCTTAATTGGATTCTTTTTCAATGAAGTTCACTGGAACAACAAAACACATGGTCTAGGGCATGGGTCTGAAGGAAACAATTGCCTTTTCCATCTTCCACTTATTTAAGCAGTAAATTCTTCTAAGCATGTATGAGATTCACTGTTAACTTCATGTAGATCCTGGGAAGATTTAGAGAAGTTCAGTTTCAAATTTCTGTTTGACAAATAACCTCAGATATAGGAAATAATAGAAATTTCTAAGATGAGATCCTATAATTTTAACATAAGCACTAACAAGAGCTAAAAGTATCCTTCTCATCCCAAGGCCCTTACTGCTCACACAATAATGTGAAGAAGGTAATTTGAAATAAAGATAGTTTGTAAAACTCAGCCAGTAATGGCAAGAAGCAGGAGACAAAATATCTGCCTTTCTAAATGGTGCTGTCCTTTGATAGAGGAAAATATGGAGTTGTAGAGAAGCTTGCTATTGAAACACAAAAAAAATATCTGGAAAGACACTGGGAATGATGATCCTTTGGGTCAGTCAGTGCCCCTGGTGTGCATCCTGGGTGTGGTCACTGTCACATAAAGTAGGTCCAGTTTAAACTTTCTAGTTGCTACTCTCTGTCTAATTTCCTTAAAAATATTGAGGTGTGGGGGTTTTATTCACTTCCATCCTTATCCTTTAGGGGCCTCTGGCAGAGCTGAGATTAGGGTACAAATATAGCAGAAACCAAGCTGGGAAAAATCCTTCGACCAGCCACATCCCTGGAAGTGTTCAAGGCCAGTTTGGATGGGGCTATGAGCAACCTGGTCCAGTGAGCAACCTCATGGCAGTGGTTTTGAACTAGATGATCTTTAAGCTCCCTTTCAACCCAAAACATTCCATGATTCTATGATTCTGTTTGCACTCCCAAACTTCTGCACAAAATCAGGGTGTTTCTTGCTGTAAAATTTGTGTAGGGAATTGCTAATGGTTTCTGTTCAAAGGGTTGCTGTTTGCAGTAGTTAATAAGTTATAGCTAATGTAAAAGCATGCATTGCAGACTGCACCTGTGCATGCCTAAAATGTGACATTCAAGAAGATGAAATATTTCCAGAAATCTGATACTGGATCTATTTGAGGCCAGTAAGTTGCCAAATCAAGCAAGATTCTGCCCAAAATTTTGTTCCACTGCTTATGTCCCATGTTTTCAACCTCACTTCATTCATGTGGCAAATTTGAACATGAAAATTTAGACAGTATGAATGACTACATTAAAAAAACCTTATGATGATGGTAGGTTATGCTAAAAAATATTCCAATAAATCTATAGCATTTGAGTGTTCATCTGCACACGCACAAGAATTATTTGGACTCCAGTGAGTATATTAACAGAACATAACATCTTTTAAAGCTGATGGTGGTATTTTGCAAGCTTTGATGGTTTGAAACTGACCCTCCTTTGAATATGGTGGAAGTTTACAGGATACCTTTAAAATACTGTGTAGCTAATAATTATTTGTTGACTAATGAGTAAAGGCTGTTCCAAAGCACCAGGTGATAGTGATCACACAACGAAGGAAGTGATGAAATCATGGGCTGCTGTTTAACAAGACAGAAGTTTCCCTTTCAAGTCTCTTTACTATTCACTCCTGACAAGTTTTAACTCTGATTTTCTTCCCCACAACATATAGTTCTGCATGATATTTTTCAAATAAAAAACAAACTCTTTGTGTTTATTTTTTTAAAGTACCATTATTTTTCTTTTCTAATTTCATATTATTATGTTTCCACCCAACTACTCCTTCAAACATTTAGAAAACTACTAATATAATGAGAATTCAGTCATTTCAGACAAGAATTTCTGAAATCCACTTAATAATATGGTCTGTTTTTACTCTAATGAAATAAGCTCAGCTGAGAAATTATATTGTTTATAATATTATTGCTTTATTTTGTTTTTATTTATTATGACTTTAATGATTTTAAGAATTTGGCTACCAAATAACAATGGTTTTCCATAACTCATGGATCCTTTGCTCTGTAAGAAACTTCATGAACTGAAGGTGGGCTGAGATTTGCTTTCTGATTTTTTAAAATATATTTTCTGGATCCATTTTTGTAGGGATTTGTAGATTACCTTTTTAGATTTAGGCTGGTGAAATATGGGATGTTTGGGGCTTCTTAAAATTATTTTGGCTAGCTGTATGGTGTACTATCTGTATTTTCCTAGCAGAATTTACTGTGCTTCTTATGTGAGACTATTTTCTCTGTCTGTATTCTATTTTAATAGTTCCCCTTTTTACCAGGAGGTATTGACTCATACACATACACATGCATTCTGACCCATATTCTGGTTTTGTGATGATCCCAGAACTGGATTTTAGGTCTGTAGGAAAATAAACTGGAATTCAAACTCTGAACATCTTCAGATTGTCAGTGTTTAACTCTTGTCTCCAAGCCCAAGAACAATTTTATGTTATACTGGACAAGAAAGCTGCAGAAAAATTTTCAGCATCAAGGGATTTATTTAGTAAAGAACTGTTAAATCAGAATGATAAACTCTTAAGGATGGAATTATGAATTCTAGAGCAAAGTGCAAGTAGGTGTCCCAGAAGTGGTAATTCATATTGGCCACCAAAACCTCTTACTATTAAAACCAAACATGGATGTGCTCTGCCCAAGGCATTTTTCATTTACTCTAGCTTTGTCTTGGAATGCTCTGTCTCATTAAGTGACTGATCCTGATCACAGGGAATTGCATGCTACAGGATCAAAACCCAAAAGAATCAACTCTCCTGAATTTCTTCTGTTACCAAAGCCATTTTTATGCAAGCTTATAAATATCCTCCTATCTATAATCTAAAGTAAATTTAAATATTTTATTTCCTCACCACTTTTTAGCTAGGTCTTCAGATCCTGACACATTTGGAGAGTTTCATTTAGGTAATTTAAACAATTTTAGGTATTATAAATACCTTTTAAAAATTACATGAAAGTTCTAAAATTCCACTTGATTTAAGGTAACAGGACCTGACTTTGTACAAAAGTGAGTTTTTAGTAGTAATAGTATAGTACAAAAGATATGAAGAAAGCATCCTATGTCAGGAAATATAAGAAGATTAACTATGGATGCTCTTTTACTAAGAGAGTCTGAAAATAAGTACTGTTTGAAAGAGAATATTTTCCCAGCAGACAATAAAATATCTTCAACACTAAACAATGAATTGGAAGTCAGATCCTGGTCCTTTTAATTCAATTGCAGGGATAATCCAATTCCCTGAAAAGATTATTTTCATGGAAAATGGGACAGCTAAAACCAAGCATGAGTGAAAGTGAACCTTGCTTATTGCCAGTGGTGTCTGTAACACATTTTCATTACTGATTTTCAGTAACAGCAAGAAACTCCCCATAGAGAAAGAATGTCTCAAATAGACAACCCAGCTGTTGAGAGAAAAAGGTTGGTAAAGGGGAAGAGACCCTCACATGAGTTTGCAGAAGCAAGAGGAAGCTAAAATAGGGTGCCAGTGAAGTCCCCACTTCACCCAGATTGCTTCTGGTGCTGAAGCTGGAGATGTCCAGACATGGATCAGCACAGAAAACCTTGGGGAGGGAGCACCTAGGTATCAAGAAATAGGAGCACCGAAATATCTAGAAATTTTAAATATAATAAATCTCAGGAAAACTTTTAAAAAACAACTACAGTTTCAGGATTTCCAGGCAGGGAACAAATGTGTGATAGGACACCACCCATGCTTCTAAAAGGCAAAAGTCCCCAGAGCTGTAGTTACTGGTAGCATTTAACAAGCCCATCACCCCGGAAGACACCTTTGAGCCAAGGAGCTGGTTAGAAAACACTTGCCAACAATCCCTCTTAGTACAGGTGCAGTTTATCAGGAGAAATTGTTTATGTCTGTGCTCTATCAGAGTCACAAAAACCCCACACAGTCTTGCCACTCTTTGATTTGTGTTTGCCAGTGTGATATTTTCACTAGCTTAGATGAGCAACACACTCACATTTACCAAATGCAACCTCACAAAGCCTTCTTGACAAGCACTGCCATGTTAGAAAAAACTCATTCTGGTGCCATGTAGGTTTATCTTATCTCCCTGAAGACTCCAGATACAACTCTGCATAATGTGCATTGGCAGCCACGGGGTGGTGAAACAATGGAGGTGGTTGGACTCACACCCATGTCTACCAGTAGAAATTTGTTCAGTTGATTATTGTTTAGCATACCTTTTTGGGCATATATCCCCAACCAGACCCCAGACATTTTGTGCCTATGGTCCTCTGAGAAATTCCTGTTGACACCACTTAGCTGGACTTCATGGTGTGCACAGTGAGCTTTAAGTAGCACAAACTGCATTAAGCTGAACACACTTGAAAATCAGGCATTTTACTTCTTTCTGCCATAGCCTCAGCTCACTGCATAATTCCAGGTTGAATGGACAATGAATATGGTGGCTGAGCCTTGGCTGTTTATAAATTTTCCACGAGTAAAATCGATGTTCTCCTGACTTAAACTTCTTGTATTTTATTAGAAGAGAGCATTTTAGAGTTTCTTGGCTGTCTCCCATTTCCTTGTCTAGAGTTCCCAGGCAGATTTGATATTGTCAGATGGTGCTCTCAATTCTGAGCAAAAAGGGAAAAAGGCAACTTTTTTCTTGGGCTGTTGAAGGCTTCTCTTCCGAGTTGTCTGATGCCTTTCTCACTGTCCTCTCTTTTCCTGTGAACAAGACTTCTAATATCATTTAAGAAATTTTCTTCTTTTCTGCCACCAGGGTATCATCAATTAGTTTGCTACTTTCTACGAAAGTTAGCTGTTCCTCTTTTGACACCAATGTCCTTCTAGTGGGTGATTTCTGACCCAGTCAGCATGCTGCTTTGAGATTTTTTTTGGCAACTAAGATGCCAACTAACCATTCCAAGTTGGAGTCTCTAGGCTTCAGAAAACATCAAAGCCACACACCAATAATGGAGACCTTCATGAAGTTTGCTTACATTTGTATGCTAGGAACCCACAGAGTTCAGGTGAGTCCAAGCCAAAACCATATCCCTCCACATAGCATCAGACATGGTATGAGTAATTTTTAACTCTACGTGAAGATGTGGGAGTGTCGAGTGCTGATTTACTGCAGGCCTGAGGAGCATTTTCAGCTACCTACCATCAATACTAACCACCAGGGTGCACATTCACCCCTCCTAAACCAGTGTTGCATTCATCCACAGAGCATCCCAGTTGGAAGGTGAATACATTTGCTCTTGCTTATATCACATCTTGACAAGGCTCTCCAAGTCTGAGGAATCGCTGGGACTTGTTAACCAATTCAGTAATCTGACCTAGATTCTTCTGTTGCATTTCCTGGAAAAAAAACATACGTTTTGTAATATGATATTCCACTCAGACCTCCTGGAGTGATTTCTATGACCTTGATCACTTCTTCAGTCAGCCTTACTGAGATGTAATATTTCATATTCATCTCTCAGAGTCTCTCACAACAGACCAGCACAGAGACACATACGTGGAGACCAGAGAACAGCACATTATGATCATGAACTCTGAACTCTCTCAAAACTGACTTCAGGGGGCAAAGGAATATATTTGAAAGAAGTACTAATTCAAACAAATACAGTTTTATTAGAGGAGCTTGGTAGGCTTATTACCATGCTACCATGTGCAGCATGCACATCTTGAGTCATGCAATAGGGATACTCTTTGGCAAGCTTTTCATTCTCTGCACAACCAGGAACTCTTACTGGCTCTGAAGTCCACCCTGAGTTGCTAGTCACAGCCACTGAAGCACAACTTGAAATTCTACAGCTTCCATGTTGCTGAAAGCTGCAGCATTTGGCCTTTGGCTGTTCAAGGTGTTTTACAAGGGGTGAACACATTGCCAGACTATTACCTGTACTGAATTTTAAGCTCTTAATTTAGTTGTCTCCTAGGCTTCTCCTTTTACCAACTGGGAGGGAGGATCAGGTTGGGACTACTCAGAATTGCTAAGTTAGGCTTTCACACTCTGGAAGCTAAGTCCCTCCCCAATAGCTAAGACTTAGTAAAAAATAAAGAGCCTCTCTGATCTCTTAGATGGTTTGCATATATCCTCTGACAAACATGCAACCAAACATCACAAGACAAATTTCAAACAGATACTTTTTAACTCAGTTGAAATTTAGCTTGAGGAAGGCTTCAAGATACTGTCCTCAAACAGCTAGACAATTGATATCCTAGGAGATATATTTAAAACAGATAATTTCTCCAAATATTGCAGACAAGATAATAAATTAATATCATATTTACAAGTAAAAATAAAAAATGGTTACAAGCATTATGCATTCTCTTTTCAGATAATTACATAATTATGTATTTAATCTAGGAACTGATATCTATGTTAGACTAGGAAGTACTTTTTTGATGAGAGAACAGGAAAAATATCAACTGAATGGAAAGAATTATATTTCCTTAATTTTTTAAAAATAATTCAATAGCATCAGAAAATCATAAAGCAACCTGGATGGTGAGATACACCTCACATGCTTCTAGAAAGATCTGTATATAAATTACACTGTTGACATTGGGTAAAGAATTTTGTTATCTTAGAATATTTTATATGCTGTTGCCATGTAAATTACTTGGCTGGCGCTACTGACAGTTTGTCTAACTGGATTGCAAGTCGCTTATTAATGCAGTGTTGGAAAATCATGTGAAACTATCACTCTTCTGAGACCAAGTCAATATTTACCTACATTTAGATGATGCAGCTGCCATGGTGATGGAGGCTGTGAGGAGCCCAGAAATGCCTGGTTTTGAGATCCTCAGTGCAAGCACAGTGCCGTTATGGCCCTCTGGTGGGTATGTTCCCCATACAGCACCCCAGAAGGTTCACTATATACCACCCTAGAAGATTCAAAGGTCCCAAGATGGCGCTGCTGCCAGTGCATATGGTACCCATTTTGTTCCTAAACAGACTGGAAAGGTTCCTGTACATAGTGAAGTGGGGAAAAGAAGATGGTATTCCCACTTCCCAAGATAAACTAAGATAGTTGCCCATCTTAGCCATATTCAACTAAGTGTTCCTAGTCTTCTTTTATGGCGATTATTTCACATCAAGACTTCATTTTGTCAGTCTCATCTGTCCTCTTCCAGCATCCCTCCTTCTCCATCTGCTGACTTTAAAGAAGTTAAATTTAAAAAAAGATAAATTAAAAACATATACATGAAAAAAATCAGAGAACAAAAGGTTTAGAGCAGCATTCAATCAACATAAAACACTTCCCGAAGTCCATTCAACTTAACAAACTCCAAGCCCATTCAATTTTATTTTACTCAAAAATTCCAAGAAGGAATTAGAAGAAGAAAGAGAAAGAGAAAAAGGAAGAAAAGAGCAAACAAAACTTTTATTCTTGTTTCCAGTTCAGCTGATAGAAATTCCAAGGGAAAGCAGGGCCAAGACATAGCCTTGTCTCACTTTAAGTACCCTTTGTCCTTCCTGGGCCCTTCCCCCAGGTGGGACTTCTGGTCCTTTGGCCACTCAGGAGCTGGGCTGGGGCTCCAGAGGTGGGTGTGGAGCTTTGCCTCCAGTGTGCCAGGGACTGGTGCCCACTCCAGGGCTGGGACAGAGGTCCAGGGGCGTGGGGGTGCAGAGCTGGGCATCATCTCACCAGGGCAAGGACTGACCTACCCCTTCCCCCACACATGCACCCAAATGTTTCAAGCCAGCAATCCTTCCAGTCTCTCACAGCCCCTATGATCTGATACTGATAGTTTTCCCTGGACGCTGCCATGACCCAGAGATGGTACTGGAAGAGCTGGACAATGAATCAAGGAGCTCACACTGCAGGAAGGAAGTGGAGGAGGGAGGTACTCTGATCCTTTGGCCCATGAGATCTAAAATAGCTGCCTGAAACTATTCTTACAGGATTTTGTATTATTTGCCAAAATAAAATGTTATCTATCAGGGTGCTTCTCTGACTGACCTGATGTTAAGCCAGGCTGTAGATCAAGGGTAAGCAGAAGCTGATGAGAGCAACACAGCAGCAGGGACTTCTCTGGCAGATGCCATGGGGTCCCTGTGGATGGAAATCCCAGTTCGAGCTCTGACTTCAGAGCAGACACTGCACAGTGTCACTCAGCTGTGTAAATCCAGCACATGGAGCACTCATTTGTTTTACAGTTAGAGACCCACCTGTCATAACAAATTGATAAAAATAGACCCTTTTTTTCCCAAATACTTTAATTTGCGTTAGAGTGTATCCATTTAAGAGCAAATTTAAATGATTCCCACTCCCCTCCCCACCCCAAGGAATATGAGAGCATTTGCTAGTTTTGAATAACAAAGGGATCAAAGACAAAATCTGACAAATGCCACACTAATCACCCAAGTTTCAGGCTGCTGAAATGTCCCCAGCTATATGGGTATGTTCCCATAGTAAAGGGAGAGAGAGAAAGAGAGAGAAGAAAAAGATTCATAGATAAAGGAAAGACCTAAAGGTGTGAAACCAGAGGAACACCACAGGCAGGACTGAGATGCCTATATGCTGAATAAAGCTTTACACCATGAGTAATCCTATAGTTATTAGGTGGCCAAATGATGAGGAAAAAAATTGTTGCTGTGTGAGTCAGAAATCCCATTTTGGCCAATACTCAAATAAGAATGAAAAGCTCTTATCAGTAAAAGAGATTAAAGATTATTTTTTAAAGCAATTTTAAAGTACTTTTAACGTTTATTTGTATCCAAAACAAAACTATCGTGAGCCTTAACTTTTCCAGTGTTTTCACTGTTGGGGAAGAAAGCTTTCCAGCTTTCTAAAACCTGATGCATAAACCACTGTAACTGTCAGGTAAGATTTTCTTATAATACATCATCATCCGGTTCTTCAGAAGGAAGAAGACAATCGTCTGTGTACAAAATAACCTGCGCATTATTATGTCTTGATCAGAAAAAGGAAAAGGTAATTTTAGACACCTCTTTATTTGGCAGCTTTGCAGGATCTTAAGTAGACCATGAATTACCTTGTTTGAACAGATCCATATCAGATATGTAATTACACTTCCCAAGGACAAACCCACCCAAATCAAAGCAGGGATCATCAAACATCGTGCAACATCTAGGCTCCCCCTTGAAATTAAAAACATTGCAGTACTGAGAGCATTTCAGTAAAGGGGGATATAAACAACTTGACTGTCTTCTCCAGTTTCTTTCAGTTAGTTACACAATTTAGGATATGTTGTTTCCAAGTCCACAAAACACTCTAGGTGCTTACTATCTTCTAGCTAAGGAAGGATATACTAAGGTATGTTATTGCCAAATGCACAGCATTATCATCTTGGCAAAAAAGAAGTAAAAATTTAAGGTCTTCACTTTTAACTGGGATCAGGTAGAAAAAGTGACATGGAAAAAAGCCCTATTCAAACTGATATACTGCGCTGGGATGTAAGACAGAATTTCTTTAATCTTTTCTATGCATTCAAACTGTAAATATCTAACTTGTGATTAATCATCACATAACCCAAACATTTTGTCTTTAATCCTCAGGCTAATGGAGAAAAAATAATGTGGATCAATAAAATCGTAACATCTTGACAGATGCTGTAGAGATACACACAAAGCTAATGTGGCAGATCTACAGTAAATTACAGCACTTAATCCATGCATGTCATTTTCTCAGGAAGAACATAGGTTTGTGTAACTCCTGTTCACTCCCACTCTAATGACTGCATCATGTGAACCCTTACAGCCTTTGGTTTCTTTCTCGTGCGATCAGTGGCAATGAGTAACAGGTCTCAGCCAGCAAGTGTTTACAGGGTAAGGCAGAGGGTGGAATCCAGACTACCCCACCGATGCTTTAGGCATGTGTTTTCAGGGCTATTAGAGTCAAGGAAAGGGCTGATTCATTGCATCTAAATTTGCTTTTCGCAAGGAAAGCACTTATGAAAACATATCCCACCACGCTCAGCTTCTTCCATGTCTCCTGTCTTCAGAGGAGCTTGTGAGCTCAGTAGCATCAAGCTGCACCAGAGGAGGTTTAGGTTGGCCTTAGGAGGGATTTCTTCACAGAAAGGGTGTTTAGACATTGGAATGGGCTTCCCAGGGAGGTGGTGGAGTCACCATCCTTGGAGGTGTTTAAGGAAAGACTGGACGTGGCACTTAGTGCCATGGTCTAGCTGACAGGGTGATGTTTGGTCAAAGGTTGGACTCAATGATCTCAGCGGTCTTTTGCAGCCTAGTTGATTCTGTGGGTCTGTGAAATCTTCAAGGGAAGGCCAGTCCTTCCAAGTTTTTATCTTCACCTAATGATATGAGGAACTAGCAGCAATTTCCAGATGTCTCTGGCTTCCAAAAGCCAGTCTTCAGGACCTTCATCAAAGGACCTTGAAGAACATGCCTAGGCAGATGCTTCAGCACAGTCCCTGCTGCAGGCTGGGAAGTGGAGCCGGGCGATGCGCCCTGGGCTCTGCCTGGGGAGGGGAACCACACATGCCCACTCTCTTGGCAAATGCTCCCAACACCAGAGCACAGATTGCCCCAGGGGACTACCCAGCCCCCATGCTGCCCAGGGATGACCATCAGGCAGCCACTGTGCCTGAGGAAAAGCCCACAGGAGCTCATCACTGCCCAGGAGGTGCTGTTTTGAGCCATGGTTCTTTCACACACACAAACTAGCTGGGGTGAGTGTTATGCAGTGGTAGTCCTATGTAAAAAAGAAACTATCCCAGAACTTTTCTTGGAGCATTAAACATCCCTACATGTGTTTTGACTTTTGTAACTAAAATGCAACCTCTCTTGCCCCTGTATTCTGCTTATCCTTCTCCATAGGAAGCCAGCCTTGGTGACACCAGGGAGCCCTGCGCGGCAAGGGAAAGCAAAGACTGTAGTTTACAACTGTGCTGAGCATCTGTTCAGAGAACTTTCTCTTGGTATTGGTGTCACTCTACAGCACTCACAACATCAATAAATTCCCCTTCGAAGAAGGCATCTTCAAAGTCCACATTCAGAAAGAAAAGCTTGATTATTTTTCCCCCTATACTGTTTGTTTTCCCAGAAATGTTAAAATCATTGAAGAGATATTCTGACTTCTCTTGGTATGCAGCTAACAAAAATTAGTGATGCTATTTATTATTCCCGCCATAAAGAAACAGAACTTCAACAGCATCCACTTAAATTATTTTCTCATCTCTTTTACTACAAGAATTTTTTTTTAATATTGCTGAATATTTCACTTCAGTCACTCTATAAATTAGTCTCATCTGAATGAGTTTCCACCGTTCCTTAATATATGGCTTTCACTGCATTTGTGTTTGCATCACAGCCGTTGCCTACGTCAGTTTTTTCCCCTTAATTTATCCTCTGCATTTTCAGTTGCTTCAGAAAGAAATTTACGGCTGAATCAGCAAGGATAATGTCTGTTTAGGCATGGTCTGTGGGGAAAACAACTGGAGACACATTGCCTGGCCTCTGTCTTTCTCAAAGTAATTTCTTCTACAGAAATACGTATGCTGCAATGGTGATGTTCCTACCCAAACGGGTATGAGAGCTTAGGAGCTGAGGCAGATGTGGAAAGCAAGGGAGGAGCAGTTTGTTTTTGTTGAAGAACTACCTTCAACACTCCACCTCCCGGAAGTGGCACGCACGGGAAAGGCGTGGAATGTTTTTGGCTAATGTGAGGGCACATCTGCAGCTTTGTCACGCTGTGGAATGGAGCTGATATGCAAAAGGGAGCCTCCTTGTTCTGTTCACCACTGCCAGCTCTTGTGGTTTAATGTGAGACCTGTAATATTAGCTGTTTTTCTTGTAGCTTCAACTCCTTGGGGCATGTGTGGGTGAGACTTTCAGCTTCTACTTGTAGGGTAAGGTTAAAACTTTCTTGGTAGGAAAGGGGAGTAATAAACAAGACCCAAGTGTATACTAATAGCTAAAGAGCCCAGATTCAAATATAATATGCACAATTATTTTAATGAATATCATTATTCTTATGCCAGTTGCAGGAATTTTGAACCAGGCTGATGATCTTTAGTTTGGCAGCCTACAAGGCTCCTTAATAGTGTCCTGATAAATCATCATTTATAAACATCTTTAATTTTATGATATTTCTCTTCCAACTCTCTGAAGCCCCCAAGTATATAATGTTGGACTGAGCCATGTGAGACTCTGTTACCGGTCTCAGAAAAGCACTGTAGATATTAATTTGTTCATGTCTGTAAACACAAATAAAAAAGTGTTATAAAAATGCCATTTATACTGGCCACCATTAAGGTATATGATTTTGCCTTTTGCCTGATTAGAATTACCATGGTATTATCTACGCTAAGATGCCATGGTAACTTTAAGCAATTGGAAATGGCAATTATATACCTGCTAATGTTGAGCATTGCATTATTAATTGCATCATTCAGGTTTGTAGGGACAGAAACAAATTCAACAAGATGAGAAACTTTGTATGATAACTAAAGCACACAAAGAGGAAATAGCAAATCTGTAAGATTAAAATTCTGGGTGGCCCCTAATATCTTGGGTTCTGTTTAGTTCTGTGAATAAGTTCTGTGTACTGTGAATAAGAGCTACTGAAATAAGAGCTAACAAACCCATTGATGTCCTTCACTAAACCATCAGAATATTAATCTCCCCTCCTACATCCCCAGAAATGTGTCCTATTACTTCATTTAACACTTTAAGATATCTAAAGCTGGGGGTTAGAAAGAAAGGCCAAGTCTTTCCAAAGAATGCTCAAGATGAATGGTGACGAAGGTTGTTCAGAATTTTTATTCACATTGGAGAACTGCCAGATGCAATCATTTTTAATATTTGTAAAATTAATTGTACTTGCCAAAGACCCTTTCAAGACATATGCTTTAATTTCTTTTAAAAATGCAAGATCAAAATAAGTATCATCAGTTACTTTATTTTGAAATATTATAAATGCTGTCCAAGATCAAATTCATGACACAGTCACACAAGCCAATCTTTAAAATCAAGTTTTGGGCTTTTAGTTATTTTGATAAGAATAGGCTGGTTTTTCATCATTAATATTCAAGAAGAAAGAAAAGAAAACATAAACAAATGTGTCTTTTTTTAAAGGGGAAAACCTTTCCTAGAAAGACAACAGGCCTCCAACAAATACTAGGTGTGCAAAAAAAACCCCTTTACTTTCCATTAATTTTTTTGGTATATCCTGCACGGCTGGAGCATTGTATTGCACTGTTACTGTAGGATTCATCTGAGGAAAGTAGATCAGTGATAAGGGCCAAAAGGTGAGGGAGGGGCTAAGAAGCTTATACAGGTGAGATCTGAAGTAGGTAAGGACAGCAATTGTACCTTCCCCAGGTAGGATGTGCTGTGTTAGCATTAAAAAGAAAGCAAAGAAAAACTGGGTGATCCAGTTTTGTAATGCTGATCCCATTCTGTATTTCTAAGCCTACCATTTGTATTTCTTTTATTCTATGTCTCTATTAAAAGTGTTATTAAAAAAGCTTTATAGGCTTTCATAGTACATTATTAGAATTCCTCCCACCCACAGAGTTAAATAAGTTCTGTTCCACTTCTCAAAGTACGGTGCATAATATATGACTGGGAATCAATGGTCATATCTACTGTACATATAGAGCTGGATATTGGCCAGATATTCCAGACGGATGTCTGGTTCCCAGAGAGTATTTGCCTTAAGGAGTGGTATCTGAAGAAGTTTTATAACTGCCCACTATTGTTGTTCCCTCTCTCCTCAGTGTTTCTGCTCTGAGGTGTTTCTCATCACTTTTTGAATCACATTTTCCCCAGCTATTTCCTGGCATCCACTTTGGGTACCTAATTTTTTTATTGCCATTCTTTGGACACTGAGATAAATTATGTAAGAGTCATTAAACAGTACTAAATCCAGTGTGTCGTTAAAGGTAGCTTGATACTTGCAGCTTTACAAACTGCTGATGAGAGTGTAAGAGTGCAAATATGCAGAAAAGCCAATTAGTTTTGTCTCAGCTAATATAAAATACATACTGGAGACTTTTGGATTCAGGCAACTTATGCAGCTCCTATTTTATGATATATTCACTAACGTGAAGTCGGAGTATCTTGAACCATTAGTGAAAAAGTTTGTGTGTGACAATAAGGAAGTAACAGCAGCAACGGCGTTGGATTACAGGAAAGTTCTAGAAAAATCAAGTTCTTATGAACGTACTTAAGGAAAACCCATCCTTCAAGGTTGTACTTCTGAGTATAGGAGGCAGGCCTTGCACAGAGCAGGTAAGAGAGCAGCATGCTGATGTTGCCAGAGTCCTGCAGTCTTCACAGCAGGGCTTGAAGACTGAAATTAGGTATGAGCTAAATACTGGAGTAGGCTTGATTTTAGTAACATATCCAGAAGAATTTTATGGGTGATGGCTTCACCTAGCAGGAAGGAAAGGTATAAGATCCAATGCCTAGAAGCTGAATGTTGACAAAATTCAGTCTAGAAATAAGATCTGAACTTCAGCTTCAGTGATTAACTACTAGAATAATGTGTGCAGGGATGAATAAATTCCTGCAGACACAGACCATCCATTTTTCTAAATGACAGAGCTTCAAAGAGGAGTGCTGAGCACAGTGCAGAAATTACCAAATACATTTTTCTGGCAAGTGTCATGGGTCATGGAAAAGGTCATACCAGCTCATCAACACCACACCTTCTGGTCTTCAGATTCTCTTCCTTTGCTTCATCATCATATCCAGAGGCTGCAAGGCCACAGGCAACACCCATCCTCACCATTGATCTTTGGGACATGGTCTCACTGCTAACTTGAAACTTAGGGCAGGTAAATTGAAAATGTCACAAGTTTTTGAACCAGCATGGGGCTACTTTCAAACTAACAAGAGTTTTTAATTTATATTTTAAAAATCTGTGGGTTCATCTTCTTTGACACAAATTCCTCTAAATAAGGCTTCCTGTATTTCTTTTTGGGCAGAAATAGTGAAAATGAAACTCAGAACTCCTGTATTGATGAGTTAGGAACCACAGATATTTTCTTCTGCTAATCTGTTCAGTTTCTGCCTTGTCAGGAAGGCAATGTATCTCTGGCATGTATCTATATATATCAGAAGACCTGTTCCAATGAATGCTCTGGTCACGTTTTACAGATAGAGCTGAACTGGGGACAAGTAAAGGGAAGGCTTCTCACCACTGTTCTCTGTTACAGCTCTTGTCTTCCAAGATGAGCTAACTGGTCCCCTATCTTTAGAAAAATTTCAAAAAATGACAGGGATTTATTTGCTCAGTGTTTTCAGACAGCAAAGCAACTGTGTCTTTTCACAGTGCATCTTCTGAAGGTGCAGGAATATTTAGTGTAAGGACTTTCACTGGATCCCTGTCTGTCCCTACACTCAGCAAGGTGTTTTCCTTTTGCCTACAGAGCATCTTCAGTGAGTTGTTGCCCTTTTCATTGCATATTTGTAAAACTGCAGACTGTTTGAAATTTCACCAGTTTTCACTTTGTGTATATAGCTTTGGTAGGCTTCAAGGTTCAAAATGAAAAGCAGGGATCTGAAATTTGAGATGAGTTACAACTGCCCAGTCTCACAGAAAAATAAAAAAGAAATATGAGATTTATAATGAAAGAAAAAAGAAAGAGCCAACAATTCTACATAAATATACATTATTTAGAGAAAAAAACTACACTCTTGCACAGATTTTTGAGTTTTCAGCCTGTGGATAGCATCACTTTCAAATAATTAATGAGCACAACTCTCTGAGACCACAAAACTTGCTTATTTTTTTTTTTTTATCTGTGTCAAATCCATTTTTCTACAACAGCTTTGAGGTAAATTCCTGTAGTTTGTGCTAGGAATTTTAACCTCACCAAAAGGCTGATGTAGGTCAGAGTTAGACAAAAGATGACAAAGCCTTGTTAATGGGAAGCAATATTGCTTGTGAGATTCTATTATGTGTCTGTCTCTCCCAGTAAGCTGAAGCATCAGATTCTTGCATATATGGATTAACTTTCAGTCAGCATAGATAAAAGATTGTTAGTGGTGCTGCTTTCACACTGTTTTGGTTTGTTGTTTTTTGTTGGGGTTTTTTTGTCATTTTCTGTGGCTAAGCAGTACAGACACAGAAAGGGAAGAATGCTGATGTGGGTGAAAAAAGTATAGTGGTTACCTTTTCCTAGTCAGAGCACAAAACCTCCTGCAGCTATATCAGATCATGGCAAGGACACTGTGCCAAGCAGTGCTTGTCCCTCACTGATGGGAGCCCACAACGCTCAGAGATTTTGTTAAAAGTGCATTTCATGAAAGCCTCTGCCAAACCTTAGCAGTTATGCCAGATTTTGTCCAATGATGATGATGAAGAGCGTCTCCCTTCAGAAATTTCACAGCAAATTCTGACCCGAGGCACTGGTGCCAGTGGTAATGCCTAATCTAGGAGGCAGCTCTCACTAGCTGCAGCTGCAACACAGCACTCAAGGATGGGCATCCTTGCCCTCACACACCTGTGGTGGGTCAGGGAGAGGACCAGTGGGACAGACAATGCCAGTTCTCACCTGCCCTCTCCAAAGAGGCAGTAACTTGCTCAAAGCCATGCTGCAGAGCCTGGCAGTCAGAGCAGGACATCAAGCATGTTGTCCTTCCCTCTTTTGGAAAAACTGTGGTAAAATGCAGGAGGCTAAAAGGGGGGGAAAAAAAATTCAGTCTTTTTCATTGCAAGGTGTCAAAAAAATAAGGACCGGGTGAACGTAGGTGGTAAATCCAAATTGAACAAAAAGAGATTGTCCTCATTCACTTACAACTATGAGCCATTGCAGATCATAGCAGCTTACAAAAGTTCATAAAGAAATTGGATGAATTCATGGATGAAAAATCCATCTTGGGCTATGAAACAGAAGCCACTACTGCTGGCTCAGGAAGCACCTGCACCACAGATCACTGAAGTTGCAAGACTAGCCAGGTTATTGTCATTATATGATTATATTTTCCTTTTTCTATGCTTTCTCTTAAGCTTCTTCTAGTTCACAGGCTTGGATACAGGCTTCTGGACCTTTGATCTGATCAGTTTATAGTTGTTATTGTATTCCCACAATCTTCAGAGAGTCTTGGCCAAACCTATGATATCTGAGTAAAATTTATAATTTTTTAAATTGTGATACAATGAAATAAATAATTGAAGACAGGCACATAATTTTTTAAATTATTGATATGTTAAAATTCACTTAAATAATTCCATACAAGCCATTTCCCACTTATCATTGGCTACACTTAATTACTTTTACTAACCTGCCCACATACTTATCTTTCTTATTACTGCAGTGTAGTATGAAGCAGATCTGTGAAATAACTGGTGGAATACAGCCAGGGGTGGGAGGTTCGGGTCCAAAGTTTGCAGCTTGGTTCTGCTCCCTTTTAAAAAATATAAAAAATCTAATCTGAATTCTAATGCCCCCATTGGCTGATGTGGTTCTGGTAAAACTATTTGCGGTGTATGTGTAAGTTTCTTAAAACCCCAGTCTGTCAGATAAAATTTGAAATAACCCTTTACACTTTACAGCAAGGACTGTTCCTGGGACCAGGTACCCAACTCAACCAATGGTCCAGGAAGTGACATTGCTGTGGTCTCCTCTTCCTCACTCACACCTAGATTTCAGTATCTGACAGATGCTGTGCTCATTGTCTCTATATTCACTCCCCATGCAAAGCACATCTCATTGAACTGGACAGACTCAAGCAGAGGCCAAGGCACAGCTGTGCAGTGATTCCCAGAAGAAGGGGTCCCAGCTGGCTTTGGCTCAAGCTGTTCCTGGAACATGAATAAAGTTGTCAAGGGTCTGCACAGCTGGCAGCATGTGTGTGGATACCCGCTTTGGGAGGGGAGGTTTTGGGGTCTGGGAGTTTTCCTATGGGGACATGAGTCTTGTTTGATTTGCCAGTTCAGCTGCAAGTTGAGATGCAAAACTATTTGCAAAACAGAAGGTGGGCTGAGAACGCACTAAAGGCAAAAGGAGTCTGTCCTTTTATGTTGACAGAGTTTGGATCAGGCCTGCTGTGCCTGGCCAGTTTGGTGTTTGAAACTCCAGAACACCTAAAAGTACACAAAAACCATCCGTCAGTTCTGCGAGGAGCAAAGGCACTTACCTGAAGCACGTAGGTGTACCACACATTTTAACAGATGATGGGTGAGCTACTGTGGCAAAAAGATACAAAAAATCAAATAAATTTAAGGCAAGTAAATTTCGGGTTGAGAAAAGTGGGAGTTTAAAATGATTACTCATTTCTGGATCTGTGTTCCCCATCAGGGGAACACAGCACTACAGCTGATAATGCAGTAGTTTGCAACACCCAAAGGCACCAACTGCACTATTTGTTGTTCCCTAAAGCTCCCAAGCGACATCCTTGCAAGCTGCAGCTGGCATGAGTGGCTTTCATACTCCAGAACCATGTGAAAGTCTTAGAAACATTGTAATTTGTCTGTTGTTTCATGTTACGAGAGCTGTACCAGTATTCCAGTACAATATTCATGTGATGCAAATGTATTAAGCTTTTACATCCTTGTTTCTACTAAAGTATATGAGTAGAAGAGACATGTGGTACTGCTGTACTCAGGTCTTCAAAGAATCCCTGAATTGTCCATAAACATTAAATTCCCAGAAACATTCAACTTCGCCAAAAATGTTTGGACTATCCAAAATAATTTTTTATCAGGTGACCAGAAAAACATCCAAACTCCTTTTTTTCTTTTTTAAGTATGGCTTTATTTTATATAAACACTCAAAATATCATGTAACAGGTAACAAATTTTTGAATGGTAAGAACCTAAATAACAGAATGTTGCAAATAGCACTGTTCCTAATATCCTAACTCTGCAGTCTTCAGAAATTTTCTTCAGGCAGAATGTAAGCATAGGAAATATTTTGTAATGCTCTTTCCTCTCTTTTTTTTTTTAGCATATTTATAGTTGGCTTATATTGGGGTAGAGTTTAAGTGGAGAGGGGAGATTTTATTTTCTCTCAGCTGTGGGTAAGTACTATCTACTTCAGAGGGTACTGTGGGGCTTAATTAATGTTTACAGTGCCTCAGGAGTCTTACCCACATTAAAGGTATAATAATAAGTATTCCTAATTAACTTCCTACTAAAAAGCAAAGTTTCATGAAGTTTTAAAGCAGAACAGTGGATGAATTTGTAAACTCCATTTATTTGAATCCCTGGAGTAGGAAAAGTTAGTGGGGAAAGTGGTAAAAATCTTCAATTAATTTTCCTCAACCTGAGGGATTTAATTAAGATGTTAGAAAAAACGTGCAAGTTTCCTGTGGGTATTTCTTATTTAATTTTCAGTTTCAAGACAGATCTTGAAGCTTAGAACAGATTTTGTAAGCCACAAAGAGACTAATTCAAAAATAGATGTTAGTTTATTAAAGTTGAACTGGCTATGGATCAAATTAACTAGACAAAATTCAACAGCTACATGCAGCACTTTATACTATTTACATTCTGTAGTTTCCTTGCTTTGAATTTCTTTAGAAAGGATTGCCTAGCATTGCAGAATATGTCTTGCTGGCATAACTCAAGCACCATGCAGAGATACCTGAGCTAACTGTGAAAGATCCATTGGAAGCTATGCATCTCTGCTAGCTCACAATAATATCTGAGTTAAGCAGTCCTGGAGAGAAGAGAAATACTTTAGCTTCAGGGAGGCACAACATAGCACCATGAGACCCAAGCCACCTACTCTAGACATACCCCTAGGAATATATTTCCAGCTGAAAAGTAGGAAACTATTAAAAGGGCCCACAGCACTGCATGGATTGCAGTGCACCAAAAAGAAGCACTTGCCCTGTGCCCTCAGGGTGCATCTCCAGCCACAGAGAGGAGAAGACCTATTTCCATGTGCAGAATTATAGCTTGTGACCAGACAGAACCTTAACTGATGCTGACTTTATCTGTACCCTTCAAACAAAACAATGTTTGCTGCAAATGTCCCATTTCCTTTAGGACTGGTCACCATGGCATGGTGGCATGTGGGGGCAAAAGACTGTAGTCTGAAAGACATCAAGTTTCATGAATTCATCCATGTGAGAAAACAGAAATTGAAAACAGCATAAATAAGGATGACTGAAGACCAAAAAATAGAGATCAAGAAATTAATTACACTGTTGTCTTGGAGACTGAGTGTGAGCTTTAGAAGCTAAAGTACTTTCCTCAAAGCCACATGAGGACAGGCAGGGGTCTGTGTGCAGTTCCAAGGGGGAGACCTGGCTCTGGGCAGCGCTTCCTCCCTCATTTCACCAGCCTGGTTCTCTAGCTTCCCTGCTTCTCTCACGGAGTGCTCAGTGATTGTCATCAGCTCTGCCACTTCACTGAACCTGAAGAGATTCTCTCCTTCCAAGGAAAATAGCAGTCCAGCATCACTGGTTCTCCTCACACCACGAGGAGCCTGGTGAAGGGGACCTGCAGCTACAGGGTGATAAGTCTTCAGGTTCCCTGCCAGCAGCTTGCTTAGTTTAGACATGTGAATACACCTATGGAAGTAAATGCTTGGGGCTAAGATTTTTAAAATAAGCTTGAAGGAATTAAACACCCAACTCCTACAGACTTTCTCAGTCTAACTGCTTTTCTGGACTGGGGCCAGAGGGCTAATCAACTTGCAGTCCTGAGCTCGTAATGAGGGACTTATATCCCAACTGCTCCAGTGTGCTGCTTGCCTTCTCATTTGACTTTGGCCAAAAGCATACAATAGCCTCTCAGGTTTTGAAATACTAAGATTTCACAAATGTTATTTTATATCTTTTTGGATAAGGTTTTTGTCTGATGTGCAGCACAGCCTGCAAAAATATATCCTTTATCATGTAGAATTCCAAAAAGTGTGGTAATATCTGTCTAACACAACATCTGTCTAGCATTAAATCTGAAGAATTGGAACCATTTGTTTGATGAGCCATGTAACAAAGATGAAAATTCATTCTTGGGATATCAATGGGGAAATTATTATTTTTTTTCTTTTTAATGAAATGTGAGATGATTTCAACCAAAAATTATGTCTGCCAGCAGATATAAGCCTCCAGGCAGCTTATAAAATGTTTATAAAAATAAAGCACAGACTCATTAGAAGACTTTGGGGGTAAAATGCAAATAGTACAAGATTTATATGCTGTTTAGCCATATACAGGTGCTCCTGATGAAAAGAACCAACAGAAAACTTGAGGGCATTTCTGCAGACTTCATACTTCCTGCCACACAATAGGTTGTTTGTCCTTGTATTTTATTCCTAAATATTTTGAGCCCACAAATAATGTGAGAGTTTGCTATAGGAATAACTAGGGAAGTGCAAAGTGTTCCCTCAGAGGTACTAGACATAGATTTCTAGACCCCCTCCTTTACAGATGATCAAGCAACCAATAAACATGCCAATGCAGCAAAACCAACCTCTATGGAATAATACCAGCTTGGATGGGATTCAATGAAGTAGATGATTTGGGAATAAAAAACTACTGACAAAAAGAAGTACAACAAACACAGGATAAGATGCCAGTACTGCAGGCTGTTGTCAGACTTGACAGGGTTTTTACAGAGGTCAGGACAAGTTGGCTGTGAGTAGCAGTATACACAAGGGAGATGGAGCACCCTGTACTGCATCTAGGCTGCTTAGGCTGCTGGGAGAGATCAATTAGGCAGAGGGGAGCAGATGAAATTTGTCAGCAACATGGCAGTATTGACAGGTGGAAGTGGCAGTATTTTTTCCTCTGGAAAACATTTAAAACCCACCCCCACAACCTATTTGGCTTTAGATGCAAAGCATAAAGGAAATCAATGGTGGTGCTGTTTTACCAAAATCATTGCATTTTACCAATAATCTCTGGCTCAATGTAAAATTTCAAAACCGAGTTCTCCTTTGACAACTTACTGAGCTTTTTCTCTGGTTTCTGGACAGTGTCAAATATAGTATGATCTTTCTTGCTTCTCTCTGGCTTAAAGTGTAACTCTGTGTTAAGCTGACCAGATGTCACATATCAATAGTTTCCATTGAAGGTCCTGTTAATTTCTCGTTAGTTCTTTTGTCTATTCTATTAACAAAATAAACATAATTGAAACATTAAAGATTAATTTTTATTAGTTGTTCAGGAAAAATACTAAAAAATCTTTGTTTCAGACTGTAATGGACCCAGGGTTATTTGTTTCTCAGTTGTTCAGGACATGTTTAAATGCCATTTTTATGTCTTCCATTATAACTGGGAAAATAAAACATGTCTGTTAGAAACTAAATAATGCTTATTTATGACCCACCTCTAGGGGTTTTTTTCGCTCCCATTGTTCTCATTTTATTTAGTACAATTAAAATACAAAGGACAATGGCTATCCATAGCTTTTGGCGCATTACCAGTTATTTAAAATACAAGTCCAACACAGCAGAGCTCACGCAAAACAAAATTAAATTAACTTAGCCAGCTAGTAATTCAAAGCAGTAAAATGTATCCTGTCCCATTCATTCCCTCAATTCTTCCCAAAAAGCCTTAGGAAACAGACTGTCTTTGTAGCTTGCTTTAAAGGTCGAAAGACTATGTTTGAAACTTTTTGCCTCTTTTAAAATGAGGGTACTTATGCTTGCATACCTCTGATGACACCAGGACCAGTTATGTCAGCAAAATCTGAAAGAAACAGTAAGGCAGCACTTAACAATACCTTAACACCCAGCCAAGAAAATCCAGCCGCCAAAAACCAGGGGACACAGATCTTACAAGCCTACGGAAAAATACTCTTACACAAGCTCAGTCAGTTGATTGCTGGCTCAGCACAACTGGGCACGAAAATCATGGAGTCTGGGTAAGGCTCATTCCATGGAAATAAATTCACACAGTGATTAGGGGTGTAAATTTTTTTTTCAGTTTGGCCACTGAAGCAAATGAATTTCAGCCCCCCCAGAAACCTTCTTCTTCCTCATCTCCCATGTCTCTGCATCCTCCCCACATACAGGGCACAGGTCCTGCTGTCCCAGCAGGGTGCCTGGCTCCCAAACCAGAGAGCTGGTCCCAATGCCACTGTTTCATTTAGTACAGCTTAAACAGCTTAAAAAGCCACCAGCACAAGGCCTGCACTACATTGGCTTACCTCTTCTGGTGTACACCCAACAGCTACAGGCTCTGGGACCATCCTCTCTTGAGCAGCCCATAGCAGGAACAGAGACTTACCCCTTCCTTGATGCTCCCAGGGACTTTTTGGTGTACATATCCTGAAAACGCTTTCTCTGGGGATGTATTTTTGGACTAGATTCTGCTCCTGTCCATCTGAAGCCACCTGTACACCATGGGTGGTATGTGCTCTAGAAATCTCTGCCCTAGAGCATGGTGGTGGAGTCCATTACAGGGTTGGGGAGTCCATTACAGGGACTGATATGCCCAAATCTCCTCAGGCAAAAGAGAGAGCTGAAGCTGAGTTTTGCACAGATTTGATGAATGTTCATATCGCTGGGTGACTGTGAAGGCCATCACCATCCACAAAGTCACACCTTGACCTGAGGAAATAAATTTATACATATCTACCTCCAAGGACAGCAAAAGAAAACACACACACAAAAAAGCACCCCAGCTTAAACAGCTCTACAGATGTGGTTTTGATTCAAGTATATTTTCAGGCCAACAAAAATCGTGTGTTTAGTGAATAATCTATTTGTTGGAAATAAATGCCTAGAGCCAACTCTTTTCCTGCTGCTGAAATAAACAATTCCCCTTTTTCCCTGGGGCAGGACTCACACCCACATGCTTTCAGGCTTCCTTCCTGAATTGCCTCCTCAGACGGCATCCATCTCTGATGAGAGGGGCCACACCTGAGAGTGGTATCTGTAAATATGCCAAGAAACACCCACTTCCACATCCACAGAGTGCCCCTTGTTGCACTCTGATCCCTAACCAGTGACCTGTCGAGGTCTGTGCCAGCTACAGTTTGCAGCCCTCACTGCCTGTAAAGCTTCTGGACCAAACTCATGGGGCTAAAAGAAACCACAATCCCTGGAAACATATTGCAGGAGTAACATGAAACACCTATCATGACCACTTCTGCATCTTTGTTTTTAAGATTTGGAAGTGCATTTTCAGAGGCCTAGCTATGTTCTCTTTGTGTTCTGCCTCTCTGAAAACTGCTTAAGATTTCCTTACTAGGTGTCCTATTTTTCAGCTTCTTAACTCACAAAATATGCAGCTACCCTATCTCAAATAGGGATTCAGAGAATTAATAAATGTGTATACCCTCTCCTATTCCCCAAAGATATTCCAGGAACCGTGTTTTGTATGTAAAACGGTGAGATCTTTAGGGAAAACAAATAGAAATTGCAGAAACAGAATGAATCCTGTGGACAAAATTTTTTAAAAATGTCCTTTTTTGTGCTACTGAGATGTCAGATTAGCAAAATTTATTCTCTTTGAAAGCAGCTGAGAAGCATTGAGGCAACCAGGAACAAGACTCTCCTCTTGGGGCTGTGGATGTAAATCACAGCAAACCTCAATGGATTTGCACCCATAACATCAGACTCTCATCCTCTTACAGCAAGTCAGTGCTAACATATCATCCAGGACAGGTATAAGGGATTTCTGCTGCACATCACTCAGCATATTGATTTGCAGGGGGAGAATGAGTTTAGCTCTTCTCTGAAGTTAGTTTACATTTGTTGCTCTTTTAATTAAAGCAGGGGGTTATTTTCCCAGACTGAAGTGGATTAGCAATACAATGGCTTCAGTGAAAGCTGAGAATAACTTCTCTGTGATGCATTAGTAGGATGACAGAGGACTGAAAGGTTTAGTAGGGGTGATTCTCAGAATTACTTTACATCTGTAAAAGTAAAACATCAAAACAGAAATTAAAAGATCTATTGCCTGATAGAAAATTATGTTCCCAAACTATTCTTACCACAATGACAGTTAACCAAATACTGTATGACTTCCCACCCTTGGATGTAGAAAAGAAACAAAAATTCTCTAAGTTCTCCATGTGGACATTTTTTGGTGTTATTATTTTTTATTGCAGCAGAAAGAATAACTTTGAAATGGCCCTCTTTTCCCACAGCAAATAGCACTGTCTGAGTGTCATCCTTGGTCTCGTAGTATCTATAGCTGTACCTCTAGCAACATATGGCCAAACTTAAGACAACTTACTGTAAAAGAAAAGTCAATTAAATGTTTAATTTGGCACTTGTACCTAAAATAAATGCCATGGCTATGCTTCAGTGGAGTATATACAGGAATTGGCTCAGAACAACTGCTGTTAAACAGCCACCTTTGCCAGGTTTAGTTACTCAATATTACTTATTTCCTGGCTAAGATTAACTTCTGATTTTATGGGTATTTTTTGTTTCTCTTCTGTAATCAGCACAGATAAACAATTTCAAGAACACAATCCTTTAGACCCTCCTCAGACAATATGACCACTGAAGAAAACTTTGGTGCAGTGGGGACTTAGTCCATGCTGATATAACACTGGGGCAAAGAATTGAAGTTAAAATAACGACTAATTGTATTCAGGAAAATAGGCTGGAAATTAGGACATACAAACTTCAAATATGTTTTTTCTATACTTCAACTCCATAAATACAAGGATTTGGGCAACACTAGTGAGATGCAAAAGATTAATACCAATCAATCCTTGCTTGTGCAAACTTGAATGTGTTACTACACCAGTGTTTTCTGATGGCCAGGAAACAGATTCTGCAGGACAGCTTCCTTTTGCTGACTAGCAGGAAATAATAGAATATTTTTATTGCTGCTGTGTTAAAATCTAAGATGCTCTTAGAAGGAAGCCAGATGAGAATGATCTTTTTTCCCTTCTTTCCAATGTCTTTATTTCTAACTTTACCATGATGTGACTAAAAACTCATTTCAATCACTTGTGAAAAAGATTACTAGGACAACAATTACAAGCAGTTTCATACTGAACACAGATTTTTTTGAAAATCAAAATTAGATCAGCTGCCTGGGGAAATTTTCCACTATGTTATTTGTAACAGATTCAAGTTCTTCCTGTTAGTGCCTTCCCTTGTAAGAAGCCTTATTATCCTTAGCCTGGAATGTGCACAGAAAGAAAGGCACTTATTGTAGAAGATATCTGGTTGGTTCTCATCTTAAAAAGTGAATAGTTAAGTACTTTAAAAGTCTTAGCCTCTCAGGTTTGCAGCAGAGGTTGAATTGCTTTGTTACAGTGAGGAGCTATTGAACCCCACTTACTTTATGACCAGCAGTATGAAATAGACATATCAGTCTTTTTTTCCATAGTGGCATGATAAGATGTATTAAAGCATATAAAATGGAGGAAACTGAGTATCCACTCATTATTGTTAGAGAGCAGATTTGCGTTTGCTTGTACAGAGCATAAACTCATTTTCAACATGTGGCCTCAGCTTTCCTCCCCACCCATGCTGTGCTCTCCTTGTGCAGCAGATTACATGTAGATTCATCTGCAATGGTTACAGGAGGCATTAAAGCCTTCCTGACAACGAGATAAAGCCTTCTTTCAAACAGAATCATAGAATGGTTTGGGTCAGAAGGGACGCTAAAAATCATCTAGTTTCAACCTCCTGCCATGGGCAGGGACACCAGGAGCATGTCAATACCTCTCTTCCCTCTCCAAATTAGGTAGACCTTTGCTCATGTATCCCTGAGCTCTTCCTTAGCTGGGCTTAGGAAGCAATTGGATGCTACCATACTGTCCTAGTTCTTGCCTATAAAGTCTCAGATTGACAAATTGTTTTGTATATTTCAAGCCTTTTTCTTCTCCTGCTTACTCTGTACATCCAAATTTTAGTCCCTTGATCCTCAAGCTCCTGACAGACTAGATCCAGAAAGATATTTACCTCTTTCATGCCTTCCTGATCTCCCTTGGGCCTTTCCCACAGAAACCTCCCAGGCAGCTTCCTCAGCTCAGTTTGGGAAGGACTCGTATCATGTCTTCTCCAAGCCCTGTTCTGTCTTCAGCTGAGAAAGGAGCTTGTCTTAGAAAATCCTTATTGCTTTTGCTATCAGGGCTTGCACTCTTTGAGCTGCCTTTCAGGACAAACCAGCCACTGGTTGCTCAGTGGGTGCTATTGTCCTCTTCCAGGACACATAGACACAAGCTGCCCTCACTACTCTGAGAATCATCTCAGCAAGGAAATTTAAAAGTATATTATTGAAAAGCTGGGTTTAGAGCAGATTTCAATTCAGGCCAATACATATTGCAATTTTAGGAAACCTTACAGAAACCTTGCAATGAGGTTCATGTCTTCTAGTTAAGGAATTTGAAAGTTAGATGAATAGTTTGGATAAGGACAAAGCTCCTAGCCCTGTACTTCTTTACAGTCGCTGAGAGGAGCAGGCAACTCCTGATGGTGGGCCACTGCATGTGAAGAGAGGAGCCTAAAACTGGTCTCAAAAACTGCTTTTTCTCCATACACAATCTAAGGCACCAAAAGTGACTGGTAAGGATCTTGCAGAACAGCTTGGAAATATCCTTAGTTCATTGAGAGGAACCCTCTGTGGTTCTCCTGTGTCATCAGAGAAAACAGACATGGGAGTGGTCAAGTTAAGAGTAGATGTAAGTGCAGCCATACCAGGGTAGGCTGAATGCTCCACGTTTCTGGGAGCGAGCCTGGCTGTAGCGCCAGGTGACAGGATGGCACCCCTAGTGTGCGGCTAGCCAAGGAAGGCTGAGTGGCAAGCCCGTGTCAGCCCTTGGCAGAGCCCAACTCTTCCTTTAAGCTCTACACCTCTATGGAAATCAGATATTTAAATACAAAATTTTGTCCTAGTTGAGGATCTGTCCAGAAATGTATTCTAGGCATGAATGTAAAGAGAAGCAACACCGCCTCTTATCAATCTATTGGTATCCCGTGTTAATAGCTGCAGGGTTCATTAGCCTGCCTGAAATTGCCATCAGCAGCAAATCTGCACACATTGCATTGTTCACCTGCCTTAGTGAGGGAGACCACTGGTAGTTTTCCACCTGCAGAGGGGAAACCGGGCCCTAGAAAACAAGAAGATAAAGGAACACAATCACACTTGAAATTTACACAGGCTTCGTCCACTCCTACCATCGACTAAAATGAGGACATGTTAAAAAATTGTCATTTCTAAATTGTCACTACACCCAGAATACCCATATACAAAATCCTAGCATCTGTAATGGTCTGATTTTTGCCTCATAAATGTCTGTGCTATAAAAAAAATGGTGGTATGCACTTAACAGTAGACATAGTTTCAGTCTTTGGATCTGTATTAATCCTTTGAGTTTCTCTCTCACGGTTTATTATGTCATCCAGATTTCACTCTGAACCATCTACTCTTTTCCATATGTTCTTAGCAGGAAATGTGCATGAATTTAGAAACACAGCAAGACATATGATATTCAATAATAAGAACATTTCGAAGACACACAAAAGAAAAAATCCAAATGAAAGTTTTCTCTGGCTTCCAGCCTCATTGAGTCAAACAAGATATCCAATATTCCTTAATTTGAAACTTGTAGTTACAGTAAAATATGTTTTGCTTTTTCTTTATTTAGCTGAAACTTTACTGTGGATACAGACTTAGAGACTGTTGTTCTGTGTTTACTCATATTTAAGTTTTGTAATAATATCTAATATCTAGAATCATAGGAGGTTTTTCTTAAGTCTTATGCAGACAAAAGTAAACAATGCTTTAAAAGACATGACTTTGTATTTTGAAAATCAGTGAATATAGGGCTATAGGAGATGCCACAGCTTGGTTTATGAATTACATTGCAGATGCTATATATATGTATATATATCAAATAACATGATGTAACTGCCTGAAAAACTAAATGTTGTACACATGTCATATCGACAAGAAAACTGCAAATGATGTACAGGTAAATGTCTGAACTCGGAAAAATTATTCCCACATATATTTTTCCCATTAAGAGTGAACTACATGAACTGCCACAGACCTTGAGCATTCCTCCCTTGTGATCCTGTGTCTAGAAAGGTGATGGAAGAGTAAGAGAACAAGAGTTTGCTACTGCAGGAAAAGCAAGGAAACACAAGTCTCCAGAGCCTTGTAGTTTCATGAAGCAGGGGTGAAGACAATGGAGAGGGCAATGGAAAAAGCCAGGACAGATCATGGAAGTTATACAAGCCTGAACTGCACACTGGGTCAACCAGGGATGTTCTGTAAGTCTGTTTAGTCCCATAAAGCTTCGTTTAAAACTGTTTATTTGATCTCCATAAGAAAAAAAATTGCAACAGAAAATTACCTTTTTTTTAGGGGAAAAGACTGTTTTTTTCTATTCTGCTTTATTTATTTACTTGTATGCAATGTTTTATTTTTTACCCTTCTTCTTCAAGGTGACCAGTGTGTAGTATTGACCCCTCCAGGAATATCAGTTCAGGGACATGGTGCTAGCCATGTGTTTCTGTCTTTGCTTGGTTTTGGTGGGTCTCCAGGCAGGCAAAAGATGCCCACTGAATGGGGCAATCTGCTCCAGGGTGTCTGCAGAATTCACAGTCTGAAGGAAACGGGGAGGCTGGGGAAGGAAAAGGAATTGGTCTTCTTCATTCTTCTCCTCTAACCCAAAGAAATAAGTTGGAATTGGTTTTTGTTGCATCATTTAAGGATTTACCATGGGCATTAATGGTGCTACAGCTCTTCAGCTACTGGGGCCTGATGTTAGCCTGGATGTTGTCAGCAGTGTTGGGCTGCACATCCCACATCCCCTCCAGTCCTGGCCCTGCCTGACATGCTATCACCAATATGAGATCCACAGGTCAGCCTCCCCACAGGAGAGAATACAGCCAAGGGTGAACACCTCTAGGGTCTGCTAAGAACACTGGAGGCAAAACTTAACTATTCAGGCTGGAGAAAGTAAAATTTAAAGTTATTTACAGAAAATTACTAAATTAATTCACGGAATTATTTAAGGTAATTATTAATTAAGGTTAAAATTATTCACAGAAGGGGTAAAGGTATTGTTTCAAGACCATACACAGACACTATTTATGATTAGGATCAGCAGTTTCCAGGCTGTCTTCTGCAGACAGTCTTTTGTGGGGCATGAATCAGCAGCAGGCAGCAGATTGGCTGTCCCCTGTCACCGTTATAATGCTGCAATCTCATGAGCCATGTTCAGGGTGCTCTGCCAGAGATTTTAAAAAGGTTTTTCTGTCACTTTTCTTTCCTGATTTGAAGTGGGTTTATGCCTCAGAAGGATGAGTCTCTGTTAGCAGCAAATCAGAACCATATTCACCATTCCAAAATATTTCTTTTTTCCCCTCTTATTAAATAAGTCTTATATTCCAGAGAAGATGGATTTCAAATACATGCCTGTACAAAAACATGATGTGAGCTTAAGCTCCTGCTCTGTAAAGTTCTTTGGACTGTGGTATGTAGAAAATTCAATTTTTTTTTTTTTTTGTGGATATTTTTGGTATTGTAACAGTGTAGTCTATGTGTAACAGATCTGTAATTTTAAGCTAGCCATAGGCAAACATGGCAAGTCAGTACATTTATAAATCACTGGCTGTGACAGATGTGGGCCACTGTAACAAATCTTCTATACCTTAAATTAGTCATAAATACATGCCTTTCACTAAGCAGGCCCTCATTCTTATTAAAAAAGGTGACCATAGAAATCATTTGTGAGTTAATTTGGTGTCTTAAAATGAAAGACATATGTGAAGCTAGCAACATCCATTGGTGAATTCACCAAACCCACATTTTTTTAATTGTTATTAAAAGAAGGTTTGCATCTCAAGGATCTCCATAGTTAAACTTTTTTGTTCGTTTAGCATTTTTTCTTTTCCTTTGCACATGGAGAATTTAAAGTTCAGCTATTGCTCCGCATATGTCCTGGCAAGGCTGCTGAGGAGCAAACACCCCCAAGTTCGGCCAGTGCTCCATTCCTCCGTTCCTCAGGGAGTTCTTGTTTCATGTGTTTTTCATTTTAAGTTCTGCCTCCTTGAATGCTATTTCCTCTCTTTCAGTTTTCACCAAGGTCAAAGAAATCTTTAGCAAATAAAAAATGTGAACATCCAGTCATCTACTGGAATGGTGCCCATCCAGTGTCTAAATAATAAGTTAATAGGTTCATGGAGTAGTCCTCCCTACACTAAGTGTAGTGCAGCTGAAACCTTCTTCACAGCTAAATAGAGTACTTCTCAAATAGAGGGCTCTTTTGTCTTGATTATCAACTGCAGAGAAATCAGTTTAGAAGAAATCACTGTTCCAGCAAACAAGACTCTCCCAAGCTTCTGAAGAGCATGACAGGGCACAGACCATTCCCATTGGCCTTCACCCATCTACGGGCCAGAGCTGCAGAGGCCCCTACACAGAGGAAGAATGATGGTAAGCAGTTGGAAAGCACAGCTACTGAAAATATGTCTCATATTTTGATAATACTGCATGAAAATCATAGAGATTAAGATTCTATAGAACATATTCAGCATGTTTTGGGGTATATCTTCAGAAAATTACCTATAAAAAGAGAAAAATATGATTTAATAATATTTGTTAACTGCCGCCAGATGCTCTACTGAAGCTGTCTGAAAGTCAAGAGTCACTGCCTAGCAGGATTTGTTACATGAGGTACAGTATTCATGGGGATCAGTTGCCTCTGCAGAGACAAGAATGTATTTAGAGGTTGAGCTAGTCAAGCAATTAACAGCTACTGATATTTCTTACAAATCTGGGCTTACTTTTCATCAAAAGTAGGATTCAAGCTCATGCTAGTCTGTGGGGGACTCTACCAAGCTGAGTGTCAGAGCTGTGCATGAGCTGTAAAGGAAATCAGACCCAGAAGAGCTCTCCTGGACTGCTGCCTCCATCCCCTCCAACCACCTTGCTGTACCAGCTTCCACAAAGGAAGGTTCTATCTTAAGGTTCTGTCTTAAGAGCATATTCAGGTTTACAGATGGATGTTCCAGAAATGTAGGACTCTTCTGGTTACAAACCTCCCTGCTTCCATTTGCAGTAATCTGTGTCACAAAATGGCACCCATACTCATCTTTGCTGCAGGTTCCCCACATGATACATCTGATCACATTTATGTTCTCTGTAAATTGTGTCATCTGGTAATCAAATGGTCCATTCCTAAGTCTTTTTTCATAGCTTCCTGCTCAGGGAAAAACTGTGAGTCCTAAAGTGCCTGACCTCACCTTTTGGGTTATTTAAATTCATCCTATTTCTATTATTTCAGTCCTGAAACTTATCCAATTCTTCCTGTACACTACACTCCTCCACATTCACACTACATATTGCATTATCAGAAAATTTCATGAGCACAGTACTACTTTTTCTGCCAAAGTTGTTAAAAATGTTAAATAGGATCAGTCCCTAGACACATCTTGGAAGAACTCCACTGGTAACTTCCTTTCAGTTTGGTATTTTTCCTTTCAACATGATCTTTCATTTTTTTTCCACCTCACAATTCTTCTGCTAATCCAAATTTTCTCCAGCTTAATGAGCAATTTCCTATGCAGCACTGAGTCAAGCGCTTTCCTGGTAACTGAGCTGTATCTCATTCTCTTAAAAATAAAAATAATTTTTCAGGTTATTCAGACATGATCTACATCTGTCATTTCATTTCCATCTTTGTGTCCTTATTTGCTTATATCCAACATGTATTTTGAAACTTCACATATTCTTGAAGCCAGACCTGACGAGACTTTTCTTTTTTGCTTAAATTAGATCCAATGCTTGCTTTTTCAAGGAAGAGCTTTCATCTCCAATAAACACATTCAAAATCTTTGTTAGCAGACTTGCAGTTTCTTTAACCAGTTCTTTTTTCCAGGATGTGCCTCCACTGCAAGCTGACTCAGTCGTATTAATCTCTTCAGATTTTGGCGTCCACCTTAGATGTGGTTAATTCCATTTCCATTCACATATTCCCATTAGCAACACAGCGTTGTTTAACATCATCATCCCTGTTGAAATCTGAGCCAAAATATTCATGTTGGGGCCATATCTGTATTATCCTCAACTTCACCGTCTTCGCTGAGCAGTGCTTATAAATCATCTTTTTGTTTGTGAGGCTAAAAACATCTCTATTTGGTTTAGCTGTGTTTGAAAAATTCAACCAAGTTTGTCTTTTGGCATTTCTTATTTAATCCATACACCTCCTGACCTCTAAGACTTAATCCTGTTAGCTGAACATTACTCTCTTTTTCCATTCTACATGGGATGTCTGCTTGTTCTGAATAGGTTATTTTTGAGCTGGATAATCATCCAACTAAGTCTAGATCCCTTCCCTTGATTTCAGTTGAGGCCCCAGAGAAAAGCTGCACCTTTGTCATTCAGAAATTCCAGCTCCCTGTTACATTCAAGTTCATAGGTTTCCCAGTTTAGTGAACTGCATGTTTGAAACTGAAAACGGTAGTTTCATTTTCAACTAGAACTACCTGGTTTTATGTGGTTTAAATCAGTCAAGTCAAGATGTCTAGATCTGGTACAACCAGTTCTTTTCCAGCGTCCAAAGGTGTAATCCAAACTGCATCTAATTGAATGATCTGTATCTGGCTTAAAAGACTGTCAGCTATCTCAACTGTTAAAGTCAGAAGCCAAATTTCTGGTAATCCTTCTAACTGGAGTGGAAATGCAGAGATTTCTATCCAGAATCTGAGCTGGTATAAATCTGTGTTGTTCTGATGAAACTAGTTGAGCTGCAAAAATTTAAGCACGCTCTTTATCATGACAAACTGGATCAGACACATGACAAGCACAGCACACTTTGGCTTAAAAAGCTGGCTGAGCTGCCTCATTCGCTGCGAGCTTTCACAACCCAGAAGGACTTTTTATGGCACCATTTATAAGCCTTATCCCCTACAGCATCAAATAAGGACATTCCTATCACTCCTGCTGCCATTGAAAAAGCATCTCACGTAATTTATTGTCTTTCATTTGCTTGCAAAAGAAGCAAGGAAGTTCATTAAGTAGGTGGGAGAAGCTCAAGGCCCTTTTCACACTCACATGTTTTCTCTTTGTTGCTGTTTGTACAGGTGCAGTGAAAAAGACTCAGAGGGTGTATTCATAAAGACAGGACTTGAGAAATGCCACTTTAAATTGTTTGAAATCAAAGGTTTTGGTAACTCATAAACAGGGAGTTGTTTTTTTCCCTAGGACTGCAAATCTAAATATAAGGAGCTACCTTCATGTACAAATACATTTGACATACACATGTAAATACCATTAACATAGTCTGCCCTTCTGGATTGTGGGAACAGGCCCTTTTCATTTATGCTCACTGAGAATTTCAATACCTCCCCCCCCAAAAAAAAAAAAAAAAAAGAGATTCTCATAATCAACCAGCTCATTTTGTATGTTGAAATAAAAGTATCCAATGAGGATGTCAGGAAGCCTGTACTCCATCCAAACTGACCAATTTAATGCGTGCTGTAAGCATACTTCCAGACTAGCATCTGGAAATCTTAAATGAACAGAGATAGACATAGACACCCTTACACTCTGGGAAATAATTAAAGTTGGAATAAGAGCACGTTTGTGGACCAGATCATCAGCTGGTATAAATCAGCACAGCTCCAGTCATTCCAAAAAAGTAATGCCAGTTTATGTTAAAGTGCTAGCTGGCTCCTGTAGCTTTCTTTTGTGATTAATTTCAGTGCAATCATTTGCTGGAACATGCTGTTGGACCAAGCTTCCTGAAGCATTACTTTTACAAATCTCTTGTGTGCTCTTGGACCACTGCCTGTAGCACACCCTTCTATTAGGTCTGCTTTTCTCCAAACAGAAAGCTCAAGGTTTTGGTTTGTTTTTTTTTTTAAATGGTATCTTAAAAATAAGATGAAACCCAAATTTTTGCTGAGCAGTTACTTTATACTTATCACTTTTGGATCTTCTATGAATCAGTGGGGTCTGACTTTTCATTCATTGCCACTCTTTGATTAGATTATCCCTAGGACAATTAACGTTGGTATTTTCCATTCCTTGTGTACCACAGAGCCCCACTGGATTTAGGAGTGGAAATCCATTCCCGTGGTAACGCAGAAGCATCCACAGGCTGCTGTGAGGTGCCTCCAGTGCTGAGGGTGTGACAGCTGCCAATGCAGCTCCACCCTGGCTGGCACCCTCTCACACAAGGCCCTGTAAGTTCTGGCACTCAAGGAGCCACACAGCACAGGTCAGCACAGCCAAGGCTCCTACACCCTCCCTTTTGCAAACTGCTCTAGGAGGTCTCCAGAGCTGGAATCTTTTGCCATGGGAGGGTGTACAGGTGTCCCTGTCAGCCTTGATGTGTCAGACCTGCTAGATTTCCCTGCCTGAACGCAGTAATCCTGATGAGTACCCTCCTGCTGGGACCTCAGGCACCACACCTGGCCTCCTGTCTGCCTTGGAGAAGCCTGCATCACCCAACTTGGGGTGCCATAAGAGAGATGCCACAGCACTGTCTTGTGGCTGGGGAAGTGTCACCATGAGAGGCTGTGCACTCAATGCCCCCTCACTGGAGGCAAACAGTTCCACCTTGCAGCCTCATGCCCAAGCAGTCTGTGGTGAAATGCAGCCAGGTCTGCTCTCATGGCAGACAATCCCTGAGAAACCAGCCCAAGAGCATGCCTCACAGTTATCATGCAATTCCCCAGCTGTGGCTGGCACATTTTCTTTACTATGTATTTACCACAGAAAAAATTAAAAGGGGCAAATTACCTAAAATATTGCATTTTCATTCATACATTTCAGATAAGCAGTCTTTGAAAAAACACAGACACTTGTGAGTTAGCTCATCATGGTCTGTGTTCCCTTTACCTTCTTCCCCAGCTCTCTCATCTCTTCCTCCAGGCCAACCAGAACCTACAAACACATGAAGAAATGTAGGCAACCTGTGTGTACAATGTCATGACTTTTTTAAAGGCCGTGGTAACTCTTAAAATATTCTACAACAGCGTCTCTCTCAAAATGTGGGAAGCCATTGCTCCTGCAGGAAGGAAGGCTGAAATAGGGTTCAGGATGATGGCAGCAATTCAGTTGTCCTTGGTCACCCACAGACAACTCATATTCCCCATTACAAGGACTAAATACAAGGCTGTACAGTCTACAAGTGTTCAAAGACACAAAGGACTTGCTAAAAGCCCTTAAGTGTCAACAGAGACCCATTTCCTTCAGGGCACAGGACTAAATGCAGATATGTGCAGTCTTCTGGTTATGAGAAACTGAGCTGATGCAATGTCAAGGATGATGCCTCATGAAATGAGCCAAAAGTGTACTTCCGCACGCAACACCTACCAGCAGCACAAGACCTGATTTTCAGAAAGACAAGAAAGACTGTTCCTTCAGTGTTATCCATGCTTCCTCTATGACAGCAACTTGCAGAATTTCTGGGTGCTTTGGGTTTGTGTTTCCAGGTCCTGATTTGCAGAAGTATTAAGTATTCATACGGAAATCTCCATCTGGAATACCCCAAATTTGACTAGATATGACCCTGAAAGACCTGATCTGATTTCAGAGTTGGGTACAACTTCAAAATTGGCCCTGCTTTAAGCAGGGGGGTGGATCAGATGGTGTCATTTAACCAGAACTATTCTCAGACTTCAGCTGCCACTGCAGTCACTAAGAGCTCTGCCTTGAACAGACGGGCTCCAAAAAATCAGAGATTTTCTGCTCAGCACCCAAAATTATTTAGGACTTTTGAAAATATTGCACATAAACACTGCATCTATAAAATGGAGCAAATAATGCCAACACAATTCACAAGCAAGGATTAAGGATTGCTTGTGAATCTCTCAGCTGTTATTTTACAAACATTAGAAAAGACTCTGAGGAAATCAGAAATTTGCTGCTGAGACCAGGGCTGGGGTAATGTAAAGGGACAGAGCCCTTCATGGAACCATGATTCTTAAATACAAGACTGAAAACTCATTCATTAAGCCCTGTCTGTTCAGAGCTGTTTCTCTGAACATTGGCTGCTGTACAGAAGGTAGTATGTCTCCATGGAATTGAAAACTGCAGCAGGCTTTCATTCTTTATTTTGTGCCCAATAGCATTTATCTTTTGAAAATTAAGTTTCAACAGGCCATTCCAATCGACTAGATACAATTTTACGCCAATATTGAAACAGCTTTTTTTTGTATTGCCCTGTTAAACTTCCAGGTATGAAAAGGGAGGTCTGGACGCTTACAATTACAGCAGATACCTTGAGTTTGAGTCAGAGTCAGTGACTAGTATTAACAGGGTACTATGGAAGCAGAAGAAAATTCTCTGGAGGGTAGACACACATATGTATCTAAGTGAAATCTTCTTCACTCAGAAATTAAGCAGATTAAGAAGTCTCCTGAAGTAACCGAGATTTCATTTAACATGGGTAGCTACTAGCAGTGATAGCAGAAACAAGCCTTCAAGACTAAAAATAGAAAGCATTCTTATTATGGGTTTTGCTTGAAGCTCAAAAATGAAAATGCTGTGAGAACAAGAGAATGGGAGCCTAATAAAAACATCCCTCTTTGCCTCTCTCTCTCTCTCTGACCTTCCATGCTGAGAAGCAGCAGTGTTTTTCCTCCAGCACACAGAAATCTTTGTGCCTGACAGATAGAACAGAAGATAAAAAGGATACAAAGCATCCAGCTTTCCAATACTTACATGGATTGATGATTTAAATTACAAAGTTTGAAGAATTTGGCACTTAGCAAACTTGAACTTTGCCCAGGTTTTTTTTCATTCCTCCATAATAAGTTTAGAAAAACTTGAAAAAAGAAATATTTTCCCTGTAACACAACATGTAAACAACATCTGCACTTTGAATGAGTTCAAAATGCTTTTGGAATGAAAAGTTTTTCTCTTCCAGCATGCTTCAGTGGCAGAAAAGTCTTGCAGAGATTGAGCTGTCTGGTTTCATTGTAAGGTTGCTGGCAGAGACCCGGTGGCAGGATTGACATTGCATTAATCACCAGGCCTGTGGGCCCTCTGACCCCACTCCACCATGAGACATACTGGCAATGGATCTGAGGAATACTGGCATTATCTCAGTCCTGAAGACCTGAAGGCAAGGTCTTGCCTGAACTGCAGGTGAAGTGAAACATTTCACTGCACTAATAAAATACACATTTCTCTGGCATTCAGACTGTCTGGGAGGTAACTGTTTAATGTATTGCAAACTCTGTTGCTAATACCTGAATTTAACAAGCATGACTACAGAAAAGACAGACTTTCTGAGGTATTTTAGTTTGTTAATATTCATAATACTAATAATATTTTAATAATAAAGATATATTATCAGATATTAATTACTTGAACAGGGGTCTCAGTCTTATTTATGCACCTTCCATAGGTGAAAGTAGCATCAATACAAGAGTGTTATGGCATACAGACCCAATTGATGCTGGGCCCACAGGGAGCTATGCTCCACATCAACTTTATTTGGCTTCCAGGGTAGAAAACAGGGCATCACAGTTACATCAGCTGGCACTTGTTAGCAACTGGTCCTTCCAAGTGCTTGATTTCAGCTGACTCAATTGCACCGCAGCAGCTTGCAGAAATTTGGAGGCCTAGCATGATCAATTCTGTGCAAATCCTTTAAGCCTGTCTCAGTTTGCACCCTAAAAAGTTAATTACTCACTTCACCATGATCACTATCAAATTGATTTGTTCCTGCCTTGCTTGACTGCATTGCCATTGTAACTCGAAATCGGACATAACAGCTAAGAAGATGGGAGCCATCAAATGACCTTTTAACCAGCACCAGATAACCAAAGTTATGGTTATCAACTTTGACTACAAAAACAGTGACAGTCAAAGCTGCAAGACTCTGTATTGGTCTTCTTTATGAACAGGAGGACCTGCTGAATTTGGCATCATCTCACTATAAACACTATAATCCAATGAGAGATTGGATACCCGAAGTCCAAAGAAATATTGTTTGCAAACAATATGCAACAGTAAAAGCAAGACTTTGAGCTCAGTCTATATATAGTTCTTTAATTCAGGTGGAGTTTAAGCCAATATTTGGCCTTGACACATGTTCCCACAGAGTGATTGTGCAAGTATTACAGATTTTAACAATGTTTATATAAACAACATGAAATGCGAGATAAAGAACTTGATAATTACATATCACTTTTAAAGATACAAGTGAACTGTTTAAGTCTTTCAAATCAAAGTCATAATGGATTACAGCTTTATATGTAGTCAAAACAAAGATTTGTGGAATATGGTTTTTTTAATGGCTTCTAGATCTATTTTTAAAAATAAAGAATCCCATCATTAATTCTTTCAATTACTGCATCACATAGTGTTTTTTACAGGCTCTAATTATATCTTAGATTAAAATTCAAAACACCTGCTCTTGTGGATCACACTAATTTCAGCCTTGAGTATTTTCATACAAAGAGCTATAATCAGAGAGAACCAAGTGATTTCCTATTCTCTGTACCACTCCTTCTCAGCAGAGTACAGCTAGAGATCTCCATTTCCTTGTTATTTTTTGTGTTATGATTATTACATCTTTTATTTAAAGATGACTTTATATTGCTGAAAGTTGTAGTATTTTTACTTTTATTTAAAACAGGTGAAGCATTTAATGCAGATATTAGTTTTTAAAATAACAGTAATTTTTATTTTAAATAGCAGATGAATGCAGCTTTCTTCTGTTAGTTCCCCTTTTCATTTCTGTGTAGCTAATATAAATACTTTGTTCCTGGCTTTTAAGAAAATTGGTCTTTAAAATCCCTGTAATTTGAGTTCAGGGATTTAAATGGGAATACATATTTACTTGAAAGATAGTTTTTGATGTGCTTGGTTCTCTGTCATTATTCATGCACTTCTCTACACTTTAAGGGTGTGATCCAAAGCCCGTGGAGCCAATGGGAAGACACACAGGTTTCTCTGGAGTTTGGGTCAAGCTCTAAATACTGTGTGAAGAAAAAGAATGGTTGAAATGTCCATGTAGATTCTATCACAGTAAAATAGGGATATCTTTAAAAATACTTATTCTTTGATAAGCATAAGATGAAATCTGACCCTTTGCCCAGCTACCCTGGTTTTGAGCTAATAGGACAACACTATAGGACACAATAGGACAATGAAGAGCCAGGGTAGGACACTGAATCAGGTGCACCACAGCCCTCTGAGTGCTGCACCAGAGAAATCCAGTCACTCTGAATTTTATGCAATGATCTACTTTCAAATAACACTGCCTGCTGAAGCTGTGGGGGTGGGCCAGCAGTTCTGTGCCAGAGCTGCTTATTTTGTTCCTCCTCCATGCTGTGCTGGAACTTGCCACTTTGCTCTGATACAGTGGGCAGGTTTCTGAAGGCCCATGAAAAGCCACCTGGCTCTTGCTCCAGAGTATATTAATGCAATGAAAATAGATATGATGGCATCAGACTTAAAACAATCTTTTCAGAAATTCGGTTAATTTATACTCTATGCTCCTCCCTGTGATTAATTAGCTGAGAAAGTATTCACTGGTATTTTTCTTCCCTTTTCCACGTCATGTATTAGAGAGGTAGGGAAGTAAGCTCTTTGTGGAAAAATTCAAGCCCTCCACATGATAAAATGCCATATGCCACTGGCATGCACCAAACCCCTATAGTTTTCCCTAAACACCCAAAGAAATGTGTGCCTGAGTGTTGTACAGTGAGCTTCCCATCACTTGCAGACAGCTGTTCTGTTTTAAGATAAAGAGTAACATGGGCCAGAGATATCTACTAGAATCTCACAGGCAAGCCTAGTAACTGATTAACCATAAGGTCTTTGCTGCTTTCAGTGTTTTCCAGTAGTACTTTCAGCTCTGTTCCCATGCACATAGCCAGCTCAGCTCTGCTGTGGGAGAAGGAGACCTTCCTGAGCGGCCAAGAGGTGTGCGAGGTTATGTGGAGGAACTGAGACAGCTCTGTGGCATTGGCCCCGCACTCCCCTGGCTCTGGGAGTGCCTCAGCAGCTCACAGCACTGTGCTCCAGTTAATAAATTGGTCTTATGAAGGGTAAATTTGGGTCAAGGACCAGATTTGTTTTCTGTTGTCCAGAGTTTCCAGTCTTGCAGGTATCTCAGGACAATTGAAGCTGGCTGGCCAGCCAGCAGTAGAGCGGAGCCCAGCAGCCACCAGCACAGAGAAACCCAGAAGGAGAAAAATAATTATCAGTGGCACTAAGAACAAAACAAGTAATGCAAATTTGTGCATAGAACTCAGGGCTTTGTTTCACAAAGTCTCACCTCTCTGCATGGTAGATGCATGAAACTTGATGGCAGCCTAGAGGAGCTGAAAGGCTGACTCAACCCTGCTGAGATTTAAGTCTGTGGTTCCAGAGAGTCTAGGTGTATCAAATGTGGTGCTTACATGACTAAACTATTTCAGCTTTATTTAGCTGTGGCTACTGCCATCAAAATAAAACATATGTTGCAAATCTATTCATTATGCATTTGTGGTGGGTTGACCATGGCTGGAAGGCAAGTGCCCACTAAAAGTCACTCTATCATTTCCCAACTCAGATGAACATGGAAGACAAAATAGAACAAAAGGCTCATAGGTCAAAATAATGATAGGGAAAGATCACTGGCCAGTTTCTGTCACAGGCAAAACAGGCTTAACTTGGGAAAATTAGTTTATTAGCAATCAAATCAGAGTAAGGTAATGAGAAAAAAAATACTTAATAATTATCTTTTTATATATAAATTATTAAATCTTAAAACACCTTTCCCTCACCCCTCCCTTCTTCCCAGGCTCAACTTATTCCCAAATTCTCTCCCTTCTCCTCCCCAGTGGCTCAGGGAAATGGGGTCTGTGATCAGTTCATCACATGCTGTCTCTGTTGCCCCTTGTCCTGGGGTGACTTTATGATGCTGAATTGTATCCCCAGTTGTCTGTTTAGCCCAGAAATAAGTTTTGCACGTTTAAGACTGGTTCTGAGAGCAAAGGGTGGGGAGAGAAGAAGCGTGGAGTTTGTGTTCAGAAACTGCACTCACTCCTGCACATTCCTGCTCCTGGACTGTGTCTGTCTGTAGACAGCCAGCAGGACAGAGCTCTCCTTTGCTTTTTGTTAGTTTTTAGCTAGCTGAGGTAGTGAAGTTCCCTAGACTGTGGTTTTTCTTTTTCTTTAGACCTGTTTAAACCTAGTCTAGACTGAACATCCAGAAGAGCACCAGCAGCTCGCACCTGTGGCCCACTGGGCTGGGCCTAAGCTGTGCCACCCCTTCCTCCCCAGGGGAGAACTCCTCACACTCTTCCCCTGCTCCACCTTGGGTCCCTCCCAGGGGAGAGATTCCTCCCATGGGAGGGAATTTCTTCAATGTGAGTCCTTCCCAGGGGCTTCAGCTCTTCAGGAACTACTAGAATCTTCTCACAGAAGCCACCTCTGTACCAAAACCTGTCCATGCAAACCTAATGCAGGGTTTATGCTTCATTTGATGGGCTAGACTTTTTTAAAACGAGACAAAACCTTGTGGTAGTCAAACTGCTTTAATTTTTTAGCTACACAGCTTAAAAAACACCAATGTTTTTTTCATTAAAATGAAACTGATGTTTATAATTTGGAATTTACTGCCACAAGGAAAGTCTGCCTAGCAACTAGTAACTGTAAACATTAGTAAATTAAAAAGATAACATAGAGGATATTAAAAGAAATAAATAAATCAAAGCTGTGCGCAAGCAGTAAGTGTCTTCTGTCTGACAGGAGTCCTTAGAGAGCAATACTGTGGCATTTTCCAGAATTAAATTGCATTATTATAAGAGCTTTAAATTAAGCTCCTACCCATGACCTTTAAACACGGTGATTGCCATTATGCCTGCTGAGGAGGTTGTGGAGGGTTTGGAAACCCTGTGCAAGATTGATGGGTTATAATACGTAATCAAGTATAGGTTCATTTAGCACAGCTGTTGAACAGAGGGTCTAACACCAGGTTATCACAAGGAGTGCCCTCTCTTTTCTTCCAGACAAATCAGTGTTAGCAGTGGGGGGCAGGCTTATTAGTGCAATGGAAAACAACACAGTATCTTCCTGATGAAAGAAGATGAGGACTTTAACATAGGTGCCCCTCCTTTAGAGAGTGACCAGAAAAAAGTTTCCCTCCAGCACTCGTGCAGAACCACATGTTGACAAAAAAAGCAACTGATGTATAGCTTTGGTCTCAAAGTATTTCTATAGGCACAATCCAGAATAAAAGCAATCTAAAAGACACTAAAACATAATAAGCCAAATATGCTGTGGAAGTATGTTCACTTAGGTGAGGTAAAACCTCATGCAATGCATCCTTAAAGCAAAAATACTAAAATACTGAAAAAAAAAAAANATGACTAAACTATTTCAGCTTTATTTAGCTGTGGCTACTGCCATCAAAATAAAACATATGTTGCAAATCTATTCATTATGCATTTGTGGTGGGTTGACCATGGCTGGAAGGCAAGTGCCCACTAAAAGTCACTCTATCATTTCCCAACTCAGATGAACATGGAAGACAAAATAGAACAAAAGGCTCATAGGTCAAAATAATGATAGGGAAAGATCACTGGCCAGTTTCTGTCACAGGCAAAACAGGCTTGACTTGGGAAAATTAGTTTATTAGCAATCAAATCAGAGTAAGGTAATGAGAAAAAAAATACTTAATAATTATCTTTTTATATATAAATTATTAAATCTTAAAACACCTTTCCCTCACCCCTCCCTTCTTCCCAGGCTCAACTTATTCCCAAATTCTCTCCCTTCTCCTCCCCAGTGGCTCAGGGAAATGGGGTCTGTGATCAGTTCATCACATGCTGTCTCTGTTGCCCCTTGTCCTGGGGTGACTTTATGATGCTGAATTGTATCCCCAGTTGTCTGTTTAGCCCAGAAATAAGTTTTGCACGTTTAAGACTGGTTCTGAGAGCAAAGGGTGGGGAGAGAAGAAGCGTGGAGTTTGTGTTCAGAAACTGCACTCACTCCTGCACATTCCTGCTCCTGGACTGTGTCTGTCTGTAGACAGCCAGCAGGACAGAGCTCTCCTTTGCTTTTTGTTAGTTTTTAGCTAGCTGAGGTAGTGAAGTTCCCTAGACTGTGGTTTTTCTTTTTCTTTAGACCTGTTTAAACCTAGTCTAGACTGAACATCCAGAAGAGCACCAGCAGCTCGCACCTGTGGCCCACTGGGCTGGGCCTAAGCTGTGCCACCCCTTCCTCCCCAGGGGAGAACTCCTCACACTCTTCCCCTGCTCCACCTTGGGTCCCTCCCAGGGGAGAGATTCCTCCCATGGGAGGGAATTTCTTCAATGTGAGTCCTTCCCAGGGGCTTCAGCTCTTCAGGAACTACTAGAATCTTCTCACAGAAGCCACCTCTGTACCAAAACCTGTCCATGCAAACCTAATGCAGGGTTTATGCTTCATTTGATGGGCTAGACTTTTTTAAAACGAGACAAAACCTTGTGGTAGTCAAACTGCTTTAATTTTTTAGCTACACAGCTTAAAAAACACCAATGTTTTTTTCATTAAAATGAAACTGATGTTTATAATTTGGAATTTACTGCCACAAGGAAAGTCTGCCTAGCAACTAGTAACTGTAAACATTAGTAAATTAAAAAGATAACATAGAGGATATTAAAAGAAATAAATAAATCAAAGCTGTGCGCAAGCAGTAAGTGTCTTCTGTCTGACAGGAGTCCTTAGAGAGCAATACTGTGGCATTTTCCAGAATTAAATTGCATTATTATAAGAGCTTTAAATTAAGCTCCTACCCATGACCTTTAAACACGGTGATTGCCATTATGCCTGCTGAGGAGGTTGTGGAGGGTTTGGAAACCCTGTGCAAGATTGATGGGTTATAATACGTAATCAAGTATAGGTTCATTTAGCACAGCTGTTGAACAGAGGGTCTAACACCAGGTTATCACAAGGAGTGCCCTCTCTTTTCTTCCAGACAAATCAGTGTTAGCAGTGGGGGGCAGGCTTATTAGTGCAATGGAAAACAACACAGTATCTTCCTGATGAAAGAAGATGAGGACTTTAACATAGGTGCCCCTCCTTTAGAGAGTGACCAGAAAAAAGTTTCCCTCCAGCACTCGTGCAGAACCACATGTTGACAAAAAAAGCAACTGATGTATAGCTTTGGTCTCAAAGTATTTCTATAGGCACAATCCAGAATAAAAGCAATCTAAAAGACACTAAAACATAATAAGCCAAATATGCTGTGGAAGTATGTTCACTTAGGTGAGGTAAAACCTCATGCAATGCATCCTTAAAGCAAAAATACTAAAATACTGAAAAAAAAAAATCAGTAAAATTTTTAAACAAAGACACAGAGGTTAAAAAAATAAGTTTTCTTGCTCTCCATTACATTTTGTTCTGAAGTTTACCTACTGACATGTACACACCTATCTTATGCCTTTGTGCTGGTTTTACCACCAACAGGAAATTAAACTCCAAATAAGCCACTTACCTTCCTTCACTCCTTCTGGTAAGGGAGGGACAAAAAGCAGAGATTATGGGCTGAGATAACAATTTATTAAAAACACAAAGCAATGGAGTAAGGCACACACAATAACAGCGGTATTATTAGCAAAAGTATACAAAAAGAAAAGGTGTTTTAACCACAAAAAGATGTTCCCCACTGGGAACAAAGCCAGGAGAGCAGTCACTCTCTGTAGGCCATGTCCATGTATTCCCAGACAAAGGCAATATGGCGACCATTCCCATGTGTTGCCCACATGGTCATTGGGAAACAAAGGCAGGAAGGCAGGGGAGCTCCTGCAGATAACATTTCCTGCCCCCCAGCCTGAAAACAACAAACCATGACCAGCCAGCTCCCCAGAAGCTAGGTTGTCCAAGCAAGGGTCGCTCAGCCGCTCCGCTGGTGCCTCCAGTGCACTTCCAGCAAACTAGTCCTGTGGAGTCTCCCCACAGGGTTTTCCTACTGCTCCGCTCTGCTCCTTTTGGCTCTGCTCAGCTGGACTGGGTTCAGCTTGACTCCTTTCCTGGGTTGGGGTGGCCCCCACCACCATTCCATTCCCTGCTGGCAGCCTCCCTGCTGGCACTAGCAGTTCAGCACTACGGTCGATTGGCATTTTTGCCACTGTCCCGTTCAGCACCATAGCCTGTAGCCACGCTCCAGAGAAAAATGGGAGAGGGGACAGGCAGGGTGGCAGAGGGATTGAGTCCTCAGGGGTTGATGTTGATACCTTCCCAAAGGGAGGCAGAATGGCCGACTACAGGTGGGGTCACCTGGGTTTTCATCCTGAAACCATGTGCCCCTGTGATAATGTGAGTGGTGTAGAATAACAGCCTGGTCATGTCTGCTCCACCCATCTGCCACCACAACTGCCTTACACCTCACACACCTCCATACACCTATCTTGTGTGTTACAGAATTATCTTCAAGTGCCAAAAAAGGAAACACTTTGGAGAAATAAAAAAACAAAACACTTTGGAGACATAAACAAGGCCCCACTGCTCTGTGTGGTTATGAGGAGCCAATTCTGTAAATGTGCTATCCAACCTATCCCAAAGGCTGTTAGTTCTAATCATAGAAACCAAAGCTTTGGGTGAGTACAGGAAACAGAGATCTGAGAGTGGTTGACTTGTCTCATTAAAGTCCCAACTCTTCTAGCGGGCCAGATAGGAGAGACAGCATCCTGACTTGTCTGACTCCCCAAAGCAGGGTTGGAGTAAGTCAGGGCCCAAATAATATGTTTTGTACTATTCACACTGAAAACAAACTGCATGGATTGTGGGATCTCCTTCTGGCATGCAGAGAGCATTTCTCTGGAGTACCTGACTCTCCAGGGTTGCTGCCACTTGTGCTCTGCTGCAGAAGCCACAGCTGTGGGTTCAGACCACAGTGTCATGCATGAAGACTTTCCCCTGTCCAGCTCTGCCAGTGCCCCTGACCAGTCTCAGGCTCAGAATGACCCAGTCCCTGCTGTCAAGGGCTGAGCCTGTCAAGATCTGAGCCTGTTTGCTCATGAAACACAAGTGCAACCTGAGCTCACAGGCTATTAAATACACCAAAAACTCCACTTATACCTCACCCAAACACATGTTGTGTCAAGGGCTGAAATTTGAGCAGACAAGATGTGGTGTGGTGGCTGGTTTCAATGTTTCAATGTGACAGGTTTTCAACTGGCATAACCAGGACAACTGTACTCTGCTGAGAATATTGTGCAGTATTGTGTCAATAATAATTATTGTACATTTTTTATCAGCTCAGTTTCTAACCAGTCAGTCAAGTAAAGGTAGGCAAAGCCTGAAGCATCACTTTCACACTTTAACACTATATTAGGCAAAAAAATTCCAATTTTTTCACTGAGTCTTTCGACTAAAAAAAGTATGTGCTCCAAATTCACATGGCCTACCATCCCACATAAGCTCTCCTTCCTACTTATCCAAGCATCTTTGAAGGATGAAAACCAGACAGTAAAATAATGTGGGATTTAGACTCTGTGATTCTGGGCTTCTGTGAAGATTACAGAAATAGGAAATAAAAATATTAATAGGTTAATTTATATTTGTCATTGGTCACATTGACAAAAAGGGATCTCGGGGTTGGTCAAGCAGAACCTGCTTTTCCCAAATCCCTACTGGTTGGGCCTGAAGCCCTGGTATGTGACACATGATGGCACTCAAGATGATCTGCTCCACGATCTTCCCTGGCACTAAGGTCAGGCTGACAGGCCTGTAGTTCCCTGGATCCTCCTTCTTACCCTTCTTATAAATGAGCATCACATTTGCCACCAATACCCTTGGGTGAATCCAATCCAGCCCCATGGACTTGTGAAGGGCAAAATTGCACAGCAGATAGCTGACCATTCCCTCTTGGATTATGGGAGCTCAGTGACCAGATTAAGTTCTAGCCAGCCTTTGGCCCTTCTGGTTTTCCCCCTGCATGACTTCACAGCATCCTTGTAGTTCCCCTGATCTTCCTGCCCGTTTTTCCAGAGGTAATTAACTCTTTTTTTCTCCCTGAGTTCCAGCCAAAGCTCTCTGTTCAGCCAGACCAGTCTTCTTCCCTACTGGCTCATCGTTTGACATATTTAGAATATTTTGTCTTCTGGTTTCTCACAGTTGAGGGAAAAAGTAAGTTCTGTAAGAATTTACTATAGTATTGTTAACAACATATATAATAACCCTCTGCCAGTTTTGTGTCAGAGAGCTGTCACTCTTTTCCTCTGCTATCAGTCACAATTTGACAGAGGTCTTGTGGTCATTTACTCCTGACCACATGGGATAACTTTCAGGAAACCTAGATATACTTCTTTCTACCTATTCCACTGACCTCTGTTGGCCATGGAAGAATGAATTTGCTTTTGTAATGGTGTTCTGCTGGAAGAGTTCTGCACAGATTCTTCACTTCTCATTCCCCCATCACCAACATTTTGTCACAGTATTTTTCTCCAGGCATTTCCATTTTTTTCTAATTTGTCTGTTTTAATATTATTTCAATAGAGATGCACACTGACATACTAAACCTGAAGTCTGTTTAGCTGCATATCTAAAGAAGCTTAAAGAAGAACACTGCAATCTTCTCCCTGCTCCTTTCTGCATCTCACAACAGCTTGCTTGATGTGCAGCCAAGTTTTACTTGTCTCTTGGGCTTTGTAGGTGAAGGTGGAATACATTCCCTTTCAATCACTGGACTCTTGTTAATTTCTCTGATGAACCAAACTTATCCTACCACTGGAATTAACACTAATACAGAGCTGCTTCTATTCTTTGCATGGGATGCAAGATTTTTTCTCTTTATATTGCATCCATATGCAGTTTGTTTTCTTGGTCTGAGGAGATTTGTGTTCCCTTTACATTGGGAGGAGGAAAAAAGTGCATAAAAATGCATCAGTCTTCCAAATCCTAAAATGTGTTCCTTTGTCCAGCTTGGATCAGAAGGAAAAAAAATATTTGGCAGTTTTATTCACCTTTGCAGAGCAAGAAAGCATGGACTTGTGTAGCAGAAGTAGTACTTGATATGCACTGCTATTAGTAACAGCGCAAAGCAGCTTTGTAGGCATTCCTGTCCAAGTCAGCTACCCAAGTGTTTCTCCTCATAGACATCTGATAGAACTGAATGATTTATGCCTATCTGCTCTGAAAATCTGCCCTGTATTCTCATTGTCTGCTTTCCTCACACTCTTTTGATGATGCCTTTTTCTGTTCTTCCCATCACAATAGTGCACTTACAATACATTGATGTGCAGTCCTTCGTGAGTGTCCTGTCCATCCTTATTTGGATATCCATTAGCTGATATCAAGTAATCAACAGAGAGCTGTCTGGGGAGAAAAGATATCCTCCAGATGAGATTTTCAGCTGAAAGTCATGAAGCTGAAAGGTCCTAAATGTCTACAAAACTTGTGATGTTGCACAGAGAGTCATCTGAAATTCAGTTTATGATTCTGCTGAAGGTAACCCTGAGCTGGGGATCCAGCTGCTGCTTTTGCTTCAGAGGAGTGAGCAAGCAGCTTTGTGGGACAGTGTACACATGAAGCCCAACAATTGTATATTTCTGCTGTCCTTTGATGTAGCTGTCAGCCTCTGAGACATGTCCATGTGGATCATGGCAGTGGGATTGGAGGATTCTGGGGCACTGTCTAGATTCTTAGGCCTTGTGCTCCTGATTTAGCACCTTAGAGGCGGATGTCTCCTTTTTCCATGAGAATGGACTATAAAAAATAAATCTATCCCACCGGAGACATTAAGAAAGTATGTGAAGTCCCAGAACTGAATGCATCCTGAATGCATTTTTTTGTTGGCAATCAAATATAGGAATTTCCAAGGCTTTAGGGCCTGCAAAAAGGGATCCAAGGACCTACTGCTCCACCTCCCAATGTCATATATGTTATTAGAATGCCCAGATCTACTTTGTCATATCTCATTTAAAGAGATTTGTTATATCCTAATGTTATTTGTTATATCCTAATGTTATATCCTATTTGTTATATCCTAATGTTATTTTCACAAGACAGAAATGATCATTCTCCCATTGGCGGTCAAGCTTCAAAGTGGATGGGATAAGACTTCATAGTCTGCTTTTGAGTACTTGAAGGTATACAGGTGCAAAAAGTGATTAAATACTTCCATGGAATTACAAAATATCAAGAACTGTTAATAAAAAACTACCATGTCTTCCTGGGAAAGTGCCAACTAGTTGACTGCTGAAAGATGGCAATATACTAGGACAAAATATCTCTTGGAGTCAAACTCCTGAGTTTGACTACCTCTTCTATAAGCATCTGCAGGAAATCATCACAAATGGGACACTGTTATGGATGAACCTTTGCTCTGTCTGGTAAAACTGATCTTAAATCCCTGTGACTCCTTTACTCTGATGTCATGCTGAGGTACCACCACTGTACCACTGTTAATTCAGTGCATTTACAGTGTCATAAAGCTGACCTAGTGAAATGCAGAATTAAGCCTGACAATGGCAGAACAGTAACTTTCTGAGGTGAGTTTGTAGAGTGACTGTACATGTTTTTACGTGGCAAATTTACAGGCCATACCTATATGCTACCCCTCTTTTAGCGCAATACAACCTCTTCTTTGTAACTGCAGGAGCTCTTTTAGAATTTCCCTACAAAAAAGAACTCATTTCTTGGTCAATGAGTTGCAGATTATTTATTACTTACTTAAGAATAATTACCCCTGAACACAGTTAAGTGTTTCTAGACTGAAAAGCAAAATAAACGTAGGTTGAAAGCCATTATGTACAGATACAAAAGACTTTTTGTGAGTAAACTTTTCATACAGCCATCTAAAATAAATTGGACGGGTCTGATCCAGAGCCTTCATTCTGCACAAAACCCCTTATTCCTTTTGGGCTATTGCACTCACGGCATTTTGGTAAGGAGCAGTTTTGGGCAGATCTACCTTAAGGAGATATTTTGATCCAAAAACACAGGCATGAAATTGTCTCCCCTCTTCCTGTCTCGTGAAAGTACTACCTGGAGAAAAGTAACAGCACTGATTTTGAATAACCCAGCTTGGAGGGGTGCCAGGCCTTGAGCTCGCCTCAGTGCAGTGAGGGCTTCCAAAGGCTGCTCTGCCGCCAGAAGTGCCAAAATGGATCAGCACACTGGCTTCAGCCAGGAATGGAGTCAAAGTAGCTGTTGTTACTTCTCTCCCAGGAGCACTTTCAGAGGAATGCCTCAGAGGCAAGGGCTGAGGTTCCCAAGAACAGCCAGCCTCACGCTGGGAAGGACTGGAGCATATCCATTTGCTAAATGCTCTATAAAGGGTAATATTCTTTAGGCACTTTTTGGATAAATCCCACTCCACTTCTGAGAGAATAGTTACAGACAGCATCTCCTGAGTGTCCTGCAAGTGACTGACACGGATACACATGGATTTTGTTTATTCTTGTCTGCCCTGGTTTTAAATTTTATACATGTCCTCTAGGCATGACTTTGATGCTGACTCTTCTAGGGAAAAAAACTGAATAAGTAAACAAAGAAGTTATACATACATAAAGTAGTAAAACATAAATCAAAGTCAGGCCATGTTTTGGGTTTTTTGGTTTTGGGGGTTTTTTTGGGTTTTTTGTTTGCTTTTTGGGGTGGTTTTTTTGTGTTGGGTTTTTTTTGTTTGGTTGGTTGGTTTGGTTTGGTTTTGATTTTCGTTGGTTTTTTTGTTTGTTTGTTTTGGGTTGGTTTTTTGAGTAGTGTTTTTTTGGGGGTTTTTTGTGTTTTTTTTTTTTTTTAATACCAAATACTTTAAGAAGCAAGGATCTGTTTCAATGGCTGTCTTGTCTTAGTTCTTGTCTACTTCAGTTTAAGAGGCTTTTAGTTCTGCATCATGACCTCCTCAGGAATTTAGTTACCTTGTGAAATTTTATAACAGTAAAGTCAGAAAGCTAAGAGCTGTAAAACAGTTTCACAGCACCAATATTTTGTCTTTTCCCCATGTGCATATTAAAACGAGAGGTCAGGTCTCTAACTGACCTGATGCTCTGGCCTCAGAGAGGTTTAATGTGTCACCTGCTAGTGTGAGAGACCTTCTCACATCCCTTTTCCTGATGTGCTCACACAGATGGTGGTGAGTGGGAAGCCATTCACAGACTTTTTTTAATGTCCATGCATATGTTTTACCTCCATTGCTTACCAAGGAGCAGCCAAAAGCACTTTGACTATGGAAGTCAGATCCCATACTCCAGATCTCTGAAGAGTTGCCAAGGGTAGAGACACCTGTACAATTTTCCTGAGTAAGTGCTGTTTGCATTAAGGAGGTCTGCCTGGACACAATTTTATTTCCACCTCCAATTTTTCCAAAAGTCCAGAACATGTTTTTCATTGACATAATTCTTGTGTTTCATCAGTGCTTGCCCCTATCCTTCCCCATAACTTCTCTGCACCCACAAAATTGATCTGGGTCACTTCTGAAGTGCTTGTTGACTTTTCTTTGAAGAAAGGGTGACAGATTTCTTTGAAATAGTTGAGCACTATGTAGATGAGCTACATAAAGGCAAATTCATCTGAAAAGCCCCACACTGACACTTTTTTTGGCCTTACCTATTAATCCCAGGCAAATGTAACAGCTAGACTTGACTGTATTCAAATCACATTTGTCCCAGATATATCAAATCAGTTCAGAAGCTGAGCTGTAGTCTGGGATCACATGTATCCAAGGTATGATTTTCTGGTTTTAAATGTCCAGAATTTCTGGATTGATTATTTCCTGTGTTTTATTTCATGTGTTCAGTAGCTAACATGAGACCTCTGACTGGGAAAACATCACACTGCAAAGCTCTGCTGAAATAGCTCCCTGCCCACACATCTTTCTACAGCACTTCAGAATATGCGTTTCCTGCACATACTATAATTAGGCTCTTTCATTCTCCCTGCCGTTGCTATCAAAATGCTCATTATCTACTACAAAACTCTTGTATTATGCTGGTTTTTATAACCCTCTTGTTACTTCAGGAGGCAAATAGAGATATTTTAGTGGATTTAGTTCTAACAAGGGAAATTTCAGGATTTCTTCTTCATGACAATGGGACACAAGCATCAATGTAGCAACTTTGCTGTGGATCAGTGCAACTGCTAAAGGATTTGAGGCTGGCTTGCAGCCACGGACAACATCCACAGGACTACCTGCACCTCTCCAAGCTCACAGGCAGATGCTAAACTTGAGTCTAATTCAAAATATGTTGGAAGGAAGTCCTTGGCATGTAATATGTAATAGTCCTTGGCATCTCAGGCAGGGAACAAGAAATGAAGAAGTAGGGAGGCAAGAGAAGCTTCTTCAGCTATTGATAGTTTGTTGTCTTGATAAAAATTTCCCCTAAAACGTGTCCTCCAGAGCTTCCATCTCAGGACTGTGCTTTACTGTCAGAGAAGACATCTTGCAAACTCAAGAAATCCAGAGTTTAAACCTGTCCTTCTTCTCTGAATTATCACTTGCAGTTTCACACCTGATGAAACAGAAGGAAAGATGCAATGTCATTGTCTGCTGCTGGCCATTAGCCGGCTGCTGGAACTACATCGGTACTTGAGCAGCATGTTCCATCCACAGCTGAAAATGATCCAAATGGTTTAAAAGTGGGTTTTGAAATATTATTTGACTCAAATAGCTTTTGAAGGGAAGAGGAATTCTCAGAGAGAATATGGCTTTTAGGAGAATGTCTGAGGCACAGTGTTCCTGCTTATGGATATTTTCAAACTAAAGTGTGTGCCTTTAGTGGTGCTAATCTGATCTAGGAAGTGCAAATTAGACTGTAAGAAGACTAATAGGAATATACTCTGGAGAAACAGTACTTCAGTGCAGTATTGGATAATCTGATGAAATATATTCAGTAATGGATAATCTGAAGAAATATATTATGTATAGAGATATATAAAACTCAGGTATGAATTATTATTAAATATTAGAAAATATCCTCTCATGACCCAGGCCTACAATAATGGAACAGTTATAATTTCCATTTCAGCTAAGTCAAGGTATGTTAATACACAAACTTAAAATTACATTTTTTATGTATAAGCTGAACTTGCTTTGACTTTTCCCAGAGGACATGTGCAATGCAGTTTGAACTTTTTATTTATCCCCAAACAGGATCAAACGTGTAAGGAATATTAATATGTTTAAAGTGCACAGTTAGGCAGAAATGCACTTCCTGTTTGAGCAAAGAGTTGAATAATTGTCCCTGGTTCAACAGCAAGTAGTCATTATATTGGAAGCAAGGTAACATGAGGAACATAGTTTCATGTAACTTTGAAGTACTCTCAAGAAAGAGTCTGGTGGTAACAGGCCCAAAAATCAAGATAAAAGATCAAAGATGCATATGTAAGGTGTCAAACCCTTAATTGCATAGCTGAATGTGCATGTAGACTGTGCTTCTTCCAAATTATTTTGCAGCTGTGTTCATTTTATACAAGTCAGCTTAGACATAAGCTCCTCTAGACAGTGGTTTGCTGCACGTGCACTGTTTAAAATAATGTTGGTTTACCTAAGAAGTACCACAGAGGGAACCGAGCTTGTCTTGAGGGAGATATTGATGATGCACAGAAAATGAGTAGTCTAGTGCATTACAAATTCTCTTTTCATTTTCTCTGAGCTTTGCCAGTCCTGAGATTTGTCCCTAGTCATTAGGCACCTCTATCCTCATCATGTTTTGTTTCAAGCTATACAGAAAAGATTTAAAGCATGCAGTCTTATAGGATCACCATCCGTCATTTTCTGCATTGCATCCTTTCCCCTCTATGGTCTATTGGCCATGATTTGGGAAGAGCTGTCGTGTTTCTGACTTGAGTATAATTGTTGATTGCTAAAAGCACATCACTCTCCTTACCCTGAGAAGTGACAGGCCCAACCACGCTTTTAAAACAGACTTTGAAAAATGGAAATGTCAGTAGCTGTTGGTGTGAAACAGAGGTGGTTAAAAATCAAAGAAAAAATAATTAAAACATATAAATAAGAAGACAAGAGGCAACTTGAGATAAAGCAAACACCTCCCAGAGATGGGATTCCATCCTCAGGAAAGACCTCAGGAGTCAAACTCCAACTGGCTCGGAGCTGTAAATTGCTAACACATTTGTCTCAGAAGCATATCCATGCACTGTTATGACAAATCTGTGTCATGATCTGTTCCTGGCATTCAGTGCTTACTAGTGCTTTCTACGTGGCTGTCTAACACGAATGTATATGAGCAACATCAATCATAGCAAATTATAAAGCAATATCTTCCTGTGTAAGGGTTGGAGTTTTTTATTTTATTCACAAGACAATGAAAAAGTATGTCTAATTAAATCTTCTCCACTTTTCCTCTCTTAGAATCCAAAGGGGTTTTTTTGTTGTGGGGGACATTCATTTCTGCTGAAGACTGGATGACTCGAAACTTTGCCTAATACACATCAAATGCTAGAACAGACGTTTTTAATTACTTGCACAAAGTCTACAGAGATATGTTTTGTAATGAGGAATGTGGTTAAACAGCAAAATAGTCCCATTTTCCTTTGCAGCAGACTGCTAACATTTCATTTTGACCTATCCTTATACCACAGTTCTGTTTTCTTTCTAAACATTTACAGTTTCTTGCTAAGTCAGGTAAATACAAATGGACAAATGCTTCCCTGCCAAAGCAACACTGAAGCCAATGGACCTCTGCCTACTCATATCCACTCAGGATATTTCACAAACACATTTAAATACCATTAAGATAACAACACATATCAACAAAGCAAAACAAAATAGTATTCTACTAATGCTGTATCTTAAACACAGTGGGAAAGAACAATAGGCATTTAAGAAAAGGTCTTCTGTTCCCTGGATAGCTGCACATCAATAATTTTCATATAATACCACGTTTTCCCTTATAGTTGTGGTGTTCAACAAAACCAGTATAAAACAAAGGATAAACAAATTATTTGAAAAGTTTCTTAAAATGTCATTTAAGTTTAGACAGTGTTATAATAATGATGGATCAAATTCATGAAACCAATCTTCCATCATATAGCCATAAAAGGGCTTTGTGGACCTTTATTTAAGTAGTAATATAGTTTTAAGGCAGAGGTAGAAAAGGAAGGCAAAGAGGACCTATACCAGCCCCTGCTGCACATCAGTGGAGGAACACTGTGATCTGTAAGCCCTTGCTAGGCAGAAATGACCACAAGAATAAAACCTGTCACTAATCTCACTCCAAAATGTACATTTAAGTCGCATGCATTTCTCTGCAAAGGTTTTTTCTTCTCTCCACTGATTAAAAGAGGAGTGAAGAGTCATTAATTTTGATTTAGAAATCTAATTTTTAGACATGTGAATCTGAGTTAGATGAGCTCCTGCCTATGGACTGTGGCACAGACAGCAGTCATTGAAAAGTGCTTTGGCTCTGTTAGATTCCATCTGGCAGAGGTCACCAAGAAAGGTGATATAGAAAATATTTAACTCTTCTAAGTGGAACATTGATGTGAGCTCAATTTTGCCTCATATCATTTAGAAAAATACATAGCAATATATAACAGAACTTTTATGCTTTCAGCATTTAATGTATTTCAGATTTAGATTACCAGCTAAGCCAACTACATGTGTTTAAGCAGAACTTTACCAAGCTGCTTTTTTCCTCTTTCTATTTATCTTTCCTTCTTTCTTTCTTTTTTCCCCCCTGAAGCTATGTCTGAGAAGGAAAGACCAGATAGTGAAAATGAAAAGGATTTGAGTGAAAAGTCTGAAAGTAATGAAAATTGGAAGTTGGAGGAAAATAGAGGAACTTCAGTTTCATTTTCCCTACTTCTTACTTTATAGTATGTTTCAAAGAGCTAATGGCTGAGAAAAAATATCTCAACATCATTGCAACATTCAGAGACCATTAAGTCAGGGGAAAAAAAGCTGAAACTCTGAAGAGAAGAATTCAACATAATTCAGTTCTTCAAAGCAATACTCTCAAACAGAAAACCCTTTCTACATCTATAATCTGGCACCTATGAATTCAAGATGGAGCAAGGCAAAAGCCATTGTGAAAAATCTTGTTGTTCCCAGTATAATGGACATTTTTTTCTCAGAGTTGTAAACGCAGAAGGAGGTACCAAATTGAAAACAGAGCTATTGTCAGACAACAGTGCTTCCTGCTCTGTGAGACATGGCTGCAGATGTCTGTGAGCAACAGTTTCAAAACTCGAGAAACCTGACAGCTTCACAAATCAGACTATTTCGCTAATGTGCTGCAGCTCTCTTTCTGAGGTATGCTAAATGATGCACTCAGTGGATGGGGCTATCTCTCTACAAGTCCCAGCACTCAGGACATACCAGATAAACTTGGTTTTACTCATATTACATATATGATATATAAACCTGTATTTCATGCCTAATAAATCCATGCCGTAATACATATTTTCTGTTTGCGTGTGAGAATAAAGGCCACACAGATATATAGACACACTGCCTTGGTGTGTGTGTGTGTGGGTGGGTGTGTGTGGGTGGGTGTATCCATACACATATTTGCATACAATCTATCTGTGAATGCACAAATATCTCCAGATAACATCCAACAATGAGTATATATTTCTCCTCAGGAAGAGAAGTGGGCTAGAGTTGCCCATACACCACATTGCCATTGTTTTTACAGTGGAGGCACTGAACCAAGCAGATGTATAGTAATCTAAAATAGAGAAAGAAGAGAGATAATTTATGTGAAGCAGTAGCAAAAGGTTTCCAAAGTCATTTTCAGCAGCAGATGGTGACCCTTGGGGATCACACCACAGCAGTGATGGAGGACAGTGGTGCCCTGGTTGGAGGGCACGGCAACATTGCCTGATTCCACTCCACTGCCAGAGCTCCAGGAGGCTGCAGCACTGTGGGTGCAGCTACAGGCTTGGTCCCACCACCACCAGCCAGCCCCCTTTCAAACCAGAGTGAGACCAGGCTTCCCTGCCAGTCAGAAACCTGTCTGCAGGTACACCTCCCAGAGCTGGTCTCCAGGGCACAGTGCCTTGGAGCTTCTGGGCTCTTGGCTCTGGCAGAATCCGACCTACCTGCCTTGGAAAAGTGTGACTGCTGTGTCTGTGCACAGCAGCACAGAGCACTCTTAACAGGGCAGGGGGACTGGACTTCCAGGCTGAGGGAGGAAAGCTGTTCCTCTCCCTTTTGTCAGGGGGAGTGAGCAGCAGGTGAGAAGCTAGTGGGAATCCGTAGCTAAGCTAAAAGCCACAAGGCCCCTGCATGCCTGCCTCCCTTGTCCCCACCAAGGAAATCTAAGGCATTTATTGAGGTGTTATTAGTCGGGTACACAGCCAGGGCTGCTGCAAAACATGCGGGTAGATATTTTTTCAGGATTGGTAACAGTACAGATTTTCACTGATGACCTCAGATGCCAAAACAGAACAGATTTTCACAGGTGACCTCAGATGCCAAAACAAATTCAGGGCAAGAGCCCTCTTGCTGAGCTGTGCACAACATGGAGGTCCTCAGGCTTCCCTTCAACACCCATTCCATGGGGGCTGCAGGTCAAAGCAAGCTCTTGCCTCTCCTTTGGAGACAGACTGGTCTCAGTTTCTTCAGCCTAAAGCAGTAGCACTTGTCAGATCTGATGAAGATAGCCTCATGTGTAGTCTGTGGCTCCTTTCTCATACTGCTGCTGGAGAATCCATTAGTGGCAATGCCATGGTCCTTGTGGAGGTTGACCAAGGCCCCCATGTACTGGAGACCTCCTGGCACTGCCTTGTCTTTCCCCATGATGGTTATTTGGCAGCTCATGTGAGTGAGAGGGCTCCCATGAGCTACCATGTATTCCAGAAACCTGCTCTTATAGAGCACAGCTGTGGTTGGACATGTGGCGTGAACTCCTGGGTCTCCTCACATCTGTGTCTGACATTGTTTTGGTATGCCAAGCTTGTAGTGCTCGTGATCTGGCCTCTACCATCTGAGTCCTCAACCAGAGGGACGAGGACAGGAGCACAAAACCCTGACTGTGCTCCCATGACAGTGTAGATAGAGCATCCAGGAGCTGGAAGGTGTTCACATATGGCTAGAGACTCTGGAAATATAAAGAAGCAATTCATAGAAAATAAGGACAGAATTCCAGACCATGAAGTAAAATGCTTGAGACAATGTAAGAAGCCTGTCTGGGGTTATGTGTGTTTTGTGTGTCTTGGTTCTTCCTCTCTGATATGCTGACAGCTGCCCAGTGTGCTCTCTTTCTATCAAAGACAATTTTGACAAAGAGAAAATAATTGCTCCGCAGTATTTGATGGGGTTTTTAAAATTACTTTCCATTAGGAATGATGCCCTGTGCCTCATCTGGGGTCAGATTAGGGTCTGTAGATCTGTGAACTATGGCCTAGCAATGACAGGGAGTTTAGGCAGAGGAGGCAGAAGGGGTAACTGTACTGCCCTAAGCTGATGGCCACCAGCCCCAACAGAAGGGCACAGCAGAGCAGGCTGGTGCATTGGTAGAAAAATACAGAACCAAGTGGAAAGGAAACAGCAGTGGTTCACCTGAGGGTTTGGAAAAGAGAGTCTTTAATAAGGAGAGTTGATCATGGGTTGGGAAACACATCAAGCTTTCATCTAATCCTGATTGTACAGATCTCCTCTCTCACTTTCTACATCCTATGCACTGTAATCTGAACTTTCTGTGTCAAGTAACACATTCTTTACAAAATGAAATAACACAGTAATTCTCCTCTTAATTCGTGGTTTTCATTTTAATGCTCTGACTACCGTAATAAACAAGCAGAAAATGTTCACACTCCCACTTCACATATAGCATGCCTTTGCCTGCCAAGCAACAGTAGCCCAAGGGTTAATTTTTTTACATTCTAAACATATGCATGTAACGAAATCTATCCTAGGGCTATGATTCATTTGATGAGTTCACAGGGATTGAAATGCTCTTGAATTCTAGCAGTTAAGCCTTTTTTGGGGCTTACATGTTTAGATGGTGAATATTTGTATTAAAATGCATTTTATGTTTTTTCCTTTGTATAACAGAGAATCTCTGCAAGAAATACACTGACCAGAAGCTTTATTTTTTAATTAACTGATCTAGTCTTGCCTTGTATCCAGGCATGAGGAGTGAATTTCTAAATGCAGTTTACACCATTTGGGTCATTCTAAAAAGGGAATATATTTATTGAGAGTCAGACTCTTACATCCTTTCTTTGATTACATTCTCCCCACAATCAATGGAATAAGAACTGTTTGACATTAACCATCAGTTAGTGCTGATGTCAATTAATTCTGGTTTATAAATAATTGGAGCTTGTGGGTGATGAAGTTTAGCTTTTTTGGGACTCCCAACTGTTACCACAGTGAAAGCCATGATCTCTCACCAGCCCTTCAGTGTCCCACACCTGCATTTCTCCTAAAGCACAGCTCTCTGCCTCCCAGCCTGCTGTGGTGCATGCTCCAGGGAAGTGGCTGCTGAGGGCGCCTGTCTGGTCAGTCTCTGCTCTGCCGAAATTCTTCCCAGTTGCCAAAGACAGAATGTCACACTGTTCTCAAGCAGTTGTGGATGTGAAAAATGTGAAAGCCAAGACTTTGCTTCAGCTCCAGAAGCAGCTTTTAGAACTGGCGTAGCTTTGGTAGATTCAAAACAAGACTGAAGAAAAGTTTGTGTCTTAGTGCCAGAATATGTCTGGGAATTTGCTTTGAGCTCTGGTAGACTTTTAAAAAAATCACTGGCAAGAGTTACCTTTGCCTAATGGGCTGTCAATGATCTTTAGCATCCCAAAATTATTCCTCTCCCCTGGAAAAAATCCAGGCCAACTCTGGCCCACCTACCCCTGATCATGGGATGAAAATAATCCAGTTCCCAGCAACTCTCCATCCTGTTGCCTCTGTGAATTCTGACCACATCATGCTGGTTTGGGGGGGTTGGTGCAATGAGGAAAGGAAGAACAAAGGGTGGGCTGCAGACTCAGGGCTGCTGCAGGACCTAACCCTGGTATACAGCAGAGAGGAGGATACCCACATGCTGGTCCCATTTATTCAGGAATACTCCTGCATGATTTATAGGAAGTTGTGACACACATGTATAGACTGTGGCTCTGGGAGACGAGGAAAGAGAAGTAATTGCTTTAATTATCTGGTCATCTAACTCCTCCCAGCTGTGTTACATTTCTGTCCTCAGCTCCAGTCACACCTGGCTTGAAAGACAAAGCAATGGGAGCTGTGTAGCTCCCTTTGGATTGGGACATCCTCTGTCTCAGTTTGCTGCAGGCCAAAGATTCCTGGTTTGCTGGAGAGTCCCTGGAAGATAGGACCTTCCCAGGACTGTTGTCCTCCATGGGCTGCTGCACAGCTATCCCAGCTGCCCTGAGAAACATGCCCATGTCTTTGAGTGCTCACAAGTGTCCCAGAGCCCAGTGCTCAGGATCACTATATCCAGAGAAATGGAGCTGTTGGATGGGCAGCTGGCCATTGAGTCTGAGTCAGAGGGAGATGAAAATGAGGAACAGCATGCATATCCAACACCCTCAACAGACATGAGAGCTGTAAAGAAAAATCATGTGACATTGATGACCAAGAGTAAACACAGAGGTATTCAGCTGAGGTGCTGTGGGCTCTCACCCACCCCAAGAATCTTAATAAAACCCTGCCAGGATAGAAGCAACAATTGAATATAACAGCAAAAGCTTCCTGTGTCTCTGTTGGCAGACCTTTCAAACTGACATGGCCCAAAGCATATTTCTGCATGGAGTTATCATTGAAATGCAATCCCTCAACCAAAATACAAGTATATGAAATCAGGGAGTTTATAAAATCCTCTTTGATGCTGAAACACTTATCTACAACCTTTAATATGCATATTTTTAATTAAAGGCATTTTTCTATAGATTTCTAACACAGAACCAAATACTCATCTTTTGACTTAAAAAACACTACCTAGAAACTATTTTCGGTGTGTCTGGAAACAGTAACTTGTCAAGAATACACAGCACATGAATCTCATCAGCCTCCATTCAACTTAAAGAATGTTTTAGAGCTGTTTTCAGAATAGATTCAACAATGCCAAAATGTTTGAAACGCTCAAGCAGAAACTCTGCTCCTAGTTTCCCTCTCATTATTTGGAATTATTCAGCATAAGTTTGTTCTGAGATACTGTTTGTAACATGGAGTTCTTTATAAATACATATTTTTAAAGACAAATATTTTAATTGCTCTTAAGGGAGTTATATTTCCTTGATATTCATCCATTACTGAGGAAGGTAAACTCAGTACACTGGCTGTTCACAAACTGTTGACAATCCACAGATGGTGAGCAATTTGGGAAAAAAATTCTTTCAATTTTCACTTATGGTAATTTTAGATTCTAATTTTAACTACAGTTTCTAGAGTTTTTTCCAGACAGGAAAAGGATTTTGTGAATCAATGGCCTTCAGTATAGTTTTGTTTCAAAAAAGTGGCACACCGTGAAAAACATCACAAAATGATGCCAAAATATATTTTAATTTACTCAATAAAAGAAAATTGTGAAAGGTAAGGCATATGGTTATTACTTTTGTAAAGAGATATATAATTAGAAAACTAATTTTTTGTTGCTTTTACTTAAGAATTTCCTGTAAGTCAAATCTATTCTATTCCTAAAATGCAGAATCAAGCAATGTATCTCGAGCACCTTAGCCAACCTAGCTGGGCTTTGAATGGCAGCTCCTTTTTCTGGAATTGCCATTTTGAGAAGAAAGAAGTTCTGAGAAGGTAGGTAAGGTCATGAGTAACTAATAAAAATGAGCCAACACCTGGAAGCAATGACGTGCTTGATGGATCCATCATACTTTTTTGGCTGCCCAGTAAGAACATCCCCACATACCATTTCAGTGGCTGAATTCTTCAATGAAAAGGTGGTAAATTGCACTAGGTACTTAAAGACTCAGCTAGAAACATTGAGATAAGACACCGCTCTGTTATTTTCCAAAAAATCAAGTAATATTTATGAAGATTCTGAATCAAAATCTGGTTTTAACTTTGCATTACCGGCCTCCTCAATCTTCTTCTTATCATGTCTGAAAACTCCTTTGTATGGCTGGAAATTCAAAGGAATGCTGAAGATTTTGTTATTGATATAACAAAATTTTGTTATATATATTTGTTATATTTTGTTATATATATTTGTTTATATTTTGTCATGTGAAAGCTCATGAGTTTGAGAAATAACTTTACATCTCAAAAGATAAATGGAGGAGAAAGTAATGTAAAGTGAGAATGAACCATAATATCATTTTGCTATGCCTGGAGGGTTAGATTTTTAGAAAAGTGTTTGTACTTTAATGGGTCTGACTTAAAATGAATCCATAAGAGGAAAAAAAATCTCCTACATCTTCCAGCAAAATGGAATGGTTTATCATATGTGTACCAGGCAGTGCAATATGTTCTCACCTCCATTAACCACAGGAGATTTTATTTGGAAAGTACTTATCTATGTGGTTTTATATTCTTGTGTTGGGTTTTTTTAGTTGGTATGAGCACAAGTATGAATAAAGCATTTATTTCCCTTACCTTTTTTTAAAGACTCTTTTTTAAAGACTCTTTGTACTATTTGACTATCTCTACTATTTCTTTCTAATACTTGACAAAGTAATTATGCTGGTGGCTCTTCTGGCATCCAGATTTAGCTGCATTATAGTTGCATGCAGATGGATTTAAAAGCCACCCCCCTCTCTGTACCAGACATGTTAGCAGTCATAGTAAGAGCTTGCTCTGAACTTTTTATAATCTGCACTAAGAAAGCAGGCTGGGGAAAAACAAAAGCACAAAAGGGACGAAGGAATCCAGTCTTGTCATGGTGTGTGAGAGACCTAGGGCCACTTTCCAGGGCATAGTTGCCAGGCAGAATGCCTTGATGCTCAAGGATTTGTAGCACTTTACTAACCCTGAAGAATGAAAAATACCACCTGGAGACCTACAGGGTGAGGGATCTTCTTCCACTGAAACCACTTAATGAGTTCACACTGGTCTCAAGGGGAATGGGCCCTCCATCCAAAGAATATCAGATTTGGTCAGCACGCAGTTTCCAACCTCTCTCTGTGGATCTGCAAGGGACATGCTAACTTCCTTTTAAATGTGCATCAGTGCTTTATACAGACCTTGCAAAATGGTTTACATGCTCTCTTTTTGTGGATGCCTGTGAAACCAGCCACATCTCTGGGGAATCTACTGGCAACTGGTGGAAAACCACCCTATCCATGGTAGAAGGTGTCCATTGGCATAGCTAGGCTAGATACCTCAGGATTCTACGTCCTGTCCAGCAATGTAATATCAGCAAGTCCCTGCTCCAGACATGCCTGACAACATCAGGCTGGTTTTGTCTGATCATTCACATTTTCAGAAGCGTGAGGGTGCAGGCCTCAGTGCTGGCTGCTGGCAAGGCTCACACCTTCATTGTGGGGCTTCTTCTTGCTCACAGAGGCCTGCACCACAGGTAAGCAACATGAAGTAGTGAGGTCTGATCACCAAAAAAGCGACATACCGTGCTAGATATTAACCACAGAGACATGAGAGTATTCCTATTATCCATTTGTAGTGGATTTTCAGAGCATGTGGCAGTTTAAAATGAAGGTAAGAACTAACTACAGGCTATGATAGCATCCTGTGGAAGGGAGCAGACCATTTGCCACATTGAGCCTGAGACATGGTAGTACAGTGAGGTGTTGCTTGTTTGCTCTCTGGAGTTGGGAAGAAATGGAAGGAAGGACTGCTTCCCAGCTTAGAAATACCAGGTGTTGACAGAGAGCTGGGGAGAGGTAAGGGAAGGAAAAGGATTCTTTCGCTTTCTGCATCTGTAGTGATTTTGGTGTCCTTTGTGATCCACTTTTGTCTGCGGCTGTCAATATAAAATGGGACAAATAAATCAGCAGAACCCTGTGATCTGTCTTTCCAGTTCTGGATGTTCTTGACACCTCAGCTGGAGACATACTTTGCTGCTCCATGTCACAAATATTCTTCATGTGCGTGGGGCCAATAAGCCACAAAACTGCTAAAGGATTTCTTCAAAATATCCCTTACAAGAAGAGACATCAAACAAAGCTTGCAGTTCGTTTCCAAAAGTGCAGTCTTAATGAAATCCTTCTGCAGACATTCATGATATTTATTAGCTGCTATTTTCCAACCTATTTTGAAGGGTAATTATGTGGATAGCCTGCCACACGCCCCATTTTTTTGAAAAGGTGATGTACACTGCAAGCCCTAAACATTCCTGAAGACCAATGCAGAAAGCGAACTCAGCAGAGCAGTGCCCTCAGCTTAACTGGGCTGACAGAAACAAGGCAGGGTTGAAAAGGCCAGGAAGGTCTCCAGAGGCTCTGAGAGGGAGTGTGGGGAGTGTCAGCAGCTTGGCATTCCCCTGCAGCCCCAGGAGCCCATGGCAAGAGAGTCGTGCCAGCTCGGTGGGAGTGAACAAAAGGGAAGTGGGATCCAGGGAGCAGACAACTTCCACAACATGTTCCCTGCCTAAACTGGTGGTGATAATTGTGCCAGAAAACAAAAATAATAAAAATGCATCTTTGATTTCTGTTGTTCTGGCGTTTATTCTCGCAATGCAGCCAATGGAAGGAAAATAGCCAATGAATGCACAGTTTCAATAGTGATTTATTCCTTGTTGTGAAGAACTTGAAACTTTTTGTGAAAGCCCCATTGGTCCCCAGTCCTGAGAGATGTGGACCAGATGTTAGAGTATCTTCCTGAGAAAACTAGTCCTTGCTGCAAACGACTGGCAGGGGTAGCAGGGAGCAGGGACCAGCTGGGCCCTGCCTGCCATGGTTAGCTCAGCAGAGTGAACAGTTTTCCATTTTTAAACACTTTCCTAACCCAAATGAGTTGTACAAAGAAATCAAGTTTTTCCAACTTCTGTACATTATTCTAAATGTCAGAAATGTGATCCAAATGTTGTGGTGCTAATTGCCTGTAACCCATAAGGGAAATGAGCTTTCTCATTTAAATGTGCTTTCTCTGGGGCTAACAAGATGGCCTTTCAAGTGACAGAAAAATAAGTACCCCTCACAAGAGTCTGACTACTCAAATGATATTCAGGCATCTCCTTGCCACAGTGCTCATGAGGAATGTGACTACCCATGAATGGATTTGGATGACTTGAGGCTTTTTTCCCCCCTGGGATTTTACATTCACAATATTTATTTCAACTGGGAAGGAAAAACAGTCCTCATGTTATATCAAATTGAAGTCCCAAGTGTGTTTCTTTGCCTGAGTTATTAACCCCCCGTAATGAAGATTTGAATTGAGATATTAACTGCTGGAGGGGCAAATGAAGTTGCTTTAATAGCTCTAATTAGTCTGCATCTGCAGTGAGGCTGGATGTGGCTGCAAGTCGCCAGCAGTTGGGCTCCTGAAGGCCTATCAGTATCCAGCAGCAGCTTCTGCAGCAGGGCTCACTCCAGGACCACAGCCAGGACCTCAAAGAGGCATTTATCCAAAGGTAAAGCCATCACAGACAGAAGAGACACAAGCACAGCCATGTGTCCTCAGCCCTGCTGAGGCTTCAGTCTTGCAGCTTTGGTGCTGAAGGCCAGCATGGCAGTGGCGTGGCAGCAGCACGCTGCTTACGGCAGCGCTTGGGCCATGCACAGCAGCTGTTGTCTTAGCCAGGCATTATCAGCCTGATTTACATAATAATTGTGGAACCATGTTTAGTACTTTTATCTCATCCTTCTTTTTTTTTTTTTTTTTTTTTTTTTTTTTTTTTTCTTTAAGTCCACTAAATATTCTNCCTAGAGCTCAGAAATACTTCAATCCTTGAATAGTCAGTTTCAAGATACAGGAAAAGAAATAGAAAGGAAAAAAGAAGCTAAGGTTTTTCATTCCAGTTTTGGCATTGACTGACATGTTAAGAAGATTGAGAGTTTCTCTAACAAAAGCATCTGCATAAGACTTAGACTCTTTCTCTTATCCTCTTGTGCTGTTTTGCTTTTTGCCAACTGACAGGTTAATCCAAGCATAAACAATTGCATTATCATCCTGAAAATTATTTTCCATATAGTTGATATTCTTCTTTAAAAAGTGAAAATAAGAAGTGAATCCATAAGAAGTCTTTGAATATTGAAAATAATTTAATTGACTTAGAAGTACTCAGCCACCTCCAGAAAATAATCTCAAATGGCCTAATTACTAATACACCATATGGAGGAAAAGCAGAGGTGTGGTGCAGTCTGTTGATGGATCAATTAGCACACAAGGCAGAGGATTGTGTCATCGTTGCTGTTACCATCAAAACAAAATCCTATTTTGCATGTGTCTGTAATATCACACAAATGATCTTGTTTTTTTCCATTTGCATAGCACCTCCTTCAAAACTAGTATCTCAAAACACTTTGAAAACATCGAATTAAGCCATCTCTGCCTTTGCTTTGTTCTCCACAGGTAACAAAGGTGTAAATGACAACCTGGTGCAGCTGCTGTATAAAAGTAAATAATTTCTGGAGCAGCCAGTTTCTTCATACTCACTGATAACTCCCAGCACTTCTACAAAGTAATGGAAAAACTGCTGAGAGTGAAGATGCTGTCTCTGTGGGTACAAACTGGTGAAGGGCTTTTACCTTCATGGCATAGGAGGGGGACCCCCCAGGTGCCCACTTATCTTCAGGACTTTAGCAAGGCACTGGGAAATTGCAGTGCGGTGCAAATCTCTCCATGCTTTTATCAGTATAATACACCTTGCATTCTGAGGGGAAAGGTTAGAGTGTGAATTCTTTTACCCCCAAATATAATGTAACGAGTTACAGCAAGCAGTTCATGCTATTGCAATTAAGAGAAGTAGGTTCTAGTAGCCTCTCATTTTAGGCTTGGATTAAGCACCCATAAAGTTTCCAAGAAGGCTCCTAGGAAAAAGCATATTGCTAAAATTTAAAATTAACTGGCTGCAGTTTAAACAGGAGAGGAAAAATGTCATATTTTGAGAAGTAATTGGACAAAATGAACTTCTTTTAAATATGGAAATTTCACCTCTTTGGTAATGCTTAGAACATGCGGGAGGACAGGTGAGCTCTGCAACAGGGCTGAAGCTCTTCCTTTCAACAGCTACTGCCCTAAGTGATCACTGTAGGTCAGCTGCATCACTCACATAAACCTCTTCTACCAAAATTGCAGGTTTCTGGGATATCTGCATTAGGCACCCTAATAGCCCAGTATTAGAGGAGTCCATCCTCCAGTTACATTGTGGTGGGACCATTCTGTGGAGCTGCCACCTTTCCTTCTGTATACACACTTGACCGTGCAGGAGAAGGCTTGGTTCCTGGTAGAGTGTCTGTGAAGGTGAACCATTTTGTCACACCCAAATACTCTATTTTCAAGGGGCAGTGTACTGTACTACTTCTGTTGTGTACAGAAGTCAACTTTTGGAAAGGTCACTGCCCTCCTAATAGAAGTGCTGCATTTAATCAAACACTTTGACATCTCTTTCATTCTTTAATCAATCAGCTTTTCATGTTTTCACTTATGTTCTGTCATGTAACATGGGAAAATGTGTCTTGTACACAATTACTGTTTTGTTCCTCCACGTTTCATCCTACATGCATTTTAGCCAAGAAATCTGCTTTCCAGCTTTCTTACTTAGGGCCCAATCTAATCCTCTGCTTGCATCATCACTGAAAAACAAGTTATGCATTTCTGAAAATCTAAATAGATATGGAAAGCAACACTGTAAGGAAACTTTACTCCTGGAAGGATTTGAGATCAGCATCCATCTAGCTGTTTCCACTGCTGTCCCTTTGTAATAATCTTTTGTGGTTTTGAACTTAAATCTCAGAGAAAGCAGCTGTTTATTGGGTGCAAGCTATTTGAATGTGGCTAAGAAGTCTGGGCAACTCTGTCTGTAGGGCTCCTCTAGTTGCTCGGAAGCAATACAGGTTGGAAAGCCAGGCTCTTTGCAAGTGTCTCAAAATGAATAAAAGTTGGACAAAACTCGAAACACTCAAAATCATGCATTTCTTCTGAAAAGCTAGGTCTAGCATTTTATATTCTTCTGATGAGACTTAGGCAGGAATCACTTTGTCTCAAGATGTCAGCATAAACATGACAATAGGTTTCATCCACCTTTCACCCACTTATACAACCAACACTTCCAGGAAGCTGTCTGGTGCCAAGGCTGTAGACAGAAGAACCTTCTCTTCCTGAAGTGACAGTACAACATAGTGATGAAGGAAGGCCACTTCTCTGGGTGCTTTTAGACATGCAATAAGTTATTGCAATGGAATATGGTTGCTAATTCCCATTAAAATTGCTATAGTAAATTTTAAGAGCAATCCAAAAATGACTGATGGTTTCCATTGTACCCAGAGACTGGGAGCTGTCTGAGGCTTTGAGAGTACCTGCTACCAATGATAATCTTCCCGTGGAAAATTGTTTATTGTTGGACTGTCTCTTTTTATATGGTAGGCACAGTGCAGTAAAAGATATCTCACTCCTCTGGCTCCCTGCCCAGCCTCCTCCTCCTCCTCCCACCATCCATGTGTCCAGTCACCCTTACAGGAACGCTGCATAATGCTAAATCTTTTAGAGGAGCCATATGTCTAGAAAATGAAGTGGGCTTGCAAAATGAGATGGTCTCTAGTTGAAGTTTGGTTTTATTTAGAAATTCCTGAAGCACAGTGATTCTTGTATGAGTTCTCCTGAGAAACTCTTGGCCAGGATGGAAATTGGACATGAGGAAAGATGATGTCCTTGACTGCACATCCACTCAGGGGGTGAGAACTGAAGTTACATGACTCTGTCCAAATGGGCCTTGCAGCCATGTAATGAAGTGCCCAGATCATGTCACATTTTATTCCTGCGCTGTGATAGCCCGTGATGTACGATTGCTCTTCTTGTCTTTTCTCATGCTGCACTTGGATAATAAGGCATCAGTAATTTAACACACTGATTCCTTCCTGGCTGAATCTTTTGAAAATTCAAATATCTTTGTTTTCTCTGAAAGGAGAAATATGCATATGCCCAAGAGACATTCAGTAAGGCTATCTAAAGACTTCTAGCAGTGTGGGCAATAGCTGCCCAGTCATTTGTAATCGAGGGTCACTGAAAGTGTCAGGAAAACAGGAGCCCCAGGCTCAATTCACTTCTGGCATCTCAATACTTTTTTTCAGTGCACATCGTTGGGTACCACTCCCACACATAGAAACACTATCCTTCAGAAATAGGAAAGAAAATCATCACTAAATAATTTATTCTCTGTAGAAGAGCAAGTAAAAACTGAAACTACAGGTCAGTAGAGAAGTACTTTTACGCTTTGAAACTCCTACTACTGCACAGGAAACGTAACTGTAAGACAAAACTCATTATTCAGATATAATACCACCCACTCAAATCCATCCAGAAATGCTAATGGATTATCTGTATCAAGCAGACCTCAGCTTACACCAGGTACTGCTGCTCCACACCACAAACTTACGCTGTACTGAAAGTCATTCATCCTCCCCCAGCTGGTGTAAAGCCAACATAAACTCCATGACAGTTCTGTATGGTGTGTTCTGGCTAATTTGACAGAAATGTGATCATGTGCCTGTTCTTGAGCCAGATCAAATTTGTACTTCTGGTAGATCAGTCAGCACATAGCCCTCCAACTAATGGCTATGGAGCCACAGTGTGAGCACGAGCAGCACACAGGTTCCTGTGACTGAGGCCACTGGGGCTTGAACAGCATCCAACAAGATCCCCAAACTCCCAGGCCCTCAAACCAGATACTTTTTGTTTCCTTATATTTCAGTTTTCTGCCACATACAGACTCATCTATATCAAACAGGAATGCAACACCATTGCATACCGTGTTGCTTTCCTCCAAATATTCCTCTTTGTTGTGGAGAATTTGCAATGGCCTGTGCCATTTGAACTGACAGCCCCAGTTCTCTAAGTCATGGCACTTTTGTATAAAAGCAGGGGAATATTCATCTATAACATGTTAGGTGAAAGAGACCTGATTTATTCAGCTACAACACAACTATTCGGCATCACTCTCTGAACATGCCATTTTATGGTTTTCAGCAGTAGCTCCTGTGGTCTTTGCCATGTAGATGTGTTTAGCAAGGTCACAGCTGTCATATCCTGGCTTGGGCTAGGAAGGCATTCTAAATGAACCAAGTTGTCTTCACATGAAATTGTAGTTTTATGTCCAGTTTAGTTGCAGTTGATATCAACTAACAAACAGTACAGATTTCATTATGTCAGGAAAGCAGCAATGTTTATATCCTTGTGCCTGGTCTTGAAACTCCTTACAGATGTTGACTTCAAAAATGTAGCCAGATACAATCAACAGCTCCATTGATGCCATTTAGATTTCTATGCCTCATACTTTCTCATTGAAATGTTTTAAAATATGCAAATTTCGCTCAAAGGCAGAGGTTTGTAGAACATTCTCTTTTCTTTTTCTGAGCTTTCCTTTTGAGTTATACCTTAAGAGTAAAATACCATATGGCAGACAGACACACACTTTGTAGCAGAATAATGAAGTCCCACAGAAATTACATACTGTTTCCCACAGGGAATAGTTCTGCCTGTACTTCACATAAGCAGTTTTATACAGCTCTTTCCCTCTAAGACAGCTTACAAACTTTGCTTTAAGGGATGAATTCCTCTGACAATTAGACTAGAGTAAACCTAGAGCAATTTTCCTAAAGGCAGCAAAATTACTTATGAATTATGCTGGCATAACAAGGCTCTGAATCTGATCAATATATTGTTATTTGGTGCTTGTAATATGAGACCTGAGAAACATTGTTACCGAAATATAATTTATCCTGAATTTGTAATCCATGCCACCATCAGCACTCACAACATCAGCAAAGAATAATAGCATTAAAGGACAACTGTGTTAAATGTAACTTTTCTAAATCTAAAGTCACTGTGTGGCTGAGGTACTGGGAACAAATTATGACATTACTGGATCTTCATTTTGCAAACATCACTACTGAGGTAAATACAGGTTTTAATACAGTTAAGCATAAAGCAAGAATTAAAAAAACGAATTTCTTTTGAGAGCATTTAATTTCTAAAATGATCATAAATCATACATCCGGAATGTAACTTCATTTTTCAAAGAATAAACAAATTTACAGGGTTTTTTTTCTGCATTGAGGATGGTCTTTTAATTCCATATGTAGGAGACATGTAAGACATGAATGCAAGCTAAATTTTAACCATAATAGACTCTGCATGTTGCCACTTCCATGACCTTTTAATCCCTTGGAGTTTAACCATTTCCTAATGTCTCCTAACAGCCATTTTCTTGTTGGGAAAGCCCTTTCTAACTGATAACATCTAAACAAGCTCATACCTTAATTAGAAAAATTTTCCCATAAATATTTATGTTGCTGTGATTAGGCCATTTACTGAATCCAGCTACCCATTATGAGCTAAAATAGAGTGCCTTGTTTTGAGAAGCCTGGGGCATGGCATAGTTTATACTACGGGGCTTTAAGTTGTAATTCATCTAATCAAGTGCCTGACCCCTTGTCTCCAAAGTAGCCAGTAGTCATTCAAGGAAAATGACCTTCTGCTGAGCATAGCATCCTTTAGTCTGCATTTTTGTATGTTGGAAATAAATTGGATACATATCTAGGCAATTACTTAACTACAGAGTAGCCTCACGCAGCCCTCTTTTTTTGCTTCAACATTAAATACGTGAAAAGTCTGAGAGAGAAAGTGGGTGATCTCTCTTTTCCAGAAGGAAATACAGAAAGTTACATGAATACCAAAGGGGGACTTCGACCCAAAGCATACTGCTCCTGCCTAATGAGACTCCCATGCCTCACGGGAGCTGGGCGGCACCGCGGTGACCGCGGGCTGTCTCCAGGCAGCCTGCTGTGCTTGGAGTTAGGTACCCGGTGGGATACGTCCCGCTGAGAGTGATGAGAGATTTAGGCAGCCTGTTCTCAGGGGCTCTCTGGCTCCTGAGGTGTAGCAAGCCCTGAAATGGGGCAGTGCGTGCAGTGCATGTTTGCCTAATTTAACTGAATATGGAGCCTAAGACATACTGCCCTGGCAGTTGCCATTCTTTTAGCTGCCTAAAGCCAAGTGCTTAGACTGGGCTTCTGAATNTAGGCTGGGTGCTGGGTGCTTAGGCTGAGTGCTTAGACTGGGCTTCTGAATGAGGCTTTGGGAAACCTCTGCGTGTCTGGACAAAGAAATTGAACTGTGCCTGGGAGCTGGAGCCCAACTATCACGCTGCTTATACCCCTCCCTGTCACACTTTTGCCTGTCTCATTCTGTCATTCATTTCCAAGACACAGTCCTGGAAACAAAATTTTCTAAAGCTGGTTCCTGGGAGGAAGCTTGTGCATGGTCCTCCCATTTTGGTGGCTGGAGAGACTCATAGAACAGACACAGCTGCTCCTGGCCAGCTGGCTCACGTGTGCGAGAGCACTGCTGGACATGTTCCATTTACCAGCATTTCTGATGTCATTTGTGACATCTAATGTGCTAATTCCATGCCTAAGCAAAGACCCGAGAGTCCTTCCAGAATTCCAACTCCTTCAACATCAAATGGAACAACATGTTTCTTTTTAAAGAGATTTTAAAATAAATTTTCACTTTATTTTTCAAAAATGTTTGTTTTCAGAGTTGCCTTCATTAATTCCCAGATATATGAGCCCAGCTTGGAGTAATGTGTTTAAAAGGACAGGACTCCTCCTTTTTCTGCTTCCCACCACTTATGCTATCCTCATTTGTAAGACTACATTTCTAGAATTAGTTCATACATATTTCAAAGCCAAAATTGTTTTCCTACCTCTTCCAGCTGCAGATTTCTGTCCTTCCATTTCCTTCCCTGGGATTCAATTAATTCACATACTAAGTAACAAAATTCTCCTTCCTCTACATGTTGCCTTTACAGTTACTAAAATCAATTTCCATTATTTTTTTTTTATCTATTTTTTTCATTTCATTTAAAATCACATCTACCTTTTTGATTGATCTGGACACTTTACCACAGTGAATTTGAAACTGTTAACAAGTAAGGAAGTCTGAAAGTAAAAGAGGTCATTAACAAATGTTCATTTAATTTATTATCTTCTTGGTTACTCTATTTCCTCTCTTTACCAAAAAAACCCACCCCAAAACCAAAAAAAAAAAAAAAAAAACCAAACAAGCAAGCAAACAAAACCAAAACAAAAAACCCAAACAAACCAAAACTAAAAAAAAAACAAAAAAAACCAAAGCAAAATCAAGCCAGCAATGGGGATTTCTGTGGTTTCACTGTATTTCTTTATTGTAAATAGAGTCAAATTTAAGTTACATATTCTTGAAAGATGAAAGTTACTTATATTTTAGTAGTATAATTCATTATCCTAGTTTGGATAACAATTTTTTATGTAAATGTGGCAAACTTTTTTCTTAGTGTCAGCTTTAGACTTCCTAAATTGTTTCATGATTACCATATCATGATACTGACCTTGAAATAATAAGATTAGAAAAACAATCATTTGAAGTCTTCTTATGTCTAGTCTGGTTTCTGAAACATGAGGGGTCACATTTTTGAGATTTTTGTTTCCAACCACACCAAGAATTTTCTCCAACAAAAGATAAAAACAAATCTGAGGCACTCTGCTGTTTGAAAAAAATTACCACAAACTGATTCTTGAACAGCAACAAAAACAATCATGCGAGTCAGATTTAAAATCACAGAGGCTGGCTGCATTGATTTGGCTGAGTTGGGAGCCTTACTGCAGGCTTGAAAATCATAAGCACCGACTAACTTAAATTTTATTGATATGCAGAGATACTGAGCATCACGAGCTTCCCTTGACAACAGTTAACATTGCCTTTAAAGCTATTCTGTGTAAATAAACTGGGCACCATAACCCTTGTATGAAGGCCTGCTAGGACAGTAGATGTGCTGCGAGTAAATTATCTTTTAAGGCAGGAGTGCAAATAAGGTGAATGAAAGTTATGTGAATTTTTTCTCTTTTGTTTTCCATTTGCACTGTAATTGGAATTGGTTATTAGCAGCTAAATCACTTCCAACATTTATTTTCATTTCAAATTATGCTTTTTGTTCTTCATGGTGTTTCTCAGATTTATTCTTTCCTTTCCAGGAAAATTCCAGGTTCTGATGTGAATAAATAAAGTAGTCTTTGCTTGAATTCACAAGTTGGACTATTTTGTTATTTATAATTCTCTCCTGAACATTGTTTCTGTCTACTTAGCTCAACTCCCGTGTCACACCACTGTTGACTGCATGAGATGCTTGTAAATGTGAGTTACAAAGAGGATTTTAAAGCCTTTTACCCCTATAATATTTCAAACTTTCTCAACCAAAACCATTTTCTCTTTCAAGATGCTTATTATTCAGCCAACAGTTTTCAGCTCGAAGACTAAATATGCCAAAGATCCTTTTTCGGTAGGAAACCATGCAAACATGAGCAGAGGTTCCAGCAGTCAATTTGACAAAGGAGAGGAAGCATGAAGGGTTTCATGAACTTCATCATATTTGTGACAGTCTATGGGGCTACTTGAAATCACCTGCAAAATCCTAGAGAAACTGGTCCTTCAAAATTCAAGCACTTTACCCCTTCCAGTCAGGCCAGAAAAGCACTGTTAGGGTTATCAAATTTCCATGTAATATTTTAGCTCTTCTGTGTACATCAAAAGGTTGAAGCACACAAAAAATATCTTGCATACTGCTTAAAGTCTTTCAAGGCTTTTGTTTTTCAGCTCAAGAATGCTTTGGCTCAGATGTATAGCGTGTGATTTGGGGTATAGTCAGAGTTTGGCTTATGTCTAATTTTATCCAGTATTACCTTGCAGTGAAATTACATTCTGATGCTTTATTATGGGCAACCTCCCTCCTTGAGGGCTAAATGTAGTTGTCTGAATGTCAACCTCTTTGACAAATCCTGATTATAAGCTGGGCTCACAGGTCCCAGCAAGGACACAGAGAGGTCTCTGTGGCCACAGCTCACCAGATGGGCAGTAAGCCATACTGGCAGCCTAATTCAGATTCTATATAACCCCAACAGGAGACTGGATTATGAGGACTTGGTCTCTTCTGAATTGGGTGTACACACACCAGGAAAGCAATCCCGAAGGACACAGTTCTTATATTTGAAGACCCAGTATCTTTGTAAAGACTGGTAAAGACTCTAACTGGCCATGGCCTAAGCAGGTGTTCCATTCTGTAAACCTCAGTAGCGGTCCCACACTAACCAAGAGGCAAGTCCTTAGTTCTTCCATGTGTTAAGAGGACCAATTTAATGATTTTCCCCTCAGTCATCTGTTCCTATCATGTGCCATCTTCATGGAACAGAAAAAGGGAATGTCATCACCAAGTTCAGCACATTGTTGAAAACACTGAATCATCTCCATGACATTTCACATAATCATGCCTCTGAATAGTCACTGAATTTAAGCTCCAACTGTCCCAAACTCCTGTGCAGCAGATCACATCTGTTAATCACCAGGGACTCTGACATTTTAAAAGTAAACTATTCATTCTCTTCATATGTAACTTAACTAAGCCCACTGGGAATTTCTTGGCTGACCATTTGAGACTACATTACAAAACAGGGTTAATTTCAGAAGGTTTGTATGATGATGCTTAGCAACAAGGACTCATTTTCACCTTTTTTTTCTTTTTTCCTTTTTTTCTGGTGATAACTGTGAGTTATCCCCCCCAAAGGGACTGGCTCCTTTTCAGTGCTGCAACTATAAAAGGAATTAAACAGGTGCAGAGGACCATGCTCCAGATTTGGCAGTGACAGCCATGAAGTCTAACAGCAGGAAATGAAAGGCAGTATTCCCACTGTATATTTTTTGGTTGCCAAGGCTGACATGAGAGTGTCATTACATGGAGAAAGTTCTTCCATGAGATTTGACACTTGTAAGGTCCTTGCCCTGTTTTATTTTCATTTGTGACACACAGAGAAGGGGTCAGAGTACTTTTCCTTGCAATTTCTTTTACAGTCATCTATGGACCAGTGTCTCAGTTTAGCCTAGTCTTCGTCAACAAGGGGAATTTTTCCCATTTCTGTTGTGCTGAAGGCCTCTGTGGTTCATCATGAATGCTTTAATGCTGACATTTCTGGCTGATCTTCCTCAACTTTCCAGAATTCTTGCCTGATAATAGCCATGGCGATAGTCCAGCAGGCAAATTGTGTAGACATCACAAATTCATTGTTCTTCTTTTGCTATTTAGGGCTATTTATAGCCCTGGCCTTCTGCAGGTAAGGAACCATCAACAGATATCTCAGCCATGGACAGGATCTCCTCCATCATTACCTGAGCTTTTACAGGTGACCAGACGAGCAGGCACTCACCCATTCTCAAGGAGATCCTGGACTGACATGCTACAGTCTGACTGCCACACCAGGACCTTCTCATTTGGTACATGTCCTGCACAGCATTTCCAACAGCAAGGGGAAGCAGATGGAGGAAGAACAGGAAACGGAGCCTTGCTAAAGCTGCTACAGCCACCCTTCTCTGTGTGGCTCTCTCACTTCCCTGTGAGACATGGAAGGAGCACGCTTGTGTGGACAACTGGCAAAGTTTTCTCCACTGGTCACGGCCAGCACAGGTTCATGAGGGGAAAGCCCTGTGTGATAAACTTAGTTTCATTTTACAGCAAGGTTACCCACCTAGTTGACCAAGAGATGTAATCTTTTTGGATTTCAGTCAAGTTTTTGATACTGTCTCTCACAGTATTCTTCCAGACAAACTGTCTGGCATACAGCTGGTAATTACTAGTGGGGTTCTGCAGGGCTACATTTTAGAACCAGTTTTCTTCAGCATCTTCATAAACAACTCAGACACAGGACCAAGTTTGCCAATTACATTAAATTGCAAGGAATTGTGGACTCCTTCAAGGGCAGCCCTCCTGCCAAGCATATGAAGTTCAACAAGGGAAAGTGCTGGATTCTGCACCTGGGACAAGACAACCCTGGATGTATAGACTGGGGAATGAGATGCTGGAAAGCAGCACTGCCAAGAGGGACCTGGGGGTTCTGGTTCAGGGAAAGAGTCAGCAGTGCCCTGGCAGCCAGGAGGGCCAACCCTGTCCTGGGGGGCATTAGGCAGAGCATCACCAGCTGGGCAAGGGAGGGGATTGTCCCACTCTGCTCTGCACTGGGGTGGCCTCACCTTGATTGCTGGGGTGAGTTTTGGGTGCCACAATATAAGAAGGGTATTGAGCAATTAGAGCCCAAAAAAGGGCTACAAAGATGGTGAAGGGCCTTGAAGGGAAGTCATGCAAGGAGCAGTTGAGGTCACTTGGTCTGTTTAGCCTGGAGAAGAGGAGCCTGAGGGGAGACCTCATTGCACTCTACAGCTTCTTCTCAAGGGGAAGTAGAGGGGCAGACACTGTTCTCTTCTCTTCTCTTCTCTTCTCTTCTCTTCTCTTCTCTTCTCTTCTCTTCTCTTCTCTTCTCTTCTCTTCTCTTCTCTTCTCTGTGGTGACCAGTGACAGAAACCAACGGAATGCTCTGAGGTTGTGTCAAGAGAGGTTTAGGCTGGGTATTAGGAAAAGGTTCTTCAACCAGAGGATGGTTGGACACTGGAACAGGACCCCAGGGAAGTGGCCACAGCACCAAGCCTGACAAGAGTCCAAGAAGCATTTCAAAATTTTTATTGGGCTCTTGGGGTTGTCCTGTGCAGGACCAGGAGCTGGACTTCATTGATCCTTGTGGATCCCTTCTAAGTCAGGATATTCTATGATTATAGGACTCAAAATCTCTGTCTGAGGCTTGCTGTGTAGTGAAATTGATAATTTCAAACAATTTGATGCAAAATATCAAATGGCCACTGTATCATCTCTTGGTTCCAGTCTCACTTTCTGCAACCATCTCTGCTGTCAGCCAAGGTCCACAGCCCTCAACAGCTCTTCCCAAAGACCAGTATTTCCTTTATTCCCCCACTGTACCTTGAGGACTCCTTTCCTCAGCAGCTCCGGGCATCCTAAGCTTAAAGGAGCTATTGTAGTGTTTCTCTCAGAAACATTGGTGGAAGCCTAACCTGGTGAGTGAAGGAAATCTGCTAAGGGGGTGAGGGGAAGAAAAAAAAGCTGAAAATTCATTTTGAGAACAAGCATGCACAGCTATTTACAGAAGTTTCAGTTACAGGGATGAGGTAGCCAGGACTGGTGTGAGGTCTCTAGGCTCAGCAGGCCTGTGCTTGGCTTTAAAGTGCTCCTTGTTTCCTGCCCTCGGATCACTGGGAGGCTGGCTGGAGGGCACCTGGCTGGCACATGGAAAATGGATATGTCTGTGTAGTGCATAGTCCAAAGAGGCTGCAAATAGCCACTGTACCAATTCTCACAGTGTTCAGCTCTCGTCCCTCCTGGCAGGGCCACAGAGCAGGCTGGCTTCAGGAACCCGGCAGTGCTCGGCTGCATGCCACATTGGCTGCCTCACCCCTCCTCCTCCAACTTCTGCACACTGGCAGTTTGCAGCAGCTCTTTCAAAGCTGTCAGCCTCCTTTCCCTCTTCCCTGTTTATACTGGATCATATTCACCATCCTCTCGGCTCTGGCAGGCAGTCATGTCACGGACAGTCTGGATTCACCCACAGGTGTTGTTACTCCGAGCACAGGGAAATGAAAGCAGTCTCTGTTCCCTTCATCTGTGGAGGGACAGGAACTTCTCTTCCTGACTTTTAAGCCCTCTCTTCTAGCATGACTCCACCTTCCTGTTCACAGTGTAGGGATCTCTCTGATTCAGAAGGGAAAAAAAATCTTTGGTTTTAATTGACATGCAAAAGATAAGGTTTCTCATGCTGGATGTGTTGATTTTATTCCAGCTTAGCAAAGCTGTTTCTTCACCTAAGCAACAGGAAGTTCAGCCCAGTAGGCCTGGATGATGGAAAACCCAGAGCCAGCGAGGCACTGCAGGACAGCATTAAGAGGAAGGGCCAAGGTGTGAGACCCCCCCGGGGTGTTATTGGCCAATTGGTGGGGCCACCTCAGAGATCTTGGACCACCATAGGTTATTGTATCTCGAATGTAAGATTTCAAGACAGGGTGATTTGGCCCATCAAGAAAAGGTCTGAGCCCTGTGACCCATCAAGTGAAAATGCATGTCTAGAGGTGAATCACCCAGTAAGAGGGCAACACCTGCAGACCCTGAGGCACTGGGAGCCTGAGTGGTCTGGTGGAAAGACCTGAAAACAGGGCCAAGACAGGCACAGTACAAGAACTGTGCAGATAGCTGGACAGGAAATGTATTTATACATTTTTAAATCCATCACTCAGTTCTATAAAACCAAACCTCCCATTACACTACTGGTGGGAAGGGGGCACAGTCACAGCAGCAGAAAGCAGGCAAGGACACAGCAAAGGTCTCAGGCATCTTTGTCCTGATTTTACAGACATGGGAGCAGACACATTTCTGCTGACATGCCTGTTATATTTAGGAAAGATGAACTCTGATTTCAGCCATGCTTTCTGCAGAAGCTGAGAGAGAGATGCCATATGCAGGGAAATCTTCTTTGGCCTCCCATCTGGAGTGGACTGTGGGTGGAGGTCTCCTGAGCTGCCCCACTGCTTTCCTTCCCACCATGTCTCTCCACCACTCTCCGAGGGTATGTTTAGAAGATAGTGTTTTACTTTCTGGTGCTGCTTATACTTGCTCATTCTGTGTAAATAACTGTATTAACTTTATAGGCAGCCCTGGTTTGAACTGACTGAGGTTCATGTAGCAAACTGGAACTATGCCAGGCCCACCAGAGCAGCGTCCTGTTAGTGCAAGGTGGAGCCTGAACAGCTCTCAGGTTGGGAGGTCTTTCCAAATGAATGTGATCCCTCCTTGTTCTTACAGATTGGTTTTAACACTGACACAATGGCTGCCAAATACTGAATCTGCCAGAAATGTTAACAAAAGGCACTTTGATCTTGTTCACTTGTTCTTGTTAAGTATGTATTGTATTATTTTGCCTTCTTTGTGGTCAGAAGAAAAATGTTTTGCCCTTGCATATCACTCATATTCAATAATCTATGCACCATGTTACACAGGGCTTCTGCTTTTCACTGCTCCTTCATTCTGAGTTGCTTACTTTAGCAGTTGTTGCATGCTATACATTGTTTAAATACTTTAGGGAAATTTTATATTTTTCATATAAAAGACTGAGATTTGTGGATATTTGTTGACATTCTCATCTAAACAGCTGCGGAATTTATTCTTTATTATATGGGTAAAAGCTACTTAAAAATCAGTTTGAACTTTCATGCTAGTTACTAAGCTCTTGGCTTAGTTTTTAACACAGTTCACATATCTGTTCTTGGCACAAAGTTTACATTTTTCTAACCACATACATTATATGTGAGCAAAGAAGCTAATATTCAGTAATAAAATTATACGTTGACAATTATCCAGCAACATTATTTCTCACAACGCATTGACCTCACAGTGTACTCTAACAAATATAGTATATAAGTCAAACACTGTAATTCTCATTTTCAAACACAATAGAAGTTTATGGAAAATGTAATCCCCACTAGTCAATAAAGAAAAAAAATAAACTGTTGAGGAGGAATTTTTGCGCCAAATCAAAGTGCTACATTTGTTTATATATAAAACTGAAGAATAATATGTAGCATATTAAAGCTATTTCCATGAGGCATTGAGTATACTCTGGTAGTTTAGCATGACAATACAACCAGAAATTATACTGGAGGAGATTCAGATAAACTTGCAAAATGGAACAAATATACATCATTACTGCTGTTTCTTGATATTCTAAAACCAGTGATTGTAGTTTTTGTATTTCAGAAACAACCACATGGAAAATATCTATTTTCAAAATGCAAAGAACATTCAAAATAAATTGATTGCTCTTGCTGTATATCACACTGTGGTTAATCAACTCTCAATCTCATTTTTGAAGCTGAAGTTCCAACATGGGATCAGATAAAACAAAAATATATTGTCCTCTTCCTCCAAATGCTGGAAGTCAGAAAAAATGCATACACATCTAGGAAGCACTACTCTGCATTCATAAAATTGTTTAATGGTTCTTTTCACAAAGAGAACTTTTTTTTGACACCTGAACTCCTGATGGAGTAATGTCACAGTGCCATTTCTAGGTGCTCAGTTTTCATTAGGAAGAGCTGGTATGTTTGCTTTCTTGTTTTCCTTCCCTATTAGTCACATGGGATAGTTTCATGAAGAATCATGTTCCTTCTCCATGTCAAAAGGAGTATGTCTTTATGATAAGATTTATTATCATGTTGACTAAGTATGAGGGTCAGCATATAGTTGAGAATTAGTAATCCTGACTCTGACATGATAAGAAATATATATTTTGGGCAGTGAACAAAATGCAATACAAAACTTAGCACAATCCAGGAAAGTGTAATTTCAGTCCATAAAATTGTTATATAATCCACATTACACATTACCAAGTGCTCTTTGAAGCTATTGACCTGCAAATCTGCTACTCCAGTAAAATTGTGACATGATAGGTGTTCCTAAAGTGGTGTCTCTTTCTGTAGATTTCAGGGTCATCAAAACACCAGTTGGCTAGGGCAATCCCCTTTGCCTGTGTGCAGTCCATGTAATGGCAGATACATCTTTCTGACTTCAAGATTTTGGGCCATTTCAGTCTTATTATCTGCATCATACATTCATGCTAAAAACTTACCTGTCATCCATTGGATAGATGCGCTGTTCTTCTGTAGCTAAAATTGCACTTTTTAGCACATTGCCACAAAGGATACTGAATTTCACACTGATGCCAGCGATACTGGACTTGAACAGCACAGTTTACCATTTCAGTGTCAATTCATTGTCTTAGAGATAAAATGACAAGACTTGGGAAGAATACCTGTCTGTAAGGAATTTCACCAGTAGAGTTATCTGGGATTACCCAGACCATGCAGCCTTGAGTGTTGACCTCCATAGATACTGGTCTTTTGGCTGACAGGCTGTGTAACATGCTTGTTCTCAGTGATTCTCCTCAAAGCACTTTTGCAGTTCACAGGCAATGACCACCATTAATCAGCAGCACCACTGTCCTGCTACTCACTTCAGGTGTGAGGATCAGTTCTAACTAGCAGCAGCAGAAATGGAGCTATCAGCACAGTGGAGAGGAAACAGAGGCAATAGAAGGATAGGGGAGCACACATTTTCCTGCCTACCAAAAATCCTTCAAAATCCAGACAATTTAAACAGTAATCTGTAAATTTCCAGTATGTGTCACACAGTGTCTTTATTCAAGTTGTCAGACTCTCTGACAGCTGATAAAATTTAAACAAGTGTTTAAATTTTTCAAAACAACAAAGTGTGAAAATAATATCAGTNAGGTGCTGTGCGCTACTTTTTCAAAACGACAAAGTGTGAAAATAATATCAGTGCAGGAATTCATAGGGGAAAAAAACACTCTGCTCTTCTTGAACTCTGTTAAGTAAAATTTGAAAAAAAACCCCAAAATGTGGCTAAACACTTTTAGTAACTAGAAACTACAGATAGATAACTCACAAATAGTTTTGTACAAACTCAGTCTCATTCAAGCATTTCTGGAAAGATTTTATAGTAAAGCTGAACTGGTTTTGGCATTGGTCTCTCTGCTGGTGTTCTCTGATGAAGAAGTAAACCTCTCACCCATCTGCTTGGGAGGGACTCATACTGGGTACCATCCTTGAGAAATTCACGTGCTGCTTACAAATTGTTCCTGCTTTTAGCTTTCAGCCATGTGGTGTCTCGCAAGCTGACAACTAAGGTCACCATTGTTACAAGGCAAATATTTAAGACCAATGTAATTTGTAATGTTCCAATGGCATCTAATTTTAATACTCTTTTTTGTGTACTGTCTTGGGGAATCTTCAGCAGGATTATGCAGTTTTAAACTCTCAGCAACTTAAAAAATTATTGTTTAAAATTTTCTAACCTATACTTGGTGTGTCTGTGAGGGGTAGCACCACAGAGTATCAAGAAGTAGCAGAACAATCAGTTGTAACTCACTAGCAGAATGATACTTTAGGTTGTGTCCTGGGGTGACAGGTAGGCACTTTAAATTAACCTGCCAGAGGAAGACCAGCTAGGAGAAAAGGTGAAGACACTGTAAAAGGAGTAACTATGCCATTTACTGGGTAAATACTATTGTGTATATTGTATGAGCCCCTTTTTTCCTTCTTTATATCAAGAATTTTTGACTGGATGGTTGTTATTCTAAAACCAAGACCAGAAGATGTGGCTATAAGGAATTCAAATAAAAATTGCTATAATTAAAAATGTCCAATTCTTAAAATTTTAAGGTGCTTTAATAATTTGGTCAGGTTTAATTCACAGAATCACAAAATAGGCTGAATTGGAAGGGACCCACAAAAAACATTGAGTCTGTCTCCTGGTTCTGCACAGCACCATTCCCAAGAGTCCCACCATATGCCCAGGTGTATTGTTAGAACAGAGCCTAGAAACATCTGCCACAGGCTGAAATTTAGATTGAAAGGGTTCACTCATTTTTCAGAATGACATTAAGGTGAGAATGTTATTTTACCCAAGTTAAAAATAACATTATTTATCAGAGAGATTCCAATGTCTTACTGTTTTGGGTCAGGGCTCTGAATTATGTCAGGCTGTGTGTCTAGGATCCTGCCATTAAAAGTCTGCCTTGTCATTCCTTGTGAAATTTGCCCAGACTTGGTTTAAAGTATAAAACTGTGAAAGTTGTCAGTTTACCTCCATCCAACAACAGATCACATGTTAGAGACTGACGCCTGCCTTTCCCCAACAATTTTTGTCTGTTTAGTGTGCTCCATCATGGGGTGAAAAGGCACGAGAATCTGTTCCTCTGGCACCCAAGGATGGTCACCCACTGACTAAAACTGCATACAAAGAAACTCTCCATTATGTTCCCACTACCTTTCCTGGGGGCCTCCAGCTCCCTGAAGGAGAAGGAAGAAGCTGCCTTATGTCAGAAGAGCTTGCAAGGAGTCCTGGAAGGAAAAGGGAAGTGGTGGAGGGAACAAGGGAGAGGTCAGGAACTGGAGAATGGGGTTCTATAGGAAGGCAGGAGGGTAGCACCTCCAAACTTCAAGTCATGCTCAAGACCACGGAGCTGCTGCAGGCCCCAGAGTTGTGTACCTGGCTCATGGGATGTGATACATCTCCTTCAATGCCCAGCCCTTATAGAGCCTTACATCAGTTACCTTTAATAACTTAAGGATTCAATACCACCAGCTCCAGGTCTGAATGCCACCAATAGCTAAAAGGGAGTCAATAATCTTCCACACACAGAGCTGCTGCATCTTGTACTGAATGTGTCTGTACGTGTTTAGCTTTTAGTTTACAATTGCATTAAAAGAAAACCTGTTTTAAATAGATTGAGATTGAGGGTTCACCTACTTAGATCTGTGCATTTGTATGACACACTGTGCTAAGACAAGTATAGTTTCTGTTTCCCAGTGTTGTTAGTTTCTCATTGCATCAGGAGAATGAAATGTGAAATAAGGGAAACACTTAAGACTTCCAATTAACTTTTGAAAGCTTGATGAGTGCTAAATATATCATGTGGAGCAGGAAATAGACCAACAGGCCTACAATTCATTGATGTGTTTGTTTAGCCCTTTGTGTGTTTTCTAAAGATCCACTGATTGCCCTGCTATATTTATTTGAAAATGCTACAAAAAAGGAGGGAAAAATGGATGCCACAGCAGAAAAATATATTTTCTCATAGTTGAGTGGGAAAATAAAATTATTACCATAAAGACATGCAGAATTTATGCGTTAATTTTACAGTGAAAAAACTATTTAAGGAAAGCTGAAGCATAACGATTTTTAAAAATAGCTTATGCATAATTAACTATTTCACCTAGATTGGTATTAAACACTTCTTGATTATGAAAACTGTAAGACTTTTTTTCTTATATATTAATAAAATTTGAAATGTCAGCTTTAACCTCATTTTCATGGGGTGGTTAAAGAAATTTAGAATGATTTGAGAAATGTGTATCTGATTAAAAACATTTTTGAAAGACCAGGGAATTGATTTCCAAACCACAGATATTCATTTTATGTATATGTAATTCTTCTGAGTAATACAGAATTAAACCTGTTCAATGCAGCTGGCAGAGGAGTCAGTAATGGCAAACCAGGTATTTAACTGCTTATTCTCCATTCAGCCTGCATTTCTGATCCCACACAAAGCAACAAAGCAGGAGTGCACTGAGGCTATTGCTCTGAGAAGGTGTTGTACATATAGGCTCTGAAATCATGGATGGCAATCTATTGTGCAATATTAAGAAGTACTTTCATTTAGTAGAAAATGGACTATTCCTCCTCTTGTCCCCATCAGTGGTGATTGACGTCTATGGGTGCTGCCAGGTATGAGAGATCTGAGGCTCTCTGATCAGCAGCTTCAGGGCAACACAACCAAACCAAACTTAAAGGCTGATGGAAATCATCACTGTGGATGCAGAAAAGGCAAATGCAGAAGGTACAGCTCAGCTGTGAATGTCATGTCCTGGCCCCAACTCAATGATCAAAGACATTCCAAAACAAGCACTAAGTTTCTGCGAGCTGCCAAAGAATTTGGGTGCAGTACTAGGAAGAAGATGAAGAACAGATTATACATCAGTAGCAGCTACTCCCTAGTTTGATGAGGATGGATTTAAAAAAAAATAGCTGGAAATATTTACAAGTCTATTACATGTTCACAAAGATCCACAAGAACTGGGATATAAAGTATATTGTGTTGCAGTTCTCCAAGAAACTCTTTAAAGAAAATACAATCGGGGATTATGGGCTGGAAGCAGAAGAGAGAGTGATGAAAGAAATGGTGAAGTAAAAAAGGAGAGCAGAGACTAGGAGAGAATCATGATACAAGGGTAGCTTTGAAACTGGGAATCTCCTGCTCTCAACCTAAAAATGTATTGCTATATGGCTAGAAAGTCACATTACAAGAATTAAAACTTTTGGCACCTCTTTCCTGCAATGACACCAGGAGAGGAGGGGACACAAACATCACAACGTGTCTTTCATCTTTGTCCTGAACAAGAGGCACCTTGAATGGCAAAACACAGTATGTGCATTTCACATAGACCAGAGCTGCAACTTTGTCCATCCCTTCTCTGTGCCCACCTATCTCCTCATCATGAAAACAAGCTATTAAAAAGGAAACAAGTTTTGCATGACTGGTTTGAAACAGCATCTGGAGTCTTGGAAACTGCTTCTTCAGCCAGTTCTCTTGGCTTCTTTGGAGGTGCAGTGATGTTCAGCTGCAATATGGTTAGGCTTGCTTCCCAGATCGTATCTGCATCAGCCTGTGGAGCCTGGGACTCTGAGCACTGGAAGTAGATGGAGAAACTGCTCAGAACGTGTACGTGGCTGGAACAAGCTCACACCAGATGGCCATTCAAAATAGCAGTCAGGAGAAAAGTGTCACACAGAGCAGATGCAAGTCTCATCCTTGAGAAAAGTCCTCACAGCTGCCATTTTCCTCTGACTCATCTTCTAGACGAACTGTGTTTATTTCAATTGCAGCCAGTTTTGAGTCACAGATGCTGCATGTCAGACCAGTTCACTGGGGCTCCTTTGTGGCTGAGGTGAGGAGAGTACCTTAGGCAACTAAACTTTTTTGGTTAGTACATGCAAATTTGCAGCTTTTTCTTATTTTCAGTTGCACTGTTGATAGAACCGTGGGACAACTTCAGAAGCACTAATGCAAATGCAGACAAAAATATACCAGACAGAGATTTTTAACAATGATAAATAGAACCCTCTTGATTTTAAGGAACATTGGATCAGCCTTGCATTAAACCAGAACTTTGGCTTTCAGTGCTGGATGATAAAAAGATATTTTAAACACAAAGTGTCTGAGATCTTTATAGATTTAATTATGCGAAGCAAAAAGTTCCTTTGAACACCTGCACCTCTATGAAATGTTCTTTGAGATTTACTGTTCTTGAGAAAGCTTTTTTCCCCGATATTTCAAGAACTACCTTTTTCAATACTTAAGCCACGATTTCTTTGTACTAAATCTGGATAGTACAATGCAATGACATGAAAGGTAAAAATAGAATTGGAGGAGGTTTTTCTAATTTCCTGCTAATTTCCCCAGCAAATTCTGAAAGGTTTGCATTCATTTCACCAAACACTGGTACTGTCTGCACTAAACATTTGGCCTATTTTGATCTTCTTTCTGCTCCCAAAATAAAAAGTTAAGGGTCTTTTGTGCATATCTTTCCTCCCTGGCTAGAAAACATGTGAATACAGCTCTGTCACTCTTTCTAAGCTGAAGTCAACCTGTGCCATGGAGGAACAAGTTTCAGCTCCCACCTTAGGCTAACCTACAACATGCTTTATATTTTCTTGCTCAGGAAGGACTCTGCCTCTATCCTTTCCTGCTGCTCTCCTGCAGTATATTCTATCAGATCATCCCATTTGCTGAGGCAGGAAATTTTATTTACTATTTTCTTGTCGTAAGTTTTTAACCACTTTCGTTAAAAGAACTCTCTTTTTTTCCCCAAATAATGTCTTTAAGCTACTCAAAAGTGTGGGTTTGAGCCAATAATGTTCAGTCAGTGGACCAATTCCAACAATTTCCTTAGAATTCATTAAACCACGAGGAAGCTCATAGGTATTTGCATTTCTTCAGAGATACTAGGCTCCCAAGATTTCCTAAGTTAATTATTCATGATATAAAATTTTCCACAGTGTCATAAAATAAACAAACAAATAAACAACAGATCAAGAAAGGTGGTTTCATAAAACCTCAATAGTACATACAAGGACAAAACTCTTTGTTTCGTTTTTATTAATTTGATGTATTTTCCATGGCATTGGACCAAGTTATGCAACAAAAGGAAGACTATCAGCATTTAAATTTTTGGACTACTGCATTGCCTTGATTCTATGGCATCAATTAGTAAAGCCTACATGATTTTCATACAAGAAGAAAACATCCTGCTTGAAGGTGGTCAAACACCTTCTACCCAAGCTAGAAAAGCAGCAGCTGTTTTCCTAGTCATGCCTGATTTGAGGAAAGTAGGATTTTGTCTACATATTTTCACAATGCCATTTATAAGGCATGATTTTGGCTTGTTACCATATGAATTATTTGTTTTGACAGGAGAAATGAAATTTTTATACAAGACATTGACAGAAATACTCAAAAGGCCTTTTTTTTTTTTTAAGCACAGGCTGAAGAAGTCAACTGCTTTGAAAAACTGAATAAATTCTGTTCCCAGAGGTGCTTTGATGCTCTCCAGAATAGAAACTCCAGAAGACTGTAAGAAGGTCCAGCTTCTTCCACCCACAGACAATGGCTCTGCCATGGTTAAGTATTCTGTATTTCTGTTGAAAAATCAAATGTACTTGGTCTGATTGGGACGGAGTATGGTACATCAGCATATTCAAATGTCAGGATGTTTGGATTCTGTAAGAAGGCTCATCTGGAAGCAATGTATCTGTTTCAGTTCTTTGTAGAAAATATTTAATTCTAAATTTTCACTAAAGCCCTTTCCTGTAAAACAACTCATCTGCTTAAAATTAGGCATGTACTTGTTTGTCTTGCTGATTTGAGGCCATACAATATACAGACTTCTGATGCTGAGTAATTTATATGCCTGCATAAATCAGTGGGTAGCCAACAGAGAACAGACTGCATTCAACAATTTCATATATGCATTCTTCTTTTATGGTCAAAAGATCATGGAAATAATCTCATGTGTCATGCCTTTGAAAGTTCGTTCCTTCTTCTGTCATGTCTGGAGAATGCAATGAGTTATGATTATTTACAAGATTTTTAGTGAATTATTTACAATCCTCAGCAAAGAAAAAATGTGGACTTTGCTATCTTCTCCAGTATTTGGAATGAAGGTTACGAAGGTGACCACAGCCTGTAACAGTTCCTTCTCTTCTTTCACCCTTTTGAAAGATTTAAATGTGTGAAGACTGCATAAAGCCTGAAGAAGTTCTAGTCCTGTAGGAGAGGCAGAGACTAAAAAGAAAGCCATGTGTCCTGTCTCAACCAGCAGAAATTATTCTGAAAAAGGAGAGATCCAGGACTGCAACTGCACATTTCCAGCTCCCTCTGAGGAGCGAAATAGAGTGTGTTAAACTAAAATGCTCTTAGAAACACATCTTGTTGGTCTTCTTGAGTTATGGATGGGCCTTCACATTGAAAGCAGCTGAGCTATCTTGTCCTTTTAGCATACAGAATGCATTTTCCATATCTGTACAGAAAGTGTAAGCACATATCCTTGCCAAATCACAGAAGAAACCTGATAAATGCAGTTACATATCCAGAATAGAATACCTGCATAGATGTAAATAATGTAATAGAGAAGAGGTTAAAAAACAATGGCTTACTCCAGACTGGTAAATTCCCATTTCTAGCCCTGATTTGCTTCTTTGCCATGTACCAAAGCTTATGGGCTATATTAAGGGAAAGGAGATGTGCTTTGCTTGGTAAAGCACACACTGAGGGCTATTTACCAACAATCAGCAGGTTTCAGCAGACCATCCTGTAGCACACTGAGAGCCATGAAGTCCCAGGGGCTGAATCCAGTGTTGCTCCCCTGCGGGGTCTGGGGGTGGCACGGGGAGGTTTTCAGAAGGACAGGGGGACTTGCAATCCCACCAAGGGGGAGACCCCAGGCAGGATGGTGGCAGAGGGCAGGGGTGCCTGCCTGAGTGGGGTGCACAGGCCCACGCTGGGCAGCAAGGGCTGCCAAGCACAGGGAGAGCAGCCACAAGCAGCCTCTGCCTTGGCAGCTAAAGCAACACCAACGCAGCAGTGAGGTGGATGAATGAACATATTGACAGGATCTGTTAAAAAATGAATTGCCTCCAAATGATTGCATATATTATGCCAGACTCAGCTGATTTTTAAATCCTATTAAGCCTTTAAGTTATAATTCATTGCTATCTTCCACCTCACGTTCACTAATGGTAGAGACCATTCGTGTGCATTTAAAGCTCTTCCTGTAAAATGCATGTAAAACATTTAATTCTTGAATTACATCTTAAAGCCAAAGGAGTAAGAAAGAGGCAGGATGTATCAACCCTTTATAATTTAGAGGTGGGAAACACAATTGTTGCTAAACCCAGAAATAACTGAAAACATCACAAGACTTATGAAAAAGACACAATTTTCTGATACCAACCAGGATAAGAAAGGGAAAAAATTCATTGTACTATCCTATCTACAGTGACAGTCAAACATATTAATTGGAAAAATGCAACTACTGAAAAATCCTTTCTTCCCCTCTGAGCCCCTTACACATAGGGTGCAGGCTTTGTGTGACACTGATACATTAATGCCTTGTATGTGCCTCTGGTCATGAATAAAATCTCTAACATGGCAGGCAGGAGAACATCTGAACTAGGCTGACATCTCACCAGACCACAATATTTGAGTTTTATGAGTATGAGTAGAACAGGCAATCCCATCTACCCTTGCTTTAATAGTTTCCTTCAAGTCTGGGAAACTACAGAGAATGTAAACAGCAAGGTAATTAAAAGATGTATTATTTAATTCATTGCTATGGGTGGCTGAGAGTTTTTCAGATAAAGTATTTTTCCTTTAGGAAACAGTTGTGCTTTGAAAAGAAATCCATGTGTTGCAAAAAGTATTTTTTCTCAAATTACTCCAAAGTCTATTTAAAATACTTATCAAATTTTCATTTTCAACATTATTAGTATAAAAGTTCATCTTTGGTTCAAACAATCTTTCAGAACTTCAAAGTACCTATAGTAGAAACTGTAAATGGGAGTCAGAACCTAAATTAAAAGTCTACAAATATTGACATGAAATGTTTTAATTTACTCAAATCAACATGTCTTCTTTAATAGACTGCTGGAATGAACACATGTAAGAGTTTGATTTTTCATCCTCCTTCAAGCTAAAAACTTTTTTTCAAAAGTCAACTTCCTAAAGAAAGGTATAATTTCCTCAGCGGTCCTATTCCTCGTGAACCTTAATTTAACAAGTGCACGATACACTGATTTCTGTCAGCAGATCACAGTGAGAATATACTGTGGTAGAAATTAACTCCATCTTCTATTCTGAACTATCTTAAGCAGCTCTGTTAATATAATAGGCTTGTGGGCATATATTATACAGTGACATGGGGCCTAACCTTTCCCTTTCAAGCAGTTTCTCATTTCCTGACTTCAACAAACATAAGAGAATATCACATGGTGAAAGAATGCTGTGAAAAGTATATTGAATCATCTGGCAGTATTTAAACCATAAGATGACATTTTATTTTGCTTATTCTACATGGAAATTCCTAACATCAGCCCTTGCTCAAATACATCAGGCCAGGCTCTGCTGTTTCTTTTCAAACATTCTTTATTCTCTTCTTGGTTTTGTTATATCTTTTAATCTTTTAGCTTGAATATTGATTTCTGTAGATCTCTAAAAGGAGATAAACACCCGAAGCCTGAGGTTTTCTCTTTTTTTTCTGAAAAAAATCTGAATACAGAATTACTTAACAAGACCTTTTTAACAAGACCTCTCTCATTTTCTGTTTTCTCTGGACCCCTTCAGAGTCATAGGTGTTCAACAGGGTGTTAACAACAAGTGCTCAATGGCTGCCCTAAGCCTCAGGGATGCTCTAAGGGAACCTTCGATACGTAATGGTCAAAATAGTGACATTTTATATGTTTAAATCAATTGATTTCTGGCAAAGTGGCTACTATGCTCCAAGGGCTTCATTTAAAACCACAGTGCTTCTCAGCCCAGACTGCTCATACACCTAAAGCTGACCATTCTCTTAAGAGCTTTCTTGGAGATGGTCCAGAGCTCTCAACACCTTGAACAGCTGAAGCCCAAAACAGGGTTATTTCCCAGAAGAGGTAGCACTTAGTGAAGCTATAAAAGTAAGAATTCAGGAAAAAAAGTTATGTGACAGTATGAAAAGGAAAGAAAATTAACAAAGCACAATAAGACATCAATTACTTACCTCTAGGGACAAGTAAACAATGCATTACAGCCAGCAAGTAGCAACTGATTGCTGCCTTTTGAACCAAAGGGAAAAGGCTGTGCTGTTAGCAGGGAGGATCTTATGACACCACATATGTTTTCATGGATTTGAAATCCAAAAAGGGCTGTTAGATCTTCAAGTTATACTTGCTTAATAACACAGGCCATAAAAATTCATGCTCCTCCTTCCATTCAGTAATGACTTGTGTGCTGGCAAGAGCAGTCTGTCCCCCTGGGGAGCCTTAATCTGAAAACTTCAACAAGGGAAGAAGGGTCTCTTGGCCCTTATGGTCTTCTTACAGTCCATCCATTCCAGCAAATGTTTACCAGCCCACATGCACTCCAATACTATACATACCCATACTATATTATCCAGTGACATATAATTATGGATGACAGGCCGTGAGTCATTGCTTGCTTTAGGTGTTCCCAAATGTGTCTTGGTTGCTTGGCACTGCTGGCAATGGCAGCAGCTCACAGCTGGACAGGACAAGTCCAGCAATGTGCTACTTCACTCTGGTGCACATACTGCAGTTTAGGAAGACCTGGCCTGGCTCAAAATTAGGTTGTGGCAGTTATAGCACCTTCATTGTTGCCTACAGAAAAGTAGAGACATTTGAATGTCACAGAAAACTTCTGTATATCTCAAACTGATTTCAAATTCTCCATGGTCACGAGGGAAATTACTGCCTACTTCAGCTGACTCCATGGAAGACATGGACCTTAGGGGTAGGCTTACTCAAGAAAAAGGGGAATATGAGATTACAGCATTAGATATGGTATTAGAAAGGCTGGAGCACTGTGACCTTACTGTGTTCTTTAGAGCAGTTCCCAGCAAATTTGGGAACTGCTTCTCCACATAAGAAAAAATACCTTTTTACGAGCATAAGAGTTATTTTCCAGCAAAACAAAAAAAAAGTCTCAGAGAAGATGGCATAACCATATTTATCCTATATTAGAGCTTTGTAATAATAATGAGCTGTAATAATATGCAAGCTTTCTGAAATTAGCTTTCTTTTCTTTTTCTTCTTTTCATTTTCTTCTTTCTTCTTTTTTTTTGGTTTTGTTTTTTTGTTGTTGTTGTTGTTGCTGTTCATTTCTTTGTTTGGGTTTTTCTTGTTACGAATAACCCCTAAACTTATAAAAGACATGAAAAGACCCATATTCTTTCTGGGCTATATAAAATAGAATGCTCAAAATGCATTTGTTCCTCAGCTTATGAATAACTCCTCTCTAAGGTGCATAACAAATGTTCTGTTTTTGTTGTACAGGGATTCTGTCCATTCTTTTTTAGGAATACTTGATTCTCTTCTATTACAACTGTATACTAAAAAGTGTTCTGGTTTTTAGAGATACAGAAGTACTTGTAGCTGAAGAGGAAAGTTCTCATGGTGATACCACAGAGGAAAATAGTTTTTAAAAAATTCTTTGGACTACAACACAGGTACTCATTCCATACAAAACCCTGGCATGGTACAGGTACATGTACATTACTCCCTCTCCAAGATTGTGGTCAACCTATTCCATGTTTTTGCAGTAGGGCAAATTCAGAATTCATTCCACTATTTAATAAACTTCGATGAGATCTATGCATGCATAATACAGAATTGTAAATGGCAAATAAAATAATGTTAGCAGTAAAAGAAGTCCAGGTCCCAGGAGAACATTCATGAAAGTTGAACAAGAGGTTTTATTGTTCCTATGCAGTGTGTATCAGAGTAAATACTAGGAAAAAGTCCTTCAGCTCTCAGAGAACAAATGCAGTTCTTTTCAAAGGGCAAAAGGAAGGAAATATGGAGGGGAAAAAAAAGAAAATAACTCAATTAATTCAAGACACAGTTAGATATTTTGCTCCCAAAGAAGAAATGATCTGTCTCAAAGCTCAGTCTTCTCCGCTGCTCAGCTTTTATTGAGTTACACTGATGCCCTGCACTTTGCAGCAGTTACATTGTCTGCTTTAATAGTACAAAGAAAGTTGGAAACTTAGGTAACCCTGCCTGACTTCCAGTCATCCTAGTAACAGCCCAACAACAGCCATGCAGTGTCTGCGAAACATCCAGGAGATGCCAGACAAATTATCTCCAAGGTTTTTCCAAAACAAAAGAGAATCTTTAAAGACATTTTATTATCCATAAACAGTTCTCAGACAGATAGCAATTTAAGGACGACAAGCAACTTCAAAAAGAGTGGAAATTCTGAATTCATGCCTAAAATTAAAATAACTTTTTAATAGCCTTGCCCTTAAAGAGGAATTAATGAATGTTCTTTCACATCTTTACATAAAGCCAGACTCTGGCAGATGTGAGATAGATTACTACATGCAACATAAACAATATTTGGCCTTTTATCCTGACAGCCAGGAGCGTACCTCTCTGTACTTGAACAAAAGACCATTTCTAGCTCAGCAGAGGATGTAAACAACCCCAGTCACTAGCTGCACTCCAGGAACCCAGAGGAATACCTGGGCAATGTTCCCACCAAACCGTGAAAGCCAAGCTAAGGGAGAGGCAAGGGGAAGCACAGCAGCAAGCCCGGAGCAGGATTTGGCCTGAACAGCGGGATTCATCAGTAGTGTTTGCTTTTGTGCAGGCTGAGGACTGCCAGCCCCTGCCCAGCTGAGCTCTTCAAGCTGTAGCTAGGAGACTGCCTCCAACACGCTAAAAATATATCCCCTGCACCAGTCAGTGACAGCCTGTTTGCAAGTGCCGGGGGTGACCTTGAATGTTGCTGGACCTGGTTTCAGGAAAGCAGGGAGGTTGGCTGACAGCTGAGCCCAGGCACCCAGCAGTTGTGCACACTGGCCACTCCCAGTATCCCACCTCGGCCAGGGCTGGCAGGGTTGGTCCCACTCATGCCACACGCACCGCTGCCCTCACACAGGTGCTGCTGACCCACCCTGCCACCAGCAGACTGGTGGCACCCTGGCCACCTCTCCTCCTGGCGGCACCCTGGCCACCTCTCCTCTTGGCCTCCAGTCAAGGGGGCAGAAAGATAATGGTCCCATGCACCCATCTGTCAGGAGGAGGAACGTGAGGCAGGACCTAAGGGCTCTTCCTCATGGGGAGAGCACAGGAGAACACAAAGATGACCAGTGGGATGGAACACCTCTCTTGCAAAGATAGGTTGGGAGAGCTGGGATTGTTCAGCCTGGAGGAGACCCTGGAGAAACCTTAGAGCAGCCTTTCAGTACACAGGACATTGGGTAACGGTTTTAAACTAAAATATAGTAGATTCAGACTAGATATAAGGAACAAACTTTTCATGGTTAGTGTAATGAAACACTGGATCAGATTGCTCAGAGAGGCGGTGGTTGTCCCATCCCTGGAAACACTGAAGGTCAGGTTTGATGGAGCTCTGAGCAACCTGATCTTGTTCTAGAGGTCCCTGTTCACTGCAAAAGGGTGATAGTTCACTGCACTAGATGATATTTAAAGGTCCCTCCTAACCCAAACCATTGAACAATTCTATGAAAATTCATTTGGTGCCAACCAACATTTCCATAGAACCCTAGCTTTACTCCTCATAAATCCAGTCCTCAGTTCTCTTTTCTGAGCTCTGGGTCACTTGGGCTGAATGCTGGGAGACCACAGGGGACATCCTTCCCTGCTATCACCACTGCCAACAGGCTTCAGGCAATGCAGAATCTCTGTCCTTCCATTTGTAGGCTGGAAACAGTGACCTGGGGAGCCCTGGGGCAACCATGCGTCCCATTTGCAGCTAAAAATGTGGTTGAATAGATGGTTGAAGCTGACATTTGTCTTCAAATTAACTTGACCAAAGCAATACGGTGCTGGGAGTTGGACCGTGTGTGGTCAGGAGCTGGAAGATGGGCTCATCTGAGTCATCAGGCAGTGAGATGTACCTTGCTCACACTGAAAACACAACTCTGGGGTGAAAACGGTGCTAAAATGTACAGCAGAAGAGAGAGTTCTTTTAATACCAATTATTCCCTGCTAGTGCTCCCATGCACATTGTGCCAGGCAATGGAAAACCTAGAGTAAACCATTATGAGATTCTGCACAGAGATTTCACTGTCTCAAATTTCTGCAGATATCTGTGACTATTTCTAAATTCCCATGCACATAACAAGAACACACCATTGTAACACAGAAATATTTGGTTTTGGGAACTGTGCTTTCATAGTTCAGCAGGAGCCTTGGGCAGGGAAGCTACAAGGAGCTCTGTGGGCTGCAAGCACAAAGCTACCTTTGATGAACTAGATCTCGTGCATTTGCAGATTTATGATTAAACTTAGAAAAAAATGTCATTTTCTTTAACTATAAAAATCTATATCTCCTGGGTGTCATTAGTATCTATGGAGATACTGCACAAAAAATCCTATTCTAGTGTTGGTTTATGACATATTAGTTCAAAATAGCAGAGAAGAACAAGCACCAATACCAGTTTAGTTGCTTGGAAATTAATAGATTTATCCACCATACCACTCTGGGCACATGGATGCATAGAGTCACAAATGCGCCTTTCCTTCCTTCTGTCTGTCCTCATGATTTTCTTCTGTGCTTAATTCTCTTTTGTATGCATTAATATCAATAATTCTTAACACATTACCTTACACTAATCAATGAAAGTTTAACATCAATCTTTTTCAGCATTTCAGGTGTTGTTACTCCCTGGCATGAGTCTGGCAGAATTTGGGTGGGATCTGGGTTTGCAGGAGCACAAAAGCAAGCTTGCAAAGAGGGACTAGGTAATGAAACACCAAGTAATTATTTAAAGGATCACAGATTGCATAGATTTATTTGAGACAGAGCACTGAAATAAGGGAGAGGCCTATTAATTAGTGTTGTCTTTCCCTTTTTATTTTCCTCTAATATCCTGATTCCTTCAAGCTTTTATTCATAAGAGCTTTATTAAAGTTACTGAAAATATAAGAAATGAAAAATAGAGGGACCTGATACAATTACCAGAAGTTTGAAAAGCCTGCCTGTTTTCCCTTTGAAATCTTGCAGACATGCAGAGTGCTCAAACCTGCTCCTGCAGCCGAGTTGTCATTCCCCATCCAGCAGAGGCTACCTTTATGATACTCCAGGTATGGCCCAGAGATTTTTATGAGTTTCACAAAATGTGTTGCAGAACCTGGAGACAAAACTTATAAAGAACACATTAGCTCTTGTAGACAGTTTAGCAGACAGCAGCTGCCCCAGACAACCACATGACTGTTTACAGTAAACGGTATTGCCTGTTAATCAGGTATTCACTTGTGTCAAGGCTGGAGGCAGCAGCATCCTGAGAGCAGAATCTCCTGACTGCACCAGCTGTGTGGCTGGCTTGTCCCTACTGATAACTAGCTGTTTAAATATTGTATTCAAATGCACTGAAAGGCACTACCTACCTCAGGCAAAGCCGTGTTTGAAAACACCGGCACTTTTCTCAAAAACTGAACATGCCCTTATCCTTCATATCAAATTATCCTTAAAAAGGTAGTTGAAAATGTTTCTTTAATTCTTTGTATTTGGGAATAATCAAGAAGGAGTCTAAAAAGCACATTTGGATTTTATCTAGGAATCTAACTAGTTGACACTTTCAGCCGTTTTTTCCAGGGTGACAGCTACAGCTCCTCCTGCCCTTACTGTCAGTGTTGAATTCAGTAGTCCTGCTTGTGTGGTCAGGTCAACCAAGTTCAGCACCATTACAGAACCTGGTAGTCAGCTCTGTGTTTGTGCAGCTGCTCGAGGTTTGTTGTCCAGCATTTTGGGGGTCAGGTGCTCTTCCACGATGAGCTGTGAGCGCTAGCACCCTGTCCTTGTCAGGGAGGGTGGGAGGATGCTACCTGCACACTCCTGCAGATGCACTCGCCCAGTGGGCCATGCACAGCTGTTGGCTATGCTGCCCCTACCACTGATATGGTGACAGGAATGTCAGGAAACCTGAAGGGTCACCTAGCATTCTTGCACAAGTCTAACTGAGGAACACAGAGGCAGAACAGCAACTTCTCCAAATGTTCAGACAACATTTATAGCAGCACTGTCTTGCATTCCGTATTCAAACCTGTATACACATGAAAGTGTATTTTAATGCATAATCTTTGGAATAAGTATCATTAAGAAATATTAATTTATGGAAAACACAGTTTCTCATAAATTGCTGACTCCTCCACTTTCTCACTCCTAAATTATTCACAGTTATATATGTTTCTCACAGTCTTTTCTCTGCTTTTTAATTTGAGCCCTTCCCATGCTGATGTCACTCCTGTTTTCTATTTCCCTTTCAGCACTATTCTCTGCTATCCAGCTGTAATACAAATCTTCCTCTTCCCAAATACTTTCAGAGCACTTTGTATTGTGGGTATGTTTTGGGGGGTTTTGTGTTTTTTCTCAACATAGTCATTAGGAATCCTGAGTACTCTCTGAGCTTCCTTGGTAATGCTTATGAAAGTCTCTGAAGCTGGTTGGGGTGGATCCATCCCAAGCAGTGGAAGAACTGCCTTTTCCCTCATTTTGAGATGGAAAACCCAACATACATTGCAAAAGTAATGATGCTGTCTGCAGCCATATGCCCATAAGCAATATCTGCTTAAGGAAGACAAGGCAAGGGCTGATCCAATGCAATTCCTGAACAGCTGGGCAATGCATTCTCTGTGAGTTCAGGGATTGAACACCCTTGGTAAATCACTCTAATGTCTCCTGTGCAAACACTCTCCATGTAAAGTTAAACACAAAACCAGCTTTCCTTTGACACACAGCACATACATTTCCAGTGTAATTCCTGAAATATATAGTCATCCATGCCTCAGAGTAAGACTAAGAAGCCTTTATAGGACAAACCTTTGAGTGACCAGAATATCGTCCACACACTCTTAAAAAAAAAAAAAACAAAACCAACCCAACAACAATCAAACAAAAATCAACAAAACAAACAAAAATGAAAACAAGCAATAAAAAAAGCCCCAAACAGACCCCAAAGAAAAGATAAACTAAAAAACACCCCAAACATTTGGGATGGGCAAGTACCCAAATGATGCTCTTGTTTACCCATACTAGATAACACAATATTCAGGACAACAGTAAATGCCTTGCAGTGCTACTCCCCACAGAGAAATCCACATTTCTCCTGGCAAGAGAGGCCCCACATCTATGTCTTGGGGATGTGATGGAAGGAGGGATATATTACACACCATGACAGCCACAGCGAAGTGGTGTTGGCCATGACTGATTAGGAAAGGAACTGTGTCATTCCTTATCTTGAATAACTTCTCTTATCTCACGTATATGTTGTTTTATTCCTGAAAAAAAACAGTGGAGTTTGGCAGATGGGCTGGAACGCAGTTGGCTATCCTACTTCAAACAGCTGCAATTGCTTGTGGTCTAATTTTAACTGCACAGTCTGCATTTGTAATTGAAACCAGTCATTTTACTTTTAGGATATCCTACCCTGTCAGGACTGAACATCTGCTTTTATGACCTTCAAAATTATCTTCAAATCTATGTAAAAATCACCTTTTCCTGTGCCTGTAACTTTCCTTGTTACGACCTCTTTCCAGCAGAAACCACTGGTTTCTAATCCACAGCCTTACTCAAAAATATCTCAAATAATACGTAGGTTTTTGATATGGCTCTTGTTATTGCCAAATATTGTATTTGTATTACAAATCCATACCATTTCATTAAAGGAATATGAGTAATTCAACAGGTTATCTCCAACATCTGTCATATGAAAAATTAATTGATCAACTCCCCCATATTTTTTTCTGCTTTTCAGATGCACAAGCCAAGTTTCAGCTCTCAAACTAGAGACGTGCCAAACATCATTTAATTGTGATCAGTGTTATGTATACAAGAATTTCCACTTCCTTTTTTTCCCCACACTCTATTCATATATTGTGATTGACTTAAAATCTCATCTCATTGATGTTCAGTTTCTCAGTGGCTATTTATAAGGAGGCTCCCATTGGCTTTCAAGTTTTTCACCTGGACTAAAGATTGCAGATGGCTCTGTTGATGTTTTTGAAACACCAGTGTGTGATTTAGATGTTCTTGTAAGTAGCACGACCCAAACCATCAGCAGCTTTTGCCTACAGAAGAAGCCTTTCAAAATGAAGCATTCTTTGTTTACTTTTAATTGCAAAAACTGAAAAATGTGGGGAAAAAAAATTCCTAAAATGCTCAAGTTGAAACTTGCAAGCTTAGCTGATTACTGTGCATCCTCTCTTGTTAACATGCAATTTAGGGCGAAGTAAGGGTATTTACACACACAGTCCATGACAGCTTATATCTTTAAAATTAGTCTCACCATTTTGGATTTATAGGTTATTTTTCAGGTACAGAATTTTCAAAGAGGGAAAGAAAAATACAACAATAATGGAAAAATAGGAAAAATAATTAAAAAATCAACCACTGGGTAATTTGAAATCCTATTGAATTCATGTTAGCTAATTAAAGTTAATTAAAAATTGTGATAAAGACATTTAGCTGGCAAAGATAGTTGTATGTTGTTCTACACTATATTTCTGGACAGAACTGTTTTCAAATAAAGCTAATGGTATTTAAATTAAGAACTTGTAGAAGCAGCAGGGACTTCAGCACAAACAGCACATTGAATCGTATTTTCCATTTCCACTTTTAATCACAGATTTCAGCAAACAGAGTCCATGTAGTGACAGTGATGTTACCCTGAGAAATGCTTATTAGAATTTAGAAAATCAGCAGTGCTTCAGTCAAAACACTTCAGTCAAAACGAAAATTGAAGTTTCACTTTGCACACCACAGCAAGAAAGGGTTAGAAAAGCCCCAAGGAAAATGCATGTTTATTCATAAATCCAAATTATATGAACTGAAACAATTAAATGGTAGTTTAGAAGCACTAACTTCAAGCCAAAGTGCTACAATGGTGTTGCACTGCAGATTCATTAGTTGGCACTAGGCTTTGGATAATTGTGTTGAGGGGCCAGCCTTCGTCAATTAAAAATGATGTATGTCCCTTTGTCTGAATTACCGCTTGTTTTAGGCAGAATCCATCCATCCAGAGGGAAACTTATCCATCTAGCTTTTGACAAGAGTCTTTAATCTGATTGTTCAGCTTCAGACAGGAATGTTCAATAATTAAATAATAATTAAATGTGCATTGATTGGTATAACCTTGGCTACATTTGTTGCCCTCTGCTGTGCTATGGTTAAAGGTGGGAAAGCCTTCTTATTATTCTTTTGGACATCTTTCACTCCCTGGGAAAATGCTCTAACATCCGCTGCTACCTACTGCTTTCTTGATAATTGAGATGAGCAAGGCTCCAATTAATGCTGAGTTTTTCAGCAGATACTGGAAAACTGGGATTAAAATTTCTATCCAAACGTTGCTGTCTTTCTATATGTTTATGTGGAGGGAAGGGCAGACAGACTTGCAGGTCTGGGTGTCACAGAACAAGCAGTGACACAAAAACAAATGGAGCATGAAATTAAATTTTAGAACTTGTGCAGGGTTTTCTACCACAGTGATAGTCAGGTAATGAAACTCCCCAGGTTCAAGATATCAAATGAATTCTACAACCCCACATACTTAGCCCTGGAACTCAGCCAGGTAATGATTAATCCTGCCAAAAGAAGATCCAGAAGAATGTATTTAGATTCAACAAACCAGTCAGGGGTTTAAGACATTTCAGACATTGAAATAGACTGGAAATATCTTGTCCCAAAGCAAAGAAGCTTCATTCTTTACCAAAGAGATAGGAAGACTATTTGCTGAACAGAGAAAACTTCTGCTTAACACCATCAGTGTTACCTCCTCATCATCACCTCCTCATCAGTGGAGGAGCCCGAAGAGGGCTTTTGGATAAAAGGAATGAGCATTTCAAAGTTCACACAATAATTTTGAATTCGGGTTTGCATAAGTAAGACTGAGTAATGATTTCTTTTCTCTTTCATTAAAAAAAAAAAAAAAAAGAAAAAACAAACAAACACTTCCAATAGCTTTTACTCATCTCTCACTTTTACACTCTCTTCATTTTCCAGATAGTAAGGATGGTTGCATTTCAGAAACAGAAAGTTTTTAGAGTTTAAGTAGTCTTCTGTGAGAATATTCAATAAAGCTGAAGCTTTTCCATTTTGCTCAGTTTCAGGTCAGGTAGTCTTTTGCAGGAAAACTTCTAGCTCTGTGATCCAGTCAGGCACCTTTCAATAGACACGCAGCTTTCACTCTCTCTTGAATTTCTAATTTATTTTATTTACTTTTTACAAATGATAAACAGAACCCTTAAAGGCATCTTTATTAAATAAATTTTGAGACTAATGTAAAAAATGTAATGTAAAAGCAAGAAAATATAATGGAGCTCATCTAGGATAGAACATGGCTTTCTTGAAATAGTCATCTTGTTTATATGAAAGTCTCAGGCTTTATTTGTTTAATTCATTTGGACCATTTTTACCTCAAATAGCTGCAATGTTACTCCGGGAGATAGTAAATCAGACCATTTCTCTTGATTCTCTTGTCTGACCACTTTCTTGGTCTGGTATTTATTCCTGCAACTGCAGTGATTAAATACACTCGTTGCCTAAAATCATGAAACTGAAATTTCATCCTTGTTTGTCATTACTGAAAAGTGTACCAATGAGAAGTAGATTTTAAAATAGTGACTTTTTCTCTTCTTGCAGTTTGCAAGCTTGTACTGATGCAAAGCAATGCAGAAATAACTTCTGATCTGGATTCCCTCATACGCCATATTTACTGTCACCAGGGGATTAGGTGCCAAAAAAAACTCAGTGAAATTTGTAGCATTTCAACACCACATAGCATGCATGTCAGGGAAATGAAAGGCCAGTGCATCCAGCTGAAAACGCCTTCTGTGGCACACATTTCACTTCTCTGAAAGCCATGCCAAATGTTATAAAATGCTGAAAGCCTTCTGTCAGATTTACCAAGCCATCCCCATTCAGCAGTGTTTTTGACAAGGGACACTATGAAAAAGCTAAACAAAATGCAGAGTTCTATACCAAACACAAGTGGCTAACTGTTGCCACTTCAGTTTCTTTTGTACCTTTCCTGACTTGTTCAACATACTAAGTACTCTGGCACTGCCCTGGACCTCTGAATGATATACTCCAGACATTGATCTGAAAACCTGAAATTTGAGAAGAAAATGGCAAAATGGCAGCATGCTCCAAGTGTTAGAGTCTGCATTTAGTTAGGAGCTACTTGAAACCAGGGGTTCGACATCTACTTGTTAATGCTAATCTGAGGAAGCTAGTGAGCCATCTGAAGGATGCACAGTGTTCCCTTAATCTAGTGACAGTTTTTCACTCATCTGGGTACATGTTCATATGTGCATTTCTGGCAGATGTGCTCTGAAGGGGCTGTCCATAAATGAAACATGGACTTTAGAGTCTGTGCTCTTCAGAGAGCTGTGATTCCCTGAGGGGTTGCAGAGCAGTATCTTTGAGCAAGAACCTCTGACTAAAAGAATAAGGCTTCTGCAATAATTTTTCTTAAAAGTAATAAAAGAATATTTACAGTGGTGACATGATTTAGAAGTTCATTGGGTAAGGCGTAACTCTGCATGCCAGAAAGTGCAAGCAGGTCCACATGGCACAGCACAGCCAAGCTTTGCAGCAAGGATAAACCCAGAGAAAGGAAGGGCGGTATCTCCCAGAGGTACTTTAAAATAAGATCCTCTGAGCTGCAGATTTATCCCGGAAGAAGGAGGTTTGGATTGTATCACATCCAAGTCTGTTATTGGTTTAATCCCTCACTGTCAGGACCCCGGCTCTGGCCATCCCCTCCTGGACAAGGTGGTGCTTCTCGCCACTGCCACGCCCCTCAAAGCACAAGGGGGATTCAGCCTCACACTGTAAATCACATCCCCAGGCAGCTCCCTTTGGCGGCTTGCCTTGGGAGATAATGGGGCCTGGCAGCTGCATTGCCTCTCAGGAGCTCACCAGCCGACTCCCTGGCCTCGCTGCTGCTGAGAGAATTGCATTTGCAGCCATTAGTAGGGGAAGGACCTGGCATGGCAGGCAGTGTTGGGGTCGAGGCTAATGGCTGCTCTCATTTCAGCCCTTGCTGAAGGCTCAGAGCCATGGCTATGGCAGAGAGACCACTTCTGTAAAGCAGAGGATATTTTGGATCTTAGCAATTGCAATAGCCAGTCTCCTCAGGGCTGGCTCTTTTTTCCAATCAGCTTCAAGGTTTTGCTTACTTAAACGGAATATTTCCTGTTGTGGTGTTGCTTCAGACAGGAATTCCCTCATTTTGCTTATCTGTATCCAAGCTATAGGGAGGTGGCAGAAAGGGTCAGTCTGACATTTTTCAACACAAAACTTCTTGTTTTGATGACCTGTTCACATTCTCCACAGATCCTTTGCCACCAGGACAATCATCTCTGCCGTGTTCAGAATATGGACCTTCTGTGGAGACTGGCAGGCTTCACAATCGCTTCTGAATTAAGCCTCCTGACACCCCTGCTAAGCACTGTTATCCTGCATCTCTGGAGGAACATAAAACCAGAAAGAGATTAAATAAATTCTTCAAGGTCACATATCAAGTGTGTGACAAAGCTGAGAAAACAACATAAATTACTGCAAGTCACTATCCTTTATCTCCATGAGCTTCCACCTTTTGTTGCTACTGTTATTATATATACTGTTTATTACAGACAGTATTACAGAAGGCACAGTTTGCAATGAGGAGCAGACACCATTGCCCCACGTATTGTGAAGATGAAAGGATGGCTTTTGTCTTGAAGAGGTTGAAACCCAAAAGCAGGCCTTTCAGTTGCTCACATTGCTGGGACTCTCTCAAGGTACAGCCTTGAAACTTTCACTGGACAGTCACTCAACATTTTAAAAATGCAGCTGTTTGTATAAGAAAAACCACATAGCCCTCTTATGTCAGGGATGCAGGGCTCTAGGAAAATGAGGGGCACTGAATTTCAGCTAACACCTTTTTCTGTCTTATATTGAAAAGTGTTTAAAACAGACAGGATTTTTGCTCATTTCCTGCAAATGGAGCTGAGAGGAAAAGCTACTGATTGCACTGACTGACCTGTAAGAAGCACACCCACAGCATGCTCAAAATTCAACTCAATAGCATTCCCTATACCAGCCCAGACTGGCCTAACACCAGGACTAAAATATGTGGTGCTGCCAGGTTCAGGCCTGGCTGATTCTACAGATTGGTCACAGGTTTCTCTTTAGTTATGAAACAGCTTCCAAACTTGAGACATGAATACAATGTGCTGACTCACTGCCAGGTATGTCACGCACAGGACAATAATGTCCGGGAAGTACAAGAATGTGGATTTATTTTTAAACTTATTTTTATTTAACACTTACTAAATGCAACAGCAGTAAGTTTCTGCTTTTTCAATTCTTCCTTTTTCCTAAGCTACAGACTAAGTGATCAGACAATAAGTAACTCCAGGCACTGAATTTACAGGGAAATTGTTGCACTTTCCAGGTGGTTAAAGTCATTAACTCATACTTTATTACAGCAGCTGAGGCATGCAATAATCAGCCACAAAAGTACTGCTCTTTGGGTCTTAATGCTCGATTAATTTTCTGGAATCCACATCCAGAAACAAAGGAATGAAACCACAATAAGAAGAAGCAAGGGAAGAGTTATTGTTTCCTTTAATTTCAGTCTTGGTTTATCAGAATTATAAATACTTCAACCAAACCCCATGCTGGTCAAGCCTCGTTGCCAGTCCAAATTGTTCTACCATTTCTGTTGACTCAAACAGGATTAATTGCAGAGGGCAGCCATGTGGATCAGACCAAAAGTCAATCTACTCCAGCATGAGCCTCCAGAAGTGCCCAGCAGTGGATGCCCAGGAAGCCCCACACAGATAGGACAAGCAGAAAGTGGTGCTTTCTCTGGGATATGCCCAGTGTTTAGCCTCTCTGTGAATGACAGGTGGTTTCGTTCTATCTAATATCCCTCATTAGACTTGTATTCCATGAACCTATCAAATCTTTTTTTGAACAGGTCTATAATATTATTATCCACAGCGTTCTGTGGCATGAAGACATATGAAACAACTTTTCAGGATACTCATCACAAGATGAGTCCTTCATTTGTTCTGGATTTGGCAATTGCCATTTTTCTTTGACATCATGACTTACCCTTCAGCTGTGTATTACTGGGGCATAGTTGAGAAAAATGATGTTGCATTCATCCAGCCTCCAAAGATCAATAGCGTTCCATCTTGAAAAATAAAAAATGCTGTTTTCAGGGTAAGAGTTATAAACACTTACTTGCAAAAGGAAAAGAAATAAAACAAAGGGCACCCAAGCATTTTGCACAGGCCCACAGAAGAGGTTTTATGTCTGAAACACTTAACAGAAATCCTTTACTGACAAGCTACACTTCAAAGCAGTGCAGACATGAAGTTCCTGGACAAGGCTCAGCCTCCTTTACTAGAACAGCTGTGGAGGAATGTTATCCATGCAAGCTCAGGAAACAAATATGCAACTATATATTCATGACCCAAGTGCAGTACTCCTGAATTTTCCTCCTGCTTGCAAGGCCAAAGTGTACCTTTCTGATTGTCTAGTCTGATCACATGGCTATGAATGTTAAAACAGTACTACTGCCACCAAGCCCACATTTGCTTTTGGAGATAAAAATACATATGCTAATTGAGAATTTAACTACACTCTTGGGTGCCAGAAATCTGCATTTGAGAGAGACATGTTCTGTATTTTAAAAAAATTAGACAAAAAAATGTAAAATAAAAATTATTAAAACAAATGGAAAAGCAAGAAAGTCAAAGCACCAAATATCATCTCACAGTGGGAAGTGAATAAGGCAGGAAACAGGACATGATAGTATCTATAGGAAAAAAAAAAGATTAATGACAAAAAATATTAAAGCATAACTAAAACAAGGAGTTCCTAACAATGGTTTTAGTACAGAGGGCAGGAGTACTGAAACACTTCTGGCCTTCTGGTTGGGAGAAAGACAGATTTATATATATGATAAAATATTTTGCATACCATTATAACCATTTCTAAAGAGGATGCTAAGCAGCAGATTCCGAATGAAGATTTAATAACAACAAAATCAGACCATTCCCATGTATGGATTTTAAAAGAGCCAGACAAGGATCTCTTTAGTATTTATCATCATTTCCAGTAAGTTTTGAAACATCCAGTAATGGCAGAGGATTAAAGGAAGCTGAGTTTGTGACAATACATTAGAGGTTTAAGTGGACATCCTGAGCAATTACACTCCCAGCAGCCTGCTAGCAAAGGCAGTGGAATAGTTACTCTCAGTTCCTATTGATAACAAACCCTAAAAGGCAGTAAGAGAAATGCCAATCAACATGCATTTATGAAAAATACATTTTACCAAGGTAACCAAGGGAACATTTTTCCTGTTCCAAGGGAACAGGATTACGCATTTGGGTCACCTTTTACACATCCACAGGTAGCTTAATATCAGCACCTGAGACAGACAGCATGAGGACACGGCCCCTCCTGGGGAAAACAGCGCACACTGGGGGAAGGCACTGTGGCAGCAGGGACCAGGGACAACCTGCAGAGGGACAAGGGGCTCCTCCAACCCTGTTCTATCAGTCAGGGGCATGTGTCAATGGCCTACAAAAGCTGCTTGAAGATCATTAATAAAGCAAAAGGCTGCCATTAGAGTTTGAGGCAGAAGAAAGGTCCATCTAGCATAGCACCAGGTCCCCATGTGCCCATCCCAAGCTGGGCATGGTCTTCAATACAACTTTGTGATGGGTATTGAGGGAAATCAGTACTAAGGCTATATTTGCAAATATGGTATCAGTTGCTCTAAGGTTTTTGCTCCTTTCAGTTCAGCACATACAGCTGATATTTGCACGTGGTTAACAAATACTGATTAGACCTATAAACTCTGCTTTTGACCAGCTGCAGGAAAATGTTACAGTTTGTGTATCCCACAGTGAACAGCAAGGAAGACTGTTTAATGAGATCCAGTCTAAGCAATTCCTGAAAAATTAATTTAGCAAATACAGTGCCAATTAAATATATATACCTGGTTTTTACACTGCCTGTGTGCAAGAAATGTGAATTAACTGAGTTTATGTTGTAAAATTGAAAACTTGCTTTTCATTTTCTACCCACTAGCAGATGACCAGTTTTAGCAAATTATTTACTTAATATGTTCTAAAACATTCATTTGCTGTATTTATTCAACCTTTTGTTCATTGTTAGTTTCTAATAAAATACAGTCTTTAAGTCTGGTTTTAAAATAAACATTATTTCTCTAAAATGTGAAAAGCTTTTCATATTTGCAGTGAAGTAACCAACGGATATACTTTCACCATTTCCCTTCTTTCAGAAAGATTCATAATCTTTTTGATACAATTATATATGTATAAAGAAGGAAAATTAAACTTCAGGTGGTCAGCTTATAAAAGTCTTACGCAATAAAACAGGTCTTATTTTAGCAAATATTTGTATTTTCTAGATGTCACTAGTGAAGCAAGTATTTCTCCTCCTTTAGTCCCTGGATCTTTTTACATCCATATTACAGAATAATGAGGATTTTGGACTGTTTAAGATGTGCAGAAGGAATGTATGTGAGATTCACTGGGCAGGGTTTGTCAGGTACACAGACAGGAGATTTAAGATGCAAGGCAATGCAACCTCAGCTGTTGATACCAATTGAGGAAGTATTATCCTAAGGAAATGCAGGGCAATGAATCTATCAGCTGCTTCTGACACTCAGTTCCTCCCTCCATTTCCTGCTCACTCCCGCTCCGCTGACCTCCAAATCCCCTTGTTTCCCATCTTGCTGATTTCTTTTTCAGCATCCTCAGCACTGTTATCTTCAAGCATTCTGTTGTTATCCCTCCTTCTTTATTTTCTTTGTGTTGTTTCTAAGAGACCTGTTCTCAGTGAGAGCCTAATAACTACTCTGTAAAGTGGAAGGCAGAAAAGGGTGAATGGCTGTAAGATATTAATAATTAAAAAAAAAATCATTAAAAACGTACATGTTGGACTGATTCCTGCAAATTCCCAAAGATAAGAATATATTTACAGCCACTTAGAATGAACTTTGTGGGAACAGCATTTTAGCTAAGACTTAAGAAATAAATTGTGCTTAAAAATGGCTGAATTAATTTCTTCAACTCTTTTAGTAGTTAAAATAGCTACTGAAAAATTTTGGAATTTGGAAGCTTTTATAAAGTCATATTTTATTCCATGGGTATTTTGAATGAGTTAAAATGGAACTGGCTAAAATGCTTTGCATGTTAAAAACTTATATTTTAAAATCAGGCCATTTTAAAGGCAGAAATAACTTAGAAATTAAATACCTGGTTAAATCTTCAGCCAATCTAAAACAAAGCTTAAATGGGACAGTGCTCAGCTACAAAACAAAATAAACCAAATATACGCCTGGCACTAACTACAAACACGCTCTGTGTTGCTGAAATACAAAAGAATTCTGCAGATTTAAAAAGGACACAATTTGACATAGTTTACTGCCATAGCAACTGGTACCTAAACCTCATACAAATGGAAGAGATCAGCTGAACTGTTTAGTTCTTTTCATTTGAACAGTCGCTGTCAGAGTTTCCCTCATTGCAAGGACTTGATTGGGCTGGGATGTCTCCCATTTTTATTCTTCTTTTCTTAAACGGCAGCATAGAAATACACTGCTCCATATGTACTTACAAAGCCCAGAAATGTCCACCAGGAGTGTGAAATGATGGCTGATTTGCAGCATTCTGGCACTGACAGTGCAAGATAGAAATATTGCTTTATTTTCTTAGGAGCATTTTGAGACTGTTTAACAGATAATTTTATCCCACCCTCTGGATAGTGCTTGATGAACTCTCAAAAATAAAAAGCATCATGTGCAGCCCACTTCCATTCATCATCAGTGCCCAAGGAAACCAGTCTGTCCCCAAATCTGGGTTACAATCATCCCATCCCTCTACATCCTCCTTCTTCCCCCACACTAAAAGCCAGGGAAATACTTTGCAGCATGCCTGGGTTGCAAATATGAGCTCTGGGGCACAGCACAGCCCAGACGTGATGGACTGACAGGGGAGCTTCCTTTCAGCAGCCCCTACACTTGGGCATCCAGACAAATGTTGTGGCTGGGAAGTAGAAGAAAAGCTGTCTCTTGAAAAGGTGTCTCAAACTTTTCTTGACCTTTCCTATAAATGGAAAGATAAACTGTTCACAGCTCAAGCTGTGGCTAGAGCAATGTATGCGTTTTTTCAGTCTCATGGTATCAGTAAGTATTCAATCAGACTGATGCACCATTTTTACCTTTTTTTTTACCACATATTTGGTTTAGTTAAATGTCATACACTTACTCTGAATTTTAGGAAACATTGTCATGGGAAAATAAGACATGCCACACTTGCACCTGCTCTGACTAGCAACCCTGCTAATCTGGGATCCAGTCTCTGAAAGGGAAAATGAGGGAGAAAAGTGCAAGAACATTTTCTATTTCACCAAGATGTTTTATTTTTCTCTGAAAGACTGGTGTCTTAAGTTTCTCTTCAAATTTCCCCAATATTAAATCCTTCTAGTCCCATTTCTGTCCCTTTAGCACCTGAGTGCTAAGACCGTGGTGCAGCTGCGTCCACAAATTCATTCCCTGTCATGTGAAAAAGCACAGCCTCTTCTCAGCTTTAAACTTCTTGCCACCTTCTCATGAAGTGTCCTAATTACCTTGCCTGGTGCAGTCAGTCTTTCAGCCGCTGCAGGCACATTCCCAGTTGTCTCCTTCCTGAGTTAAATACAGCACAAGCCATTTTGCAGCACCAAGGGCTGCCCAAAAGCACAAGCAGCAGCTTTTCAGCTGACTGCAGTTCTGAGGTGCCCCTGGTGCTGCTGCAACTTCTCTTCAAGAGGAGATGTCCATTTTCTCAACAGGAGCTGGTCCTTTGTATGCATATGTTAGCCAGAAAATAGTTAAGCAGTGCAGCAGAGAGAAGGAACTCAGCTTCTCCCCAGAACAGGGGGAAAGGCAATGCTCTGCAATGTGTGGGACCCAGGGCCAAGGCTCTGAAATAGCCATTTCCAGGCTCTGAGAGCATTGACAGCGACTCAGGGTTCTCACAGAATATTCCTGGAAGAAGTATCCACTCACACTGACAAAAGCATCTGATAAATGGGTATTTTCCAAAATAATTTTTTTTGCTGAGGGTCCACTACTTCCCTCTCTAAATTGTACCTACATAATTTTAACGTGTTTGAATACTGGACCATGCCATGTGGTATCAGAGTCACTGGAATCAGGGGTCATCAGCTATCTGTGGCTGAAAATCAGGAGTGTATGAACTACTTAAGGAATTTTCAGAAATTTTTTACTTTGAGTTTAATTAGAACTCCAAAACTCCACCTCTGTGATCAATGGCATTGATAATTTGATTTAAATCTGGGCCATAAAGATATGTAATCTGAGGATTTTTTAAAATTGAAACAGATAAATTTGAAAGAGACTTTCACCTGGCTTTTACTTTGATTTTGAAAAACATTAACAGAAAAAGTTGGATTTTTCTTCTCCCCTGGCTGATTGTCAATTGTTCTTTTTAAACATAAGATAATTTCCAAAAATAAGGAATTTCTCTAATGAGTGACAATAGCAAGAGAATGAAACAAGTTCAGCTTGCTGGTACTCGCTGCCAGCTGTTTGCTGTGTATGCTGACCAGTCACACTGAGTATCAACTATCAAAAGTTTTCAGCCATTTGTGGACAAATCCTGGATTTTGAACTGCAGACTAAGCGTCCTTTGTTCCTGTGCCCATGTTATAAGAAGTCCAGCAGTACTTAAAATCAGATTTGCATAGAAAGTAGAAGAATCTCAATAAAAACATTTGCACATTCATTTCTTATCACAGAAACCAGTCTTTCTTAGTTTGATTCAGAAGGAGCTATCTTCACAAATGCACCAGCTCCTGTTTCTGGGAGACCCTATTGCCTAAGTGCCAGTCATGTGAACTTCTGCCAGCATTAAGCAAGTTTCCAGAATTTCTCTCAGGTTGGTCCATAACTTTAGACTCAGGTTGTCCCCTGGGCAGAGATCTTCTGGATGCTACTCTCAGTCACAAAGTCTTTGTAGAAATTGCCTCTCCTCACTATGGAAAGAGTGTGGGGAGCCACTGTGCTAAGAATGTACTGAATGTAACTCAATTCTTGTGGCTGTAATTTCGTGGCTGGAAAGAATGAAGAGGAGCCATTAGTATGTGACCAGCCAGCTCTCCAGAGGCTATTGTCAAACACTCTGGGAAACACTGCTTGGCAACCCTGTAACCCCCAATAAATCCCAAATTCCAAGTCTTCCCAAAGAGCCTCATTTCAGAGCACAGAAAAGAGCTATGAGACACTCTTTTTTCATTTATATATTTATGTGTATTTCTAAATTTTGTTATTATTTTTGTTTATGAACTCTTGCAGTACTGCGGAACCGATGTTGTTTAGTTAGCGCTCGCTGTGGCTGCTGATGGTTCCTAGCTGGTGTGGTCAAGGCAGTCAGTCCCTAGAGCTCTCCAGTGAGAGCCTGTCTCCTGTTTTCTCTGTCTTTCTTCACTTACCTTCAATGTGTATTCTACTCTATTTTACTCTTAAATACAGAGCATACACTTTCAGCAGACAAGTAGCCTACATGGGCCTCTGGTTGAACTTGGTATGGCCACCGATGCCCCCAGGAGCGGACGCCAGCTGTGGGAAGGTCTGCTGGGCAGCCCCCTGGTGCTCCATGTCCCTGTCTTCTGCAGCCCATCACCCTGCAGATCCTTGTGTTCCCTGTATGCTTGGGTTCCATTTGAAAGGATCTCAGCTTTGGAGAGGCATGGTATGCAGGCCCATGTCCTTCCAGCATGGTGCCAGGACACCCAGGGAGGGACTGTGCAGGAGTGGGTCTGTGAAGCACACCACAAAGAAGCTGTAGTATAGACACAGCTGTGGAAGCTGTGCAAATGATGTCAATAAAAGAAAGATCAGATCCTGGTTCCTAAAATTACTTGCTTTTGGTTAATGTCAAACATATTGCCAAAGAATCTTACACAATTTCAATTATGCACTAAAAGAATCTGCATTGTGAAGTTAAAGTTTAATTAGATTATCATTTACTCTGAGGAATGTTTGTGGTTTAATCACTGTTTATGTTTATTATCTTTTGGTTTACATTTTTTCCCAGAATAATAGATCATAAGATACACTGCATCAAGATTTCACATTGAGGCAAGATACTAGTTTAACATTGTGTGGTAACTCTTTAAAAACCAAACAGTTGTCAACCTCATGCTGCTGAAATAACTGTCTGTTCCAAATTCATGTCCCTGGGAACAATAGAATGTCCTCATGGTGAGGTGGCCAGTCAAATCACTAAGCAAGGGCTGGGGTCGGCTCTCCTGCTGGTGCAACACTAACGACTCCATGCAGCTGTGCCAACGGGGATTTTGGCCCTCCAAAAAACTGCTCACAGGATGTTCATTATTTGATCATATGGAACATGCACATGCTGAGGACATGTAACGTCCTTCAAATAATCCACCTCAGAAAAATGACTTTAGGAGGTTGGATACGCATAGAAAGGATGTGTAAGGAAACTAAACTGTGTGTTAACCCTATGAATGTGGTCCCAAGTGGCTGCAGAACCCTGCAGTGTAACCAGTAATTTCCATCACAAACCAGCCATGTAATTGCAGTCTAACTGCAGAACTAATGCTAATCTCACAGCAGTTCAATTGTGCTCTGAGTCCTGATCCTGTTGTCAGATACCAGGTGCCTTCCCAGACTACCCAAAGGTCAGCCCTGACCTACAAATGTTGGAGCACATACGGAAGGCACTTGCAAATGCTGGCATTCATGCATAAAGAAGAGGTAGTCAGCAGGAACTGGATCACCAGACAGGAGAGTCCTGCATTATCAGCTCAAGATTTGGTTTATACAAATTTATGAATAATGTCAGTATCAATAATATCATTGTAGTAACTGTAGAAAAAGAATTGAAAGTATAATGTAAAATATGTGTAGTCGCAATACTTCACAATTTCCAAATGGTGAGCAAATATTATAAAAGAGAGGAAGAGAATGAAGACATTTCTTTCGCTCCTTCCTACCAGGCTTATTTATGAAAAACTTTTGATTTCGGATTACACTGTTGGTAGGACAAAATCTCCTCAAGATACATTCAGACTATGTGAACACCAGATTTCTCTTGAAGAAAATGTGTGTCATCCAGTGCACTCTCAAGCAGAGAAGAAAAATGCTGTGCAGACAGGGAAAATGTATTATCATAAAATAATACACATACTGTACTGTAATATAATACATAATACAACAAAGATAAATATGCATATATGTTCATTAATATGCATGAACACAAAAGTACACATATGAGTCTCTTCTTCTGTACTTTACCGGGTCCTATACCAACAAAAACATACATGAAGTTTTCTTGAGTTTTAATACAGAGTGTGCATTTGTAAGGACTGCAGAATCTGGTCATATTAGAAGTAGTGATAATAATGTCAGAGTTTGTCCACATTCCTCAGATAAGTTGCATGCTCAAACAATGTGCAGAGGGCTGTCAAGTCTGCTACTACCTTACCAAAATCCATGTGGCCTGCTTAAATCTATACAGTTAATTCATATTTCCTTTTTTAATTAAATGACAGATGTGCCCAGTATAAACTATGAATGTGTGTGGAGACTGTTAAACCACTCATAAATGAAGGCACTTCTGCAGTCACTGAATTGCTTGCAAATAAATTCTGATTTCATTCTAATGCATTCTGCATACTGAAGGTTCCAGCAAATATTTTCAGTGACAAACTCTCAGCTGATGGGTGCTACTCAGCATTCACTGAGCACAGCTAGTAACCCAGTGTGTAGCCCTCACTTTGATTGGATGAGAAGGAAGACTTTGTCAACAAGAAAATAAGGAAGAATGATTAATTCATTTCCCATATGAATTTTAAGACATCCAGAAACATTCATACTAAAATTCATGAGACTTTGGGGATTTATTCATACCAGGAGATTCATTTCAACTCATTTTTATAGAGACAGACTTAGTGAATCACAGACTAGTGACCAGCTCAATTCTTTCATGATTTTTGAGTCAAATTTTTTTCCTCTATTTTTTTATTTTTTGTATTTGATGAGACTTACATATATATATTTTTATATATATATATGTAGATGTACGTGAGAAATACATTTCTATGTAAATAAACAGGACCAGGAAAAATCATGTCAGGGATAGGAAATACCAGAATGGTCATGTCCCTGGAAATTTGTAAGGGAGGGGATGTTTTTGTGACCAACATTGCAGTCTTTTCAGATACTCTGCCCCCTGAGCTTTCCTAAATGGAAAGCTGAACTTACAGGACAATGAATCAGACCAAACTTTAGCCATCCAAAAGGTGGACACCAGTTAGGCTGGTCAGCTGCATGGTCCTTTGCACCCAAACAGAGATGGCCCTTCCAGAATGCAAGTCAGCCCAGCAGTCCCAGAAAGGGACAGAACACTCTCTGGACTATTTATCTCCATCCATGGGGAGATGGAACTGTGGGGGCAACTTAGGCAAATAGCTTAGTGAGAAATTCAAGTTTCATGTACTTTAGCATAAGTCAGACGAATCTCAGCCTTTTGTTTGAACTTGGGAAAATAAGCAAGTAAAGTAAGGAAGTCATAAGAGATTCAATCGGGTTTTTTATTACACTCTACAAAGCTTCATATAAATGCTGGCTAAGGCATTTCTCTATACAGAACAATAACATGAACTGACATTGCTGGCTGCAATTTTTTTCTCCTTTCATTCTGCAGAGGCTGAACATGGAAAACAAGTCACTGGGAGGGAGGGAAGCGTGAAAAATGTGTCTCTGTCTGCAACTGCAACCTTTTGCTTATTAATTCTCAAAGGACTCAAAGCAGAATCTCATGGAAGTTTAAAATCTGACAAAGCTTAAAAAAAAAAAGGCAAGTCTTGAAACTTTTAAGGTAATAAATCATAGTCTTAAGATTGGCCATTTTTTAGAATGTCAGTTAGGATGAAAGAGCCTGAGAAGGAATAAAATGCTTGGTCTTTTTTAATTATTCTTTTTCCTAGTCATAATTCCTGTGTTTCTCTTATTTTGCCTACAGAAAAACTATTTCTCTCAGTGTAACTTACAGTTAAATTGCAGGGCCTTAAACCTTTCCACAGCTTTTTGCATGGAATATAGAATTATTTTGGAATGGGTTGTTATCCGAATGTACCACACTGAAAAACTATCTCATCTTTATCTCCTCTTAGACAGGAGAAAGATGCATCAGATCACACATCTATTACTCAAATCAGACAGAGCATCGTTCTACTAAAAAATGCCTTTGTAACTGCAGAAAAAGACCACTGAGGCTGCAAAGTACAAAACAGAGATGCTAAAAAGTCCCAAAATAAAGAACGTCACTGAGACTTTGTTGCATATCAGATCCAAAGAGCAATTTAACATTCCCATGCTGTGCACAGAACTACCTGGAAACAGGCAACAAGAAAGCAAGGCATAGTGATGTTTCCTCTGAAGCTTATGCATTTTTTTTTTTTATTTTTTTTTTTGGTGCACTTGGGTCTTAAAATTCAGAGTTTACTCTAGACAATACATAGCTACCTGTGCACAGTGAGGGAGGAACTCTTATCAACACGGCTTATGATGAGAAAACAAGTGAATAGGTGAAATACTTGACCAGGAGGAAATACAAGCTTAATTGACTCTGAAACAGCTGACCAGGAGTCTCTACTGACTTCTGAGAGGTCAGCTGGAGATGGAAGGGCAAAGTCACACCCTTGTCTTTGGAAAGCCCACTGCACTGCTGAGCGTGGAAGTACCATGCCACCAAAAAGGCAAGAAGTGAGAAGCAGCTTCAGGCAGGCCTGGCAGACTGGCCTCTGCAGGGAGTTAGGTGACATTTAGGGACCCTCTCTGCTCACCTATCTGGGTCATGGTGTAAGAAAACAGACAGTTCACTCATGGAGGGGCAGTTGGCCTGTCCAACCTGCTCTCCTGGCTCCGGCAGAAAGGCAGTGGCCGTCAGCTGATGCCTGAGGGGGACTTGGAGAAGAGGGCAAGCCGTACAGCCACACTTCCCCTGCTCCTGCCCCACCTTGTGATGTAACTGCTGCTGTCTTTGTGTCTGATAGCCCTTGATGGCTTTTCCTTCTGTGTTGTCCCCCTCTAACGTCATGAACAAAGCCAATCTCCTGCAGCAACAGGGATATTTGTGCCCCTAAAGGGACTGGCGGGTCCAGAGCGAGGGGCCGGCCTGCAGCAGGGTGGGACAGGCTTTCTGAAGGGCTCCCAGCAGCCAGGTGCCTCGGCTCCACTCCAGCCTGACAGAGGTGCCGAAAATAGCTAGACTCAGTCTGGCCTCAGGACTTTAATGTTCCTTTTATTGCTGAAGCACTAGCATAAAACATCTGAACAACAGTTTCAGAATGTAATCTAACACATTGTTTTGTTTGCATCTTTTTAAAATAAAATTACTAGGGTATAAAGGCATTCTGTGAATTATGCTGGCTTTCATGTGCACTGGAATATGATGTTTGAATAAGAAAATTCAGAATAATAGTCTGCTGTGTCAGATACCATGTTCACACATTTAATATAGCGTTATCTTATGATCTGAGAGAGGACATTTCCAGAGCAGACAATCCTTAGTTTGTTTGGGTTTTTTTTAATTAATCTCCTTAACTCTGAGCTACGGCGTAGATGTTACAGATGAAGTAGAGATGTTCCTTCAGCATGCTTTAGACATTCCATGGGGGTTCAGAAGACCCTCTCTCAGCAGCCACCTTCACAGGACACCAGTACTTGACTTGGTCCCTCTCATCACCCCTCCAGGAGCTCAAAGCAGATGGAGCAGCCACCCCAGGGAAAGCTGGATTTTTCAAAAGACTTCAGCTCCCACGAAAGCTGAGAGCATTTAAAGTTTCATCACCTCATTTAGCTGCCTACATGGGAACTGGTGGGTGCTGAACTCTTTGGAAACACTTGTCCTGTGAAAAGAGCCTCCGAGCATTTTACATCACAGCTGACAGTGTCCGTGTCGACTTCTCCGTGTTGAGTAAGTAAGGTCCTGACATAATACACTATAATGACTCCCTGTGCAGCCCTTTAAGGCTTTTATGTAAAGACATACTTAGACATCTTAATAGCTCAGAGTTGTTACTTTTACTACTCATAGCTGTCTTACACATGTGGGTTTATATATCGATTCACGTCAGTGTAGCTGCTAGGTGAACATATTCACGTAAGCCTTGGAATTTTTCTTGGAAAATTCACCAAAGCTTTTCCCCCTCCCTGTGAAATAAATTATGTCTATTTGATTGAGTGCTTTCTCTGGTATTCAAAAAAGGCCATTGCTACAAGAGTTATTCAATTATCTGCTAAAAAATCAGTTGCAAACATATGCCTGTCTGTGTACCCACTAAGGTAAGAGTTTTACAGTCTGGTAAACTAAGAACAAGTCTGCATTTAAGTCTCAGGTTCTTTAATTAATCATTCTTTCTTTTCAGTTTTGGAGAGGTTTCTTCTGTTGAATTCATGAAAAAAGGGAGTTTATGTCTGGAGCTGTACGGTAACAAGAGAACCTTTAAATTGCATGTACATTTTAGACAACACGTGTACTTTACAAACATGCTCCATGTGGCTATGTTTAACAATCTAAAGTATATTGCAATGAATGAACATTTAAAAGTAATCACATAAAGGACAGGGTAGACCTCTGGATTAATCACTACAACTTTTGGGTGGTCCAGGATATGCTTGTAAAATTTTATACTGAGCAAATTTAATATTATGTAGAAAAATCATCTTTGCAGGATATTTCACCTCTGCATTCCTGCGTCTGCCTTTCTCCCTAGCAGAGCCACCATGGCCTCAGGCACTAACAGGGGTTCAGCTCCTTGGAGTGGAACTGCTCTGCAGACCCTTCATGGCTGTAGGACTGACTGTGCAAGCGTGTATTTGTTGGTAGGTGATGGATTTTTCCACTGGTACTTGCCAGACTGACAAACCAGACCAGCTCCTCTTCTTTCAAATGGATTCCTGATGCTTCTGAGACTTGGAGAAAGCCTATATATTAATATGTTTGGCTTCATTTTTGGCAAAGCAGACTCTCTGAACTCAACTCAGGATGAATGCTTTTTTCTCCCCTTAGCCTCTAGCAATATGTAAATAGGTGAAATCACCTCTTACATTTGAAAAATAATTAAAAAGGTAGAATACTATCTAGCTAAATCTACTTTTTCAGATCTGGCATTTATTTCTTTCTCTGTTTATAAAAACTAGGTCACAGTGTGTGTTCATTTCAAAGAAAAAAAATTTAAATATACTTTTCAAGCACAAATTAATGCTTCCCAATTATGCCTTCCTGTGGTGTTCAAAAAAAAGTTTTTTAAAACAACAAATTTAGCATAGCAGAAATGAAAACATTTCTATTAAAAGAAAAAGGCTATCATAATTTGCTGACTAAAGCTGTAAAGTTACCAGGTTAAAAGTAAAGTAAGGTTAAAAACAAAGTAATAAGGCTAGCAGCATCTCTCAAAGGATAGATTTATTGGTTATGATCATAGTTATTACATCATTCACAGACAGTACTGGTTTTGCTACAAACATGGAACTATTAAAGCAATAATAAATAAAAAATAACTGTCCATGAACAAAGAATGAATGAGTGGGGAAAAATGCTTTTCTATAGAAGGATATGTTAATGGTCCTTGTTACAGATGTCTGCCTATCTATAGATGTCTTCTATTCAAGCAAGAGAATAATACAAAATCAAAATTTGCTTGCCACTGATATTAAATCTTCCAGGATCTTCTTCAGCTGTAATGGAGAGAGAGGAAAGAAGAAGAGGGCAAGGTCTTCAGTTCTCTCTTTGGTGTGCTTCCCAGGTGTTAGAAGGTGCATGTACAGTTCAGCACTCCAGCACTGCCCTCATACCAGCACAACAGCACTGGGATGACAGAAAACACAGTTTCCTCCAGATTATTATTAATTTTCCAGTGATCATAGAATCACAGTATAATAGAATGGTTTGGGTTTGAACAGACCTTAAAGACCATCTAGTTCCTAACCCCCTGCCAAGGGCAGGGACACCTTTCACTAGATTGGCTTGCTCAAAGCCACATCCAACCTAGTCTTGAACATTTCTAGGGATGAGGCATCCACACCTTCTCTGGGCAGCCTGTTCCAGTGCCTCACTACCCTCTGAGTAAATAATATTTTCCCACTATCTAACCTAAACCTTCTGTCTTTCAGCTTAAAGCTCTTCCCTCTTTCCCTATCACTGCACAGCCTTGTAATGTGTCAGGTCAGGGAAAAACTCTTGGTAGAGATCAATGAGAAAAACTGTTTCCCTCACAACACTTGATACAGCTGCAGTTTCCCTCAGGGCCCAAGGAAGGGGAGCTATGCTGGTTGCTACCAGCAGAAGTTCTTGTCACCTTCAGGAAAACACAAGTTTATTCCCAGTTCAGCTGAGCCCTCTTGGCTGGATGCAAACAACGTGGTGAGAGGCAGTGACAGAACAAAGCATGCGCACACCTCTGTTTGCTGCGGTCTGTGGCTAGATATGCACCAGCTCTTAGCTGAAAGGAAGGAGTGACATCTGAAGGAAGGAGTGACTGAAACAAGACATCAGCTCTGGCATGCCTGTTGGTGGTCCTGCCAGAGTGAGTCTTCAACCAGGTGTGGCTCCAATGCAAAACAGCCCTGTGAGGGTCAAGACTGCAGGGAAACTAGAGGAAAACTTGGCCGAGAGAACAAGACAGAAATTTGCACTGCTGCTGCCCATATTGACTTGACTGCATGGATAAGAAGCTTGTACTTACAAATCAGAGCATTGAAGCTTTTTTTTTCCCTCTCTCTAGCTTCAATCCCATCGTCTTTTATCTGTCATGATTTGACCCCAGGTGGCAATTCAGTTCAACACAGCCACTTGCTCAGGCCTCCTGCACCCCTGGTGGAATAGGGAGGAAAATCATAGGAGGAAAAATAAAACACAAGTGTTGAAATAGGAGCAGTTTAATAATTGCAACAAAGTAAAATAATATAATACTAATAATGGAAATAGTAATAATGATTTTAATAAAAGGGGGAGAGAGCTAAACCCCAAGAAAAACAAGTGATGCACCATCCAGTTACTCACCACCCACTGACTGAGGTCTGGCATATCACCATGTAGCCACCAGCCCCTTCCAGCTCTCCCCAGTTTAAAAAATGGAAATGCCATTCTATGGCATGGCATACCCCTTTGGCCAGATCAGATCAGCTGTCCTGGCCATGCTCCTTTCCAGCTTCTTGTGCAGTTCCTCCCTAGCAGAGCATGGGAAACTGGAATGTCCTTGACTCAGGATGAGCACTACTTAGCACCAAGCTAAACACCACTGTGGTATCAGCATTATTCTCATACTGAATCCAAAACAATGCATTGTACCAGCTACTAAGAAGAAAATTAATTCTATCTCAGATGAAACCAGGACATTATCCCCCCGCCAAAAAAAAAAAATTCAATTCAATAATAAAATGCTCTTCATTGCTCTGGCTAAGGAAGGTACTAAAAGAGGATAGATGCTGGAAAAAACTGTTCCAGGCAATACCACTGGTAGCACAGATGTAATCAGTGAGGTTTTCACATGGGAAAACCTGCTCCTGACTATCTTCATTTTGAGATAATTCTCTAGCATTGTCATTTTCCAGCTCACATTCAACATGTAGCAGGACTAACAAGTCATCCTCTAATCCACTGGCTGCAGAGGATACCTCTGCATTTATGTCCACAGGCAACCACATATTAATATAAGTACAAACAAAGCTGGTGTTCCTGGCCCCTATTGTTTAGAGCTGGCAGCAGAAATAAAGCAATAAAGCTGTTAATAAACATTTTGAAATACCTACTCAGTCACAGCTAAACCAGACCTAAACTCAGTATTTTTTGGAAACAGGAAAGAAACAGACACTTCATTTCTGTGCCTCAGCTACACATGAGCACAGCCCATGTTTGTAAACCTGGCAGGCTCAGGCTTATGGTCCTTAAAGTCACAATAGCATGATGTGCAGAAAGCTGTTTCCATTCACCCTGAGCAATACCTAATTGTGTGTCTTCTTTTGGCTTGTTCCACAGTACACACAAAGAATGCTAACACAAAAATGCAAAATGCCTGGGATATTGATGGAGAGGTGAGAACTCAGAAGACTTTTTCCCTCAGCCTGGAAGATTTTTTTAGGAAAGCAAATTCTCTGAGAACTGACATAATTTGGGACCTATTCCAGCTGTAATTGCAGATTAAATTGTTTTCATCAAATATGGGGTGAACTGGATCGGGCTTCATTTAAGATGAGCTACAGATATTTATTTGGGCTTTGCCTCTCCTTTGCAATGGAATCGTCCCTAATAATCACTCTCTAGAGGATCCAAGGCTCACTGATCAAGGGACTGTACACAAAATAAAAAGACTGTCTAAGGGGGTTTAGTCTATCTAATGTATAGACAATCAGAGAATCAGCTGAATGCCAGCTGCATTTACTTAGCTGTTTTTTTCTGTCTCGAATATACACAATATGTGGAATTTATTTTAAGATCAGCTGAATATTGGTTAAAAATTGACCTAATAAATAAAATGGTTAAAATATATTACAAATACATTCATTCACTGATTTTGTCCACTGGTTATTTAAAATAATGGTGTATGATTAAAAATTGTTTTGGCTAAACTGAAATATCAGTTGTCCCAACCATTAAAATGTCCTGGCTGTGCTCCTAGGTGATGACAGTACTATATTTAGTCACTGAGTACCACCAGCTGTCTTGCTAACAGAAGTCTGGCATTTTCCTTAATTGAGAGATGCAGTATGTGTGAAATGATACCACTCACACTCACTCATGATAATACTAGCATGACCTAGTTGAAAGCTTTTGATTTTTTTTTGCTTCTTTGTTCAGAAGAATAACAGTTGGTTCAGTAAAATGTTAAAAACTGAAACCTATCCAAGGGGTTTATAAGGAATTCTCTGCAGATTATGATCTAGAAACCTCATTTTTCTGAGTCCCCTGGCAGAGAAGGGCAGGTGAGGGGGGTGGAATGGAAAATATAGCCTTCAACATTTGACAATTACCTTCCCGGTCACCCACATCTTGCAAGTCTAGGGGATGTTTTCTTAGGTTTTTTTTCCCTGGCTGGACACTGGGCAAGAGATAGCTCAGAGTGTTACATTCTGGTGGACATTTCTATCAGCTTTCTACTTTACAAGCAGTGGTATAGGTGGAGGTGGGTGATGGCTTTTCTTGCTGAATAGTTAGTCTGTCCCAAAAATTTGTTTGTGAATTCTGATTTAAATTCCTAGAGCATAAATTTCAGAGATGAGCCAGTGGTCCCTTTCCCATTCTTATTCCATGCTGTATTTCCTAGTAGGTAGGACAAACACCAGGTCAGAAATGTAACTAAGTGCACTGCTTCCCAGGAGAGCTCCTTGGCACTGGGGCTGGGTGGTGGGTAATGTGGGTCATTTACTCTCTCTTGTTGAAATGCTTCCACTCATATTCATAAATAAACACCCACTGAAGCAGCAACCAAAAATCTGAAGTTCCCCTTGTCAAATGACCAAATCAGCAGCTTTGAGAGATGTATATTAGTTTTTCATCCAGTAAGTATTTAAGTTTTCACTGTTAAGTGGTCCAGGCATAGCAGAAGAGCCATGAGACCCCTGCCTCAGCACGCACTGCAGCTTAGCACTTGTGGTATTTTCTGAGTGGGTCAGCCTGAGGTTCAAATTCCTGCTGTTGACCAGACAAAAAGGGAATTGGACCCAAGGTTTCCCACTTATGATGTGAATGTCCAGCCTGGACTGGGATCTAGGGCATGGGAGGAAGGAACAGCTTTAATACCAGCTTCTCTGGATTACCTCATTCCTCTTGTGAATCTGGCCCCTGGGTTATTTTTACGAAGTCTCAATGTGGAACCAAATTATTCAAGGTGAATTAAATGTTGCAAGCGCTCCAGAACTGCTTTTTTTTTTTTTTGATTCAGTGAAAATGTTGAAAAGCCTTGTCTGGGAGAGCAGTCAACTACAACAGTCAAAAAGGATGGAAGAATGGTTGTTGAGCAGGAAACATCCTTATTCATTGTGCCTGCTCCTGAAGGGCCAGCTGGAGCTGGCATGTGCAGTCAACCATCCTTACTGAGAGTGTGATGGCTTGTGAATGGGCAAAATAAATATTTAATAGTATTTGCAGGCACTGCAGGCAGGTGAGGAAGCCGATCCTGAGCTGGAGATTCAGACATGAATTCAGTTCCCAGCTGGGCCACAGAATTTCTGTGCAACCTCAGGTGAGTTGTTTACTCCCTGATGTGCAAATGTAAATTCTTGTAGCTCTGTAGGTTTCTCTGCTTCAGTGGACCGGTTATACCAGCTGGAGATCTTGGCACTGACACCTCATGGCCCTTGGTATAACAAGGTGAATAATGCTTTCCTAGATCTTGAGACCAGAGACTAATGATAAAATCACTAATGGGTCTCATGTATGCCTATTGTGATGGGCTCATAGAGGCCTAAAAACCAGAATGAGTAAAACAAATAACATGGGAACACATTAACCAGCCATTTATTGTATGCTACACAGCAATTTGCTGTGTACCATTTCACACGGCGATCATGGGCTTTTAAACCTTTAAACACAGGATGCTTTCCTGTTCTCACACACTCGATGCTCCCTTCAAATGAGGAACTTCTGGTGCATATGGCAGATCAGTCATTCACATATTCATTGTCCTGTGAAGTCACATTTTTCAGGAATGAAGTTGTGACTTTTTGCTTTAGAAGTGATTAAGAAGACAGCTGAACCCACGCGGCTTAGTAAAACAATGTAGTTGGTCAGAATTTCTCACCATGTATTAACTGTGAAATGTACTTGAAAATTGAGATTTTAATTAAAAATCAGTGTTCTTACCTGACATCACTGGAGGGTCACTGAGCAACACAAGAATACAAATGAGTTCTGACCTGCTTCAGCAGTGGTTAACAAGCTAAAGGAGATTATAAGGTTTCACAGAAAGCCCAAAGAACTGAAGAGGAAATGTACAGTGTTTCCCAGCCTGTCAATAAGTAAAGATCATCAGATCTGTTTTTCTGCTTTTCTGTTCCACACTTTGTCTGCCTGGGGAAAAATCTGGAAGGGATGAGCAGGCTCTCAGTCACTGTTTAATTACCTTGCTTTTCACAAAATCATGAAACAGAAGTGTTTTGTTTTTCATTGCAATTCACAGCTTCTGCACACTAAATGCCTTCAGATTCCTGCAGAGAGCTAAATCTGGTGTGTAGGCTGCAGCAGGTAAACAAGGTATATCTTAATGAACTGCCAAGTAATAACATGAGGGAGCTTTTTAACATGGCTTTACTTTCATTACTCATGCTATACTACATGACTGCTCCTATAGCCTCTAAGCCCTGAAAAAACAGTGTTTGTCCCTGTGATTCCTGATGTAACATGACTAGGAGGCACAAACCTGACCCCTAATTTAGCACCATAAGCCTTTACAAAAATACTAAATTACTTCTTTTTTTTTTCTTTTGGCAAAAAAGGAAAAGTGAAAAAGTTGAAGATCTACATTTAATTAGCAAAGTTGTTTGGTTTCAGGACTATGCCCAGCAGGGTGGCATTTAGTAACAGCACTGTCTCTTCTAAGAGTAGCTGCTCAGAGTAGAGGCATCCAGTTCTACCTGCTATACAAACATGATCTGAGAAATAGGTCCTTTCCAGAATATTTTAGGATCTCAAAATAAAATGTGACAAGCTGGTGCAAGCAAAGAGGTCTTGGAAGGGAAAGAGGTCAAGGAAAAAGGAAGGTCACATGGCAGGACAGCTTGGCTTACTGCAACTTGGGCACACACTCTTTTAAGCAGAAAAACAAGAGATCCCAGTAACATCAGTAAGCACCTCTCATCAGCCAGCACTTTGGCATGGACACTGTGGTAATAAGGGGTCTTGAAAACCAACCTAAAGAACAAGACAGAATCCCATTATCATGGAATGGTTGGGGCTGAAAGGGATCTCGGGGGGTCATCTGGTCCAGTCCCCCATGCACAGGCAGGGACACCTAAAGCAGGTTGCTCAGGATCATATCCAGATCGCTTTTGAATATGTCCAAGGATGGAGACTCCACAACATCCCTGGGCAACCTGTGCCAGTGCTCAGTCATCCTCCAGGGGAAACGTCCCATGTTTCAGTTTCTGCCCATTGCTTCTGGCCCTGTCACCAGGCAACCAGCAATAAGTAGGATGTTCTCTAGGAAATGGTTTTCACTCATAGATTCCAGGTTTCTGTGCTCACAAAACATGAAATGGATGACTTGATAATATTCTTACCAGATTATTCACAAAACACAGCATTTAAGAAACAGGTCTGCTGCTGACACTAAATTGAAGACCTTCCTTGAAAAATAAACATACAAAAAATTGGACAGTCTTTATCCAATATCTCACTCTGCAGTAAGCCAGGGGCTGCATGTTCCATTTGAAATTGCTTTGCTTCTTAGGATTTCTATCAGGGTTGCTCATAATGCCACACTATTATTTCATATGCTTCAACATAATTGTTCTCCTTTCTAAATCAGCAACTTACTCTTGCTCCAGAAATCTAAGCTCTCATTTTGAACACATTAAAATCATTAGCTTAATTAACATTAGAAGAAAATGCCAGGTAGCCAATAGAAGTTCTCTGAAGTTGCAAATGCTGTGAAAACAACAGCTTTGTTATGTGACCTACACTCACTCATCTCAATGCAATATTAATAATGGAATATTAATTACAAGCAGAAGGCTACTTCTTACATCAACATTTTAATCTATTTTAGGGGTCTATTGTGAGAACATCACCAGCAGTAGCAGTTGTTATGGAAAGGTGCAGCAGGCTGCTTGCTATTGTCATTGACACTGTAGATCTCAAGCATTTTTGCCAGGGCGTAAATTACTTACCAGAAGGAGAATATTCTCCAGATTCTGCACTAAAGGAATCTGCTGCCTTCTATTCCCAAAAATCACAACATATCTCTGTGTCTCTCAACACAGTGGTTCTCCCACGTCCATTTCAGTGGATCCACAGTACAAAATTGGCCAAATGACCAAATTTAGCACTGATTGTATTGTTTCAAGTGATGGTACATAGCTCACTCCCATCCAGCTGCTTTCACCTGGCCCTGGATTATTTGCTAACAATGGTCTGTTTCCTAATAAGCATTGTAAATGATTTCTAGCAACCAAAGTAGACCTCCACAGCAGAACCTCTGTATTATGTTCTCGATACAGAAACCAGATGTCCAATACCATATACTAATGGAGAAAAGTGGGGTTGTGGTTTTTCTTCCCTTATGTGAAGACCTAGCTTAAAAAACCAAATATCTGATGGAATTTGCACAGGAAATTTCTGGAGCTGGAAAGCTATCAGGAGTACTGCTTAAGCAATGCAAAGCCCACAAGGGTATGTCTGCAGCATCTGAACTTGCCTAAAATGCTTTAAGGACTTGAAAATATTTCAAGACTTGAATATCTTTAAAGACCTGAATCTTAACACTGGAAGCTAGATTTCTGAAGGGTGCAATTTGTGAGATGATTGTTGTCCAATTCAAAGGGCCACAAACTACAAAAGATGAAGGTTTTTGATGCCTTTGGGATCAGGAAAGAAAGTGATTAGGGAGTTCCAGGGTGAAGCAGCACCTTACCATCTTCTAGTTACTAGAAGTTCTAGTTACTGGTGTCTTCCAGCTTCAGAAACTCAGCTGTAAAGGGCCTCTGAATGGGAAATAGGGAAGTAGCTGGAAAAGTGGAAGCAAAAAAAAAATTACTGTTTGGCAAGGTCCTCCACATCAGAAATTGGACAGCTGAATGTAAAGGATGATGCCAGAAATTGCTTTGAGCCTGCATCTTTGCCAAACACAGTGACTGTGCAAAGAGACCAGCCACAGTTCTGAGGTGTGGACTTACAGGGACTAGGGTAATACATCTGAATGACCAAGGCTGGCAACTCTTGTAGGGAAGCCAAGGTTAGAAGTTCTGTATGAATCTGAGGATATGAACCCCTCTCTAACCAAAGGTAGTTTTTGCAAGTGGGCTTCTTCCCTTTTCCATATTCTGCCATGAGGAGAAAACAGGCCGGTTTCAAGCTAAGCATTTTTTCTGGCTTTGCTCTTTCTTGACTAAGCTAAGCACAAATGGGTAAAGAAAGCATAATAAATCACATGACAGATTAGTCTCAATAACTGAACCAGAAATCAGAAAAATAAATAAGTAAATAAATAAATCTGAAAATACAGAAGGATCCATCTATAAAAGTGTATGTCTCTTTTGCATTGCTCATTTTTCACTTCCATATGCAAATTGCATTGGGATGTCTTCAGTATTTTCCATGCCCATTTATCTTATGATATTTTCCTGTTCTTGCCTCTTTTTTCCTCTCTGAGACTTTCCTAGCGCTGTGGTTGGAGAGTGCAGCTGGGATACAGCTGTGTACTGTCCAGCTTTGATGAGCTATAAATGTTTTCCCTTGTGCTAACGTTGTGACATTCCCTACTGCTTTGGTTTCTTGAATGCTGATGCTTAAAAGGCAGATTTGAAAACCCCAAATCTGCTCTTTTTAGCCAACAGTTGCTCTCCCTTTGTATCAGCAGTTTCCAATTAAACAGTACCATACTAGAAGACCTAAAGATCATTAAAGGTGCACCCAGGGTGTCCAAGAATAGCAACACAACCCAGGTGTTATTCCCTCAGTTCAAAATGGACTGGTCAGTCCCCTCATTGATTAGCAATTGTGCTAAATGTCATATAAAAGCCTGACCCTAACACTGCTAATACCTACGGTCAGCCAAATAAATTCTTTCAAACTTTCACAGTGGAAAAACTTTCTATTTTATGATTTTATAACCCTGTCATTAGCAATCTTTGAAACAGCATTCCACCCCCAGGTTGCATTCTGTGCTTATGAACTTCATTTGATCACTGCCCCATCAATTTGACATTAACTGCTACAATTTACAACTGCTCTGGCTTTCCCTCTATTATTGCCATACCTCTACAAGTGCAAAAAACTGCTGCCCAGGGGAAGTCTGAAAGAATGCAACGTCTTGTTAAAACCTGAAAGGGCAACAGGGGTGGGGGAACAACCTCCTAGAAGAGAAAAACCAAAGGTTGATAATGAATAATGCTTCATTCTCCGCTGTGAACACGGGTGACCTGGCATGTAGACCACAGCAAAGTAGTGAATAATTCACCGAGAGAGTCATAGACCTCCTGGTAGACCACAGCATTGCTTTGTCTCACAAATATGTTCTCCCACAGAACAGGGCTCGACAGGATGTTTCAGTCTACAAATGTTTAAACAAAGGCGAGTGTGACAGGGTATACAAGGGGAGCACGGTGCGTGGAGCGGGCCCGCATGCATGGGTGTTTCTCCACTAGCAGTCAACTGGTAATTCCCTAGGCCCTGGGCCTGGGTGATGGAGAGAAGAATGGCTTTGATGGAGATGAGGCACACGGCTCATGTCCAATTTCTAACCCAGACAAGAAACAAATTGCACTCTCAAAGAGAGATATTTAAGCAGCGTTAACTGTCTGAGCTGAAGAAACAGGAGCGTGGATATTTTGAGCAGCAGCTGGAGTCCAGGCTGATTTCCCAACCTTTGTGCTCATAAAAGGAAAATCATCCAAAGGAACCATTGGGGCTGGAATATGGTTCCAGTTTCCATGTGAGTTTCTTTCTTTGCTTTTATGGGTTTCTCAGCCTGAGAGACAGGCCAGGTTTGTTTCTGGTTTAGTTTGCAAATGTTCATGTTGCTGAACACTGTTCAGTTTCTGCCTCCTTCTATCTCTAAGCCCAAGGCTGTGAATGTGGGCCTGGGTCCTGGGGGCTGTGCTGGGGGCAGAAGAGTGGTGCAAAAACCCCTAAGTCCCAGCTCTGCTCTGGGTTGCTATTGTGTTTGGGAGCAAAGCTAGCAGGCACTTTTTGTTAGCTCGGATATCAAACTGTTTGTAGAATCTAACATTTTAACAGTTTTAGCTATTTCTCTAGCTGTTCCATCTTTGTAGCCAGAAATAGTCTGAGGCTAATCTTATGGAATATCTGAAGTTTAAATTGTTTGATCTGATGGGGCTACTGAGTGAGTCACTTCTATATCCACATCTTCTCATGTTACCTTATTTACACTAAAAAAGATCTTTTGATTTAATTGTAGTCATTTCCTGGACATAAGATAGTTAATGTCTAGCCTGTGCTTTTTTTCTCTTATCCTGACACACTGAGATATTCTCAGGCTCTGTAATTTGCCTAAGTATCAAGCAACTATTCCTACGTTCTTCCTCCTGATTACGCTCCCATGTTGCACAACCTTCTATAGATCTTTTTTCTACCATACCAGGCAGTACCTTCTCTCACATGGTGAAGGATATGTCTGGTTTGTCAGCTCATGTGACAGGAGAAGGATGTCCAGATGCTAAAACTTCAGTTTGGGACCATGTGCTTTGGGCATGGGGCAATGAGGCAGAGGAGATAAGTGCCAGTGACTACCTGGTGACTGCTGTACATGGCTCAGGAAGTCACTGACAGAAGAAATACTTTGGGTTGTCACCATGCTTCAGAAACAATCAGGGTGCAATTGTCAGTGCACGGGCAGGGAATGCAGGGACCAGCTGCAGGACTCTCATGCTGTGCATGGAGCCTCCAAAGGAAGGAACTCGTGTTTTGCATGGGATATCTTTCAGTCTCCTTCCCTCTTGGCACTTTTTCCTCAGCCTCACTGGTACTGACTGATACTCACTATGACTCAGTTCCACTCAGCATCACAACACAGAGGAAAAGAGACACTGCTGTTGTGATTCTGTGTCAAAAAGCTTTCCAACTTTTCTATTTACAGATCACAGGCTGGGAAAAGTGTGACAACTCATTCTGAAGATCACCTTTCCAATCCATACAGTTCTGCTTATGCTTGCAGAGTCTCTTTACCAGAATGTTCAGAGTAATCTGGTTTAACAACTAATGAGAAAATTATTTCAATTGTTTTTCAAAATAGTTAATTTTCTCTCTATATTCCAGATCTGTACAAAAATTTAATTTTTATAAATGAAGCCATTTTGGTGTTAGTGACTGCAGAAAGATGACTACTCCACATTTTTTATGGTGCTTTTAACTCTCAGATCAGACTGGTTCTTTCCTACTTAGCAAAGCCATAAATGCTCTGTAATAGCTGATATTTTTATTGAAGATTCTCAGAATTATTTAGTCACCATTTTGGCTGGTTCAAATGTATTTGAGAAGCTACACCTAATATTTACAAGCTTCCAGTGTAATCTTTTTATTTTTCCAACTATCAAAGTCATATGGTCTCCTGCAAATCACCTCATGGAACACCACTTTCTTAGTGTCTATTTCATTATTTCCATCTATTATATACTACTCTCAAGCTGAGAAGAAACTTTAAAAGCACACAACTAAAGAACCTTTGTTTATTATTTGGAAAAGTTTGGATGTATTTCCTTTGGCCAGATTTTACTGACTATGACTGGAGAACTAAATGTTCCTATTGTTTCCAGTAAATAAGCTTTAAAATACAATTTTCTGACTTGTGGATAAAGCAGAAAACAAAGCTATTGGTATCAAATGAGCCCTCATATTTTTCCAGTTGATGGATGCCTGGCAACTTCTATGAGAATATTATCTGAGAACAGACTTACTTATTGTTCAGCTTCCAACAGCAGGACTCACAGACGGGATCCTGCCCCTCGCTGTCTCCTGTTTTCCTGCTTTCTGCGGGGCTTGGTTTGGCTTCCGGGTCCCAGTGGCATCCAGGGGAGCCTGGAGCACTTTCAGCCTCTGAGAAGTCACTCAAGGCCTTCGAGGGAATGAGTCCATCATTTTCAAGGATGGCTTAGACAATCTAAATGAATCACAGAGGTAAGAGAGCTGCAATGCCATTTCAAGCAGGGATGCTCTGATAGTCACTGCACAATGCCTCCTGCAGCCTTTAATAGGTGTCCCACCTCACTCAAGAGATCCCATTACCAACACAGTGCAACTCCAATGGTTACTACACTGCTGTTTCAATCTGCTTCCTTATCAAGGTGCTGCCCCTGCCGTGTGGGCATCGCTCGCTATTACCAACCTGTTAATGAGACTTTATGTACTGACAGTACAGATCAGGGCCTGTTCCCATGGTGCACACTGAGAAGAGCCTTCCTTCTCCAATTACCCCTCAGAAACAGGACAGACAGAATCTAACCTTTTGCCCTATAAAAATTGCATGTTGTTCTGAAAGTCAAGATGCAGATTATTCATTAATTTTGTAACCATGTCTAAGGAAAGAGGAAAATAGTAGGCAAAACTGGAGTCTTCTATTTTTACCCATGTGTCTAGTTGATTACATGTCATTCTTCTCACACAGAACTAAATATCTTAAATGCAAATAGCCAGAGGTTGTTGTACATTTTTTGCCCTTTCCACAGCTGTTCATTACAGAGCTCAACAGCAGCTGACAGCAGGTGAATGTGTGGATGATGGGCCATGGATATATTCTGTTAAATAGAATGAATAAACCATTAAATGATCTTGTTTCTTGATATGCCTAAACACAAGCTGCACCTTCAAGCAAAGCAACATTAAATTCTGTACAGCAAATCCCTCTTGTATGTTGCAGCACATCAGTCATGCAAATTTTATGCTATAATCTTTTAAGCAATTATATCCTCCATTTATTTTTAATGATATAGTGTTTCCTTTTGCTTTTAGTTCTAGACAATTGAAATAAGGATGCATGAACCTGGCATACTAGACTACTTATATCTACTCCATTTTGTAATCTATATTTGGTGGTTTATATAACTTGTTTGACCTGGGTAGAAATGAGTGACAATGTATCTTCCCTTTTTGAGAATCAGTATCTTTGAAATTCACTAATATGTTAATTTAGCTGTATGTCAGTATGCCATTGCTGTCGTAGGAATTGAGAATGATTGTGAGTGTTATTTTAGAGGGAATGTATATTGCATGTATATGATATATATGCATGTATACAAATTAGACATAAATTGTACATTTTAGGTATAAGGAACCAAAATAAGAAATTACAAAATTATTCCCAAATCATCATCTCAAAAAAATAACCACAAAGTTTTAACCACTTTTTGATTTAGAAATCAGATGCTGGATTTGGAAGTGTCTCTCTTCAATGAAAGGTTATATTTCCTCTATAAATATTACTTCAAATGTATATCTGCTCTCCATTTGCTCAAGAAGGGATTTATTTTCCCATGGCTCTGGGAATGAAGGACCTCCAACTCTCCATGACACACCATCCACACAGGCCTGACCCTCCTCCAGCCCAAAGGCAATCATTTGACCCAATCCACAAGAGCATGGGTGTTTGAAAGGTCAAACATTACCAGAGCATTCTTCTGTATCAGGAAGAATTTAGAGGGAGAAGTATAGGACCAGACTGGGCTGATGACTTCATCTGAGGGATGGTATCACTGCACAGCCATTACTCTACCTCCAAATGCAAGGCTTGGGAAAAAAGGGACCAAAATGTTAACCATTCCTGCTCTTGTGCCTTCTTGCTTACTCTCCCCACCTTGCTTACACAGTAGAGCTTTTGTCTTGATTCCAAAAGCTGGGAAGAACCCTCGCACCTTCAGAGACCAGCACTGTATTATCCACTCTGGGAAATACAGGAGAAGATGTTTGTCTTGGATTAGTAACACCAGCATCTCTAAGACTTGCATGGGCAGTGTGCAAAACAGGATTGACTGCACAAGTGAGAAGTTCCAAGAGCACTAAAGGTCAGGTGGAGGAGACAGTATTTGATATAATTAAGAGTTTTCACATTCTTTCCTTGTATACAAGCAGAAAGCAGTGTGAATTTCTTCTCGTTCCATTCAGTAAAGCTCAGGTAGAGCAAGATTTACTAAAATCAAAAACTATAGGGCTTATTATTTACAAGCTTTAGTAAACCTGAGATATCTTATCCTACCAGCTCACACAAAAGTCAGACTCGAACCCTCCGTAGCCATCTATTGTATTTTGTGTGGAATTAGGTTGCATTGTACAGCTGGCCTAATGTTGTTTCTTTGCAGCCAACTGTGGACTAGAAGCAGGAGAAAGATTTAGTTAAGTTTAATCCTTTTTTTCTGCCAGCTTCTAGAAACATGTTGTGTGCTCTATATTTGGAGTTTTCTTTCTTTAGAAAATTCCTGTGTACCCATCTTCCAGGGAACACTTTTTTCCTGTCATGCTGCTGCTGTTTGGCCACAATTGGGACCTGATGTGCTTTCAGAGGTAGCTGTATAATTTCTCTTAAACATTTGAAATCCGTATAAAAGTGTGATACAGTGATCTGCAGAATTGTCACGGGTTTAGAAGAGTGGGTTTTGCCACTAGCAGAATTAAAGAAGGCTGGCAAAAGAAGCATATAAAATATGGTAATAAGAAGATTTGGAGACAGCAAAAATAAAAAGTTACATGTAGGCTACAAAAACATAAACTAGATAAAGATTTATATATTAAAACATACTTTAGTAATGTTTAGAGAAGTTGCATAATAATGAAAAGCAGATACCAAACTGTCTAGCTATGTACAATACTACAGCATGTAAAACTATCATAAAAAATGAACACTGAAATAAACCCAGATGAACAGACCAGAAAACAAAGAGCAGCCCTGTCAGCATACCAAGTTGCAGTAAGATTAATATGTGCTGCAAGTGTTGTTCCCAATGTATCTCCCTGCAATCATCCATCATCTCCCTCCATGAAGCCAACATGAGCTTGTGGCCTTTTTGCTGCCTAAGGCAACCTGGTGTATCTGTGTTTGGGAGCAAATATAGATTATTTGTCCAGTCCCCAAACCAACAGTGCTCACATGTTGTTAGCCATTAGGATATTTTTCTGTCCCCTTACTGAGAATATCCAGGCTTTCTCCAAATCTCACCTTCACCCCAACTATGCTGAGCTCTTAAAAAAAAAATGGTCTTTTGGAGTCCCACACCAAAACTGGTGTGAAAAGGTGGGCACTTCTAAAGTCAGGAAGTATTTAGACAATTATTTTAAAACTATGAAAGGCATCATATTAACTATAGAGGAAGCCTAAGTGTCTAGCTCAAGCTCGACACCCACTTCTGAACAGTTAATATTAAGTAAGTGAATTTGGTACTTAGAAAGGTGCATTCAAAGCCCACTGCACATACAAGTACCTGCTACAGTCCAGCTGAACCAGTCCATAGCCCGAATACTCATTGGACCAACATCTGAAAACCACCATAGGCTCACCAGAAGTTTCTCCTTTCTCTCTGGCACACGGCACACACTGGCTGTGCTTACGAATTAGCTCAGATTAACTTGCTCCCTTCTTTTTAATAAGAACAGTAACTCATAGTGATACTTTTACAAGCCCTTACATGCAGCATTAGCATCAGCTCCCAATTACCCTGTCTGTCTATACAAAACCCATAGTATGCCCCAGGTTCACAGCAGAGATGAGGGAGAAGTGGGAATCCTCAGAGCCCTTTCAGAGTCCCTGTGTGGGGCCATCTTTTTCCTCCCTCCCCAGATTTCCTCTGGTGTCATCTCTGATGTCATTACTAGCACAAAGTGAGGCTAACACATATCTCACAGGAATGTTGTGGGTGTTAATTAATAAATGCTCATAAAATGCTTGGAAACCTTCAGGCTGAAAAATGTAAAATAACTTTCTTAGAAATATTGTTCTTATTTTCTGCATCCAGATACTATGTCTCCTGAGGTCTCTGCAATCTGAAAGTAGGTCAGAACTTGGCTCTTAATAAGTTGAATTGGGAACTCTGAAATTTTCCTCCAGACACAATTTTGTACTACTTAAATTAAGAAATGTGAGGCTTGCTTCCCTGTACTCAAATTCTGCTGTACAACAGCTGAGGACAGCAATGAAGAGACCAGAAGATGTGCTTCTCACACCCAGCCAAGGTGCATTTTTGAAGCCAAGTGTTGACCTCAAAGTGTCAACCAACCCCATGCTAACATACACCTTGTTTCCCATGGATTTACAGGTTTTTAAGTTTTGGCTCCCCCCAAAAAAGTCATCCATGCAACATAACATTTAGAGCATGAAATTCTTCCTTTTGGAGGAGCCATGATAAGCCAAGTGGATGGACACATTTGTTTCATGTCATTTAACCAGGTAGAACATGTTAAAATTCTCTGTATGTACCAACTGGAATGGCATTAACCCCTACAAGAAATACATGGCATTGCGCTTTTCATTTCCATTCTGTAGGAACAGACATGGCTGAGACGTAGGGTGTTTCCTGAGGTTAATGATAACCTGAGGTTAATGGTTTCTGGCTGAACTTTAGGCCCTTGGCTTCCCCTAACCTGTCATTAATCCCCAGGAAATGCCTGAAACCAAGCGTATTATTTAAATCTGGCAGCAATTAATTTATCTCTGGACCTTACAGATGCTCATATTAAATTAAAAAGAGGATGATTTATGGAGAGCACCAATAATGTCCAGATCTAGGCAAAGATAGATGCTATCCTTCATATTTAAAATTCAGGTTTCCTTTTTCACTGAGTCATTGACTATCAGCTGTATTAAAGGGTTTTATTTAATTATTCTATCAAATAGGATCTTTTCCTTAATTATTCCTTTTAAAAAACACTTTATCTTGTATATTCTGCCAGCCACATCAAGATTTTATCTCTTTTCTTCTTTGGGAGTGTTTCATGAACATTGTTCAGTGTTGCTTTGAATCAGAAAATAAATGTATTTTTAGCAACTTAGTTTAAAAAGAAGCAATCAGAAAAAATGCAGTGGCATATGTAAGAAACAAGAATTATCCTCTCACTCAGCAGTAGATCTATAAGTCTCAGACAAAATAACAGCTGTGCTTTTATTTCTACGTATTAAGAAGATAGGCCAAAACCACAGTATAAGGTTTTTGGTTTCTACAGAGCTAGAAGGTAAAGCTGTACATTGGTTTCTATTCTGTTTATCTCTGGCTCTTAGGCTGAGGCTGCCAACAGTGTGCACACTCTCTGTTAAGGCTTCTGAAGCCTTACCAGAGCTCTCAGTGATGTGGTTTGGCAATAGGTACCACTAAATCACCGTCATAGGCGTCAGTGCAGTTGGCTCCGTAATTGCAAACAACAGCCATAAATCCATTGAAACTAATCCATGTACCAACTGAAATAAAATCCTTAATCTCATCTCCTTTCTGTTTTTCAGCTTTCACTTTCAAGTCTTATCACAGTATAGTGCCATTAGCTCTACAGATGAAATGGGGTCTTCCAGATTCCTTAAAATCTGAAATTCTGCTGTAAAAACACCTTAAGAAAAATGCACCTTCTGAGTTAAAGGTGAACGGCAAGGGGACAAAAATCAGAGTTGTGGATTTTTTTCCTTCTTTGCAGAGAATTTATTCAGCATTATGTTTCATGAAAAATTGGTTACTCAAAAACCCACAGTTTATATTTTAATATTTCTGTAAACTGATTAAACCAATTCCCTACAGAAAAATTACTGCCTGTATTGCAGTGTGAGCTCTACTGATACACAGGATTACTCCACTCTTAGAGAATAAGAGGAACAACCTCACATGTGTATATGTGGTCACACATCTGGCTTTGAGCAGCATTAGTACTCCCTTTCCTGAAATCAATCTCTGTTGAATATTTTTTCCTTAACGGCCTCTTCTCACACGTTGGCTCTGCTGCCTCTCAGCAGTTTCTTGTATAACCCCCCCGTGGAGAAGAAGACGGGGCAGGTGCAGCAGTTGTGTTAGTCTGGTAAGGCTCCTCCTGGCCAAGGAGGGTCTCAGCCTCAGCACTGCCTTCCCCGGAGCAGCTCCTACCCCTGGTGACACCACTCTGTACCTGTAGAGAGGACACATACACTGCTGTACACGTGACCATGAATACTGCTGTGAACATTTTTGTGAGAAATGGAAGACAGACTTCAGCCTTCTCCACTAACATGTGGCTTCTTCATGTTTGAAGGATATTATCTTTCTCAAGGTTCAGTTGAGAAAGTCTTTTTTAACCCCCTGTTTTTTACAAGCTTAGCTTCATATGGCAGAACTTCAGCATCACTTTTTGTTACAATACTTTGTCTTCATTTTGAAAATACCACCATATGTGTTCCAGCTACAGGTGTTGCCCTGTTTCATAATAACTAATTAAAATATATATACTGCAAGATCATTTTTCTAATGGCTAAGAAGGGATTACAGAAATATGTCTATAAAACATTAGTCAGGGAAGACAAGGGCACTTTATGCCACAGCTGTACCTGCCCCATTCCTGCAGTCATGTACAGGGTCCATTTCTTCCAGCACGCAATTGAGTAGCTATCAAGCTTCATCAGTGCACTGGAGCCTCCTGTTCCAGCTGGTAGAAGCAATTTTGACTTTTTCCCTTGGAGCAATCAAAACGTTTTAACCATGACAGAATAACTGAAGTTTCCACAAATTTTGATGAGCTAAAGAAAACATATTTCGAGAGTTCTCCTAAACACTTAGGATCCAATCTGCATCCTACACAACTTAGGAAGGATTTGCTATGCACTTTACCAAACTTTGGAGTGAAAGATAGAGTGTGTTATCAAGCAGGCTTTGTGGAGATCTTTGTGGCAAGAGTCAGATTCAGTGATGTTTACATGCTGCTTGGCAAATAAATGCTATTCCAAGGAAAAAGAAGCCAGCTATCAATATACAGCCACATTTCTTATGGTTTCCTGATTTTCTGCCTTTTGGTATACCTTAATCCTCTAAATAAGAGCTACTGAATCAGCATTTTGTATGCTCAGATGTAATTAAAGCTCTTCAGAGGACACGGATTCCATTTTGCTCTAAATTTCAAGGTTTCAGAATTTGTTTTCACTATTCAGAGGAATGAAAATAACCCCCTCAAACATTTTTGCAAATGGAAATTGCTATGAAATGTCTGTTTCTGGATATAAAACCTGATCTTTTCGGCTCAAGTTCTTTCTCCTCTGGCTGTAAGTGACAAGGGAACCCCAGGCAAAAAACTTTCTCAAGAAATGTTTGTCAAAACTGATATGTTGATACAACATTTTGGCTTTGATGAAGTGACATATTTCATTTCACTGAAAATATTCTGACCAGCTCCAGATGGAATTGACTTATTTAAGCTAAGAAAATGATTCATTGTGAGAGTCTGAATAACCCAATAAAATAATAGAGTAATGCATGGGGGAGTCTAAATAAGCCAATAAAATTACAGGATAAAGCAATATTCTTCAAATCAACATCATTGGATCTGAACCCTTGTCTTTATGTCTGAGACAAACTCATAAAATTTAAACAGATTTAAATAGTAGAAAGGATGTTTATGTCCATCCAGTATCGACTCCTGGATAATATTGGCCTTTTCCCTTAGAATCCTGAAGCCATAGGAAAACAAGGTCTGAATCCAATTTTCTCCTGTGCTGAAGAACTAATATACAGCGAAGACATCTGAGAAAAATTTGTGAAACCTATTTCTAAAGTTTTTTATTAGAGGAGAGTCTTAAACTTACCCAGATAGTTATTCATTTACTATTAGGATATGCTGATAATTGAAAATGTTTTCCTACAACATAACCTACATTCTCCTGATGAAACCTCAGATAATTAGTTTAAGCAAAAGTTTAGAGGATCATCAATCCACTTAGAGGATAATCAATAATTGTAGCAGTTGCGGGTGTATTTCAAATACAGTAAAACTTCACAAGGTCCTCACTTACAATTTATTTTTCTTAAGTAAATAAAATATTTCTTGAAGACTTTCCCAAATACCTGTGTTTTCTGCATTTTTTAACTTTTTGAAGAGAAGACCAAATCAATAAATTTTATGCAATGATTTCTGGATCATCTTCATGTTATTCATTTAAATACATAACCATATATTCAAGTATTCGAGTAATATTTTCTACATCATCTTCAGCTACTACACCACATTTAGTAAGGGGCCCCAACCTCCTTTTCAATAAGAGAAAGGTAGTCGAATTGTCCACCAGTTCACCACTCACACTGTCATAATGATGTCTGAATTTAAGCGGAGCTCTGATCACCAGAATATGTCATGAAAGCCTTGACACAGCCACCAGATGCAGAAAATGTAGGGTGGCTGACTTCTCGTGAACTTCACACTTATCAGGGATTGGAAATCCCTGCCTGAACTGGAGCTTTGAGTATCGGCTGTGGAATTTCCCGAGCCATCTGACAAAGTGCAGGCATCACATCAATAGCTCCTGCCAAGCCATAGCAGTGATCCAAATACCTTTCCCTCTTAGTGTGTCAAGAAGATTGGTGTGCTATCAGCCCAAGCTAGAATTAAATCACAGAGATGGTTTCACTGTGAACAAGAAAGAGGGGATAAATAATAATTTGCTTTGTTTTCAAAACCAGGGAAGACCAAGACTTGCTACATTGATTTTTCATGAAAATGTAACTGCCTAATCAAGGCTCTAGCACTGTCGATCAAAGATAACTTTAAAAATCAATTTGGGATATTTGCCTAATTAATCTAATTGCAGTATCTATTTGATCCAGAATTAAGGCAATAGGGAACAAAGCCTGATTCCTAGTCTTGTCTCTTGGGAACAGGCTGCCCAAGCCCACATAGACCGGAAAATCTAACTCACACTGTTTTCCTTTCAAGAAAATTCCTGGGGCCAATGGAAACATATGAGGTTTTATATCAGGTCATTAAATTGTCATGCTTTGTCCTTTGATTTAATTAAAATCTTCTTAGTTATTCAGACTTCTGTGCTGCAAGCTGAAATGTAAATTAATGATAAGATGAATGGTTTAATATAGCATCTACAACTCTATATTTCTTCCTACCTGAGAAGTTAAAATTTGATAATATTTCTAACTCCACGCAATCATCACTTCTCAGTGCTCAGAGTAACTGCTTGTGTTAGAAAACTAGAAAATATATTTTATAGTTTCTATATTACAAATACTCAAAAAAAATTTATCTTCTCTTTTTCTATGCAATTAATGTTTAAAATTCTGTGAAGTTCAAGGAACTGAACAACATTATACAGACTATTTTGATGTTTTCCTATTTTGACTGAATAAGCACACAATTGGATTGATATAGATTGTAATTCAATATCTTCCTTTTTTATTCCTTTGTTGAATGGGAAAAGCACTTATTCCCATGACTATAATCTATTTTTTAATATACCCCTATGATTTATTATCGGTGTCTCTCAGGAAGAAGAATGAGCTGCTTCTGAATTCTTCTGACAACTTCAGTGATATAATTAGATATTTTATTTTCATTGATACCACTAAGTTCTAAAATCTAAGAAAAATGTGTATTCCTTGATACCACTGGAAACATTCAACACAGATGCTTGCATGCTGCATAATTGCATTGTCCATATGTATTCTGTTCTAAAAATCTCTGCTTAGTGTAGATGGCAAACTACTCACTTTCAGAGTATTGTGCTCTTCTAGACATAACATCTGCAATTCAATTAAATGTTTCATCTATCTTCTTCCTGTCATTCCAGGGTGTAGACCTTGATTCTGATAATCCAATGTTGATGTTTATTGTGGAAAGGACATTTTGAAACTCTTTAAACCAATGCAATATTAAAAAATGAGAAGAAAACAGAGTGTTTTGACTTAGGAAAAGCTACTATGGGATCAGATCAGTGATTGCTTCATTACCACAGCTTTTCCCTGGCAGGCAATTAGAAAAGATCATATATGCTGGATTTCTCTGAGGGCACTGAAATGCTTAGTTTCTGTTCCAGCTTCGACCAAGAAAAGACTTAACAGTTCTACAGATTAAAATTCTATGAACAGTCTCTGTTCTTCACCTGCTTTTTAGATAATTTTGTAATAATTTCTGCAAGAACAAGTCATAACTTTCAAACGGGGGATTTGCAGGAAGAGAACTCACATGGATTACTGTGGAGTAGATCAATATTAGACAGCCTGCAAAATTAGCAACCATTTCTACAGATAGGACAAGAAATGCCTACATGTCCCAGAAAAATGCATTTGCAGGCTATTCTGCATTACACTGACTTTTGTAAGACCTTGTCATTATCGTATCTGAGCACATCTAGGCATTACTGGGTGAAAGCATTAATAACTTCTGCATTTTCTTTCCTTCTCTGTCATTTCTTCCTTGTAGGGACAGTAGAGGACATCTATCTGTTTAGGTCCATTCGCTTATTTTGTGTCCAGTATGAGCCCAGTTACTTTGAAAGTCAATCCACTGTCTCCAGGGAGGTCCCTCTGCTCCAGGAGGTCATACTGAGGTGCGTGGCTGCCACTCACCACTCCCCTGGGACTCTGTCACCCCGCGGCTGATGGAGAGTGCAGGGCAGGGTGGGGCACAGGTGGCAGCCCGGGGTCTCTCCTGTAGGAGGTTTCCCAGAGCTTCTCTGGTCACCAGCTCCGTGCTGCTGCTTGCTGCCTTCCCTGGGGACCCTCAACCACTTCCTTTTTTGAGGTATCTCGAAGGCTGACTCTAAAGACTGGGCTTTGCCTTATATCAACAGGACTAAATTTTGAAACTCACTATCTGTATATCTGCCCACACCCAGACTCCCTCACCAAGCTAAACTTGGACACAGAGTGGTTTTGAAGAGTTCTGCACCCCAAAATTGTGTCCTTTGTTTGGAGCATGTGCTCCTTTCCCAGCCTCATCTTTTTCCTTCTCCTCGTTTACATCATGCTTTTAGCTCGCTAGACCAATGCACTTTATGCTCAATGTACAAAGGACAAATTACTCAACCAAACAGCACGCAGAGGAGACAGCTTATGACAATAGCATCAAGTGTTGATATTCAGGGATTATTACTTTATAATAGAAGCTAGAATCTAGAACAAATTATTTTTTGTGAAAGGAAGTCTGCTTTCTCAAATGCATGAAGTTTATATAATAGTCAGAAAATGGCCAGTTCAGCAGATTTTATACACATAAATATTATATGTAATATTTTATGTATAAATGTTCCAAGTTTACTCCAGTGTAAAGCTTTCCTTTATAGAGTAATTCTCACCCCATAATTCACTTTTATGATTTTCTTAGGGCTTTAAGTGTAAAAGCTCAATCTGGTTTTGTTTTATCCTTCCTTAAAAAAAAAAGAAAAAAAAAATAAAGCACAGAACAAGTTAATTTTTACATTCAATCTGCCAAAGGCATATTGTCACATATGAAGCTAAACATGTCACTTTTGCAAACACATGCATGCACACATATGCACATCCAGATACACAATGACTTTCTAAGACTTAATGACAATAGAAATAGTTTCATGTGGAAAAAGGGAGGCCCTGACCGGAGCTGTTGACTGCAGCAGGCTGTGCTTATTCTTGGGCTCCTCTCCAAACCTCCCTCCAGCCCTCCTGTTTCACATCTAGTGTAAAGATATTTCTCTCCCCCAGACAGTTTCTCACAAATCTGAAACTTGGGCTTTCTGCCAGATGCTGGATCTTAGGCTGAGTCCTTTGCTTTACTGCGACCCTTTCCATGTCCTGTCCCTTCCCTTTGCTCTCAGAGAGCTGCAGCAGACAGTCAGGTTCTTTGTTCTTCCTCTTTCTCTCCTGCCCTGTATGAATAGAGGAGAGCACTGATTCCTGCTCAGCCATGGGCATACATTCTCAGGTGTTTTAATAGGACCTCAAAAGAGAGGATTTGATGAAGCAAGCTGAGGAAATCACGTGTTTGGGCTGGAGTGTTATCAGTTTTGAACCACCATGGCTTCATGAGGGGAAAGTCCTGCTTTCCTTATTTCCTTTTATGACAAGATAACCCACCTAATTGATCAAGGGAAACCAGCTGATGTAATCTTTCTGGATTTCACAAATTTTTTTATAGTGTCTCTCACAAGATCCTTCTGACAAAATGTGTAGCACATGGCTGAATAAACACATCATGTAATGGGTGAGCAACTGGCTCACAGGTTGGGCACAAATGGTTAAGAGAGATCTTAACAAATGAGAAAGCTGGGCAATCACCAAAAATATGAAGTTCAACAAGGGAAAGTGCCAGATTCTGCACCTGGGACAAGGCACCTTGGATGTACAGACAGACTGGGGAATGAGAGGTTGAGAAACAATGCCATGGAAAGGCACCTCGGGGTCCTGGTCAAAGAAAAGTTGAATATGAGTCAGCAGTGCCCTGGGTCCCCAGGGAAGCAGCCACAGCACCAAAGCTGACAGAGTCCAAGAAGCATTGGGACAACACTCTGGGGCACATGGTGTGATTTTTGAGAGTGGTGCTGTGAAGGGCCAGGAGTTGGACTCGATGATCCTTGTGGGTCCTTTCCAACTCAGCTCAGTCTGTGATTCTGTGATTTGTCAAAGTCAAGGATGCGGCTGCAGGGGTGTCTGCTTTTTCCATCTCCCTCTTTCTTTGACAGCAGTTCAACTTTCAGACATACCATGTAACCACACTCTTTTTGCCCCAAAATATTGTATTTTAGACAGAAATTATGTCCAGTATACTCTAGGATCTAAATTATAACTGCCAGAATTACAAAACCAAAGCCATGCGTGGTTTGCATTACCAGAACTAACTCCCTTAGGATCTGAAGCCCTAATACATTTTCTCCACATGTAAACTGTGCTGTACTCGGGAGCTGCAAGGATTCCCACTTCATACTTTAACACTTTTTAACTCATGTACTTGCTGCATGGAAATGCTTTTACCATGAAGATGCTCTATAGAAGTGTTTAAGTCCCCTGCTCATCCACACAGGGGTTACAGCACAAGTAATGGCAGAAGACATTCCATTGCCACTACCTCCTGAGTCACTACCATCTTATTTCTATGGCAATTTCATAGGGCTGATGCTTAGTGAAGTAATACCATGGGATCAGACACTAATGTGGTCCCAAGTTTTATGGCATAGCACGTGGAGCAACTTACAGGATTCCTGCTGCTCTCGAGCAGCTTACAGCTTTTGGTGTGAATATTCCTCAGTTGTTTTACCGTTGTTCTTAACAACCACATTTTTAGAAGTGACTCCAGTTGTGTACAAGTTCATTTTCTAAGACAACATATTTTTCCAGTCAAGGGAGATACATCCAACTCACCGGGGAAGTCACTCAGACTGACAATGAGAAATAAGAATTGGTCTCACAGGATTGCAGAGGATTCCTCAAATTGCCTACAGTCATGATTACCCATGGTACTCATATTTGCTTTTCAAGTGAAAAAATTATGCTCCCCAGGGCAAAAGATGGGTGCAGTTTCAGAGATAGTTTACTCCAGGAACTACTGCTCACTGTGACAAGTTTGGTTCCCAGCAAGCCATGTAGTACATGCTCACACATAGGCATGCATCTGATACTCTCAGTATCAGTACTCTCATAAAAACACCAGTCTGCAACATTACCTCATGTTTCATGCACCTTACACTGAAAAATTACTAGCAAAAACAGGCATTTGTTTATACAGACCTGCACACACACATACACGTCTTACGGTCACAGTGATGCTACTGGTGCCTCTACACAATCAGCAGCTCTGCTGTAGAGAAACTTCCTCAAAAGGGTGCAGGGAGATTGCTCTGTCTGTGCTGTTTAGGCATTGTTTGGTCCCATCCTGCACTGTTCTTGCTGTACTGGAAGAGACATTTTTCCTTGGAGCACTTCAATCACCCATTTAACAATTTTAACTCACTTAACTGCTACATGAGGTGAGTGTGATCCTGTAAAGGAAAACATACAGAGAACATAGCAAAGGAAGGGAACGAAGTCTGCTCAAGAATCTTAAATTTGGCATTTCCTACCCTATAAGTGACTTCAATGTAGATTTTGTATAGTGTTTTACTGTTATCCTCATTGTAGGGATATTTCTTCACTAAAGATCACAGAAAGTTTGATTTGAAGTGCTCCAAAATGAGCACCATCCCTACATCTTTAACTCTTTTTGGATCCAAGCCAGGACTGACTAGTTTAATGTGTCACCATAACAACTGCTGAGCACTTCAGTTTAAGCATATTTTCTCTACTCTTTTGTTCAAAGAACCAGTAGCTGAGCCATAGATTTCACACTCTTATTCTGAAACAGGCTCAAGCAGACCAAGACAACCATTTTCAACTGTTTGTCCTTGACACACAATAGACCACAGGCCAAATGTTTCCTTGGCCCCAAGGGGTAAAGCCATTGAAGAACAAACTTTAAATGCGTTATTACTGTTGTGTGATCAGAAGAAATTCATACTTCTGACAAAATGTTGGTTTTGATTTAGTTGCCATTTTTTAAATATGTCATTTCCATTCCCAGCAAATCTTGAATCCACATAAATAAATATATCTAAGCAACAGATTTCAAATATCAATACTTTCAAGGAGATTTATTTTTTTAGTGAGCACACCCACACAGATTTTCGGAGGACCTTTAAAATGCTGATTTCTTTACAAAAAATTCCTTTACTGGAATCAAATACTGGAAAATGCTTGATAACAAAAACTTTACCTAAAATAGCTCATAGTAGTTAAAGTAACAGACATGTTTCATCTCTGAAGCATTTAAACTTAGCAGGATCTTAGTTTTAGAAATATTAAAATAAAATTTATCTGTTTAATAACCAAGGTTTTGTCATATATAAAAATACAAAAATAATGATAAACTTCCATAACAGATTTCCTATAGAACCCTCTTTGCTTTACTTACCTTTTGGGGCTGCAGACAGCAGACACTGAGGAGACACATGAGGAGACCAAGCTTCTGCTTGCTTCTGCAGCTCAGGTATTGAGCTATGCAAATAATGTTGGAACAATGTGAAGAAAAAAAGGTCTCAAATATACCTGATGTAATATAATTTGGAAGAGGTTTCCAGCTTTGTCAGATATAAACATCAGGATTAATTTAACGAAGGAGGCAGTTCTGCCATAGCCATAGTGTTATGCACACGTGTCAGAAGGCTGGGATGCAAGACAAAACATTGGCCAATATCAAACAAAAGCAAATGTGTATCACGCCCTTGTTTTTCACACCACTCCTTTTGAGTGGCTGCATAACATGAATACTTTTTCATTTTCATGTTAGAGATACCCCTGGTGGTATAAAAAGCCAGAATAACATCCTTTGTACCAGAATCTTAAAGCATTGCTGCTGCCTTTGGAAGCTCATTTACACTAATTCAAATATCAGGTGTAGATATCAGTCAGTGTACTTCTTACAGACACTCTCTAGCACACTGTGAATGGGTAAGATGTAGACCAGCTCAAGGCAAATCCTTCTGTGGTCTTTCTACAGATGGGACCGCCACTGAACACCTGTAGGAAAGATTATGGACAAATGTCTTCAAAGACTCAAAAAAGAAGAGCATTAAGAAAAACAAGGTCTTGTGAATTCAGGAGACTATATTTGGATCACTGCAGTCGCCAGAGCGCTGCAGAACTCAGACTAATTTGTCATCTGGAAAGCCACAAAAGCTAGATCTGTGAAATAAATGTGAACCTCCACCAGCCCTATCCTGTTTCAAGGCTAGAAATAGCATTTGATTAAGTAGCTGAGAAAATAAATTAATTAAAAAGTAATAAAGCAGCTTGCAAGATCATAGAAGTGTTCTATCCCAAAACTATGTAGATCTAAGATTTATTTACACACATATGGATCATTCACTGACATTTTTCAGGGTTAAGACACAAACTTTTAAACAACACAGAGTAACATAGGTATTCGCAAGCATTTTCTCAGACAGACAAATTTTCTCAAGTCTTGATTTGGAAAAAGCAAATGGATTTCTAGAGTGTGTTATGATACTTTGATGGTGAACCTAAACTCACTTTCAGTATCAATGTTATGTTGAGCCTACACTGCTCAGACAGAGGTCTCTTGTGCCAGTAACAATCATTTAACCTCCACACTTTGATACGATTACCTACTGACTCATTGAGAAGAAAGCTCCCAAGTTATTATTCTGAAAAACATAGATATAGTGGCAATTCAATAAACAATATTTCATCCCAAATGTAGTTCCCTTGTAAATTAGTTGAAAATATAGGACAAGCTTGTCTGGCTGAGGCAGAGATTAAATCATCAGGAACATATTGAAGTATGCTCTACAGATCTTTAGCAATTCTGGCAAGATTTCCATAGAGTTAATAGATTGTTATCTTCTCCATAACTAAGCAGGATGAACCAATGGAAGGAAAAGTGATCCAATTTCAAAATAGGATGCTCCAGATACTCTTTTATAACAATCTAACAACAAATTCGTGCCCTGCATCTGATTCCCTATCTATAAAATAGTTTCCCTCATTGCACAGGATGTTATGAGGCTGTCCACACTAAACAGTGTGATTGATTTAGTAGTACAGCTATGGAGTCATCCAAAATCCTAAAATAAACAAAAAAGAAGATGAAGTCTATGAACTCCATTATTCCATGAGAGGGAGAAATTTCTTAAGGAAGGACTGCTATTCATTGGGAACAAAGGGGAAAACACCCTGTTTCTGAGGGGCAAAATACCTGGCTTGAGCTGTATATGCATTGTTTGCCCTCAGTGTGCCAAGGACCATTCACTACTCAATGTCCTCAGGCCATGGTCCATATTATTCATCAGAATAATCATGAATCACAGCCCCAGACTAAACACCTTCCACAGCTGCTGAAAGACAAATTCAGCATCTTGTATGTTATTGTTGATGTTTGTGATGTTGTTAGTATGCAGGGAAGCACAAGGCATAATGGGGAAATTTTTCCTACTGTGCCCTATTCCCACAACCTTCTTCACATTTTCTTTAAATCCAAGGCATGCATTTCTTTCATTATGGAAAATATATGCTTAATTTAAGGCCCAAAACTGAAATGCTGCTTACAGTAATGCTTTCTTGACTCTTATTAACTTATGAACTTTTGGTGGGTTGCCCAGCACTCAGAGCAGCTTTTCTGTTATTTTCCAAGCTACATCAAAGTGTTTGTCTCAAGGCCCCGAGGTTTTTTTATAATTTTTAGTGAGGGAAAGTCTCAAGAATAATTTTCTAATGTTAGTCATGTCAGCTATAACTTCATTTCTCTCATTATTCTAAGCTTAGCGGTCCCTGTATACTTAACACAGAAGGGAAGCATTACTCCAATTATAGACAAGTGATGTACAGGTTACCTGATGTGTTATTCCTTCTAGCAGCCTTGGGAGTCAGAGGGAGTCAGAACATCCACACAGTTGGAATCTATACCCCAAACTGTTTCTATTTCAATGACTCGGGATATTACACAAAGGTCTCAGCAGACTCCAGGTGAACTGCAAGGCAGTGCAACAAGTACAACACAAGCTTTTGCTTACAACAGCAGCTGTCATGCCCCCAAACACTACATCCACATCCATGAAAAGTATGTATAAATCCAAATAATGGTCCTCAGCTAGCAGCATTCACGGTTAAAGATGAATCATGAACAATATGGATTATTCATGTATGCATGCTTGGACAGTGATAGACCTTCCTTTTTTCCTATAAAGACCATTTGTATAAACAGTATTTTTTGCCCCTGAACTACGTGAAGTGAGACCTGCAAAGAAAACACATTGCTGATAGGATGTGAAAGGCTTAGATTAGCGTATTTTACAGACTACAACCTCTGCTTCAGCATATACTGGACAATATTTAGGTGATTAATATACATACATTTCCTGAACCATGCAGGGCAAAATTCACTAAATAACAATCTCTGACCTGTGAAAAGTGTCACAAGCTTCCCCTGATGCCTGAAGAAGCAGCTGCAGTGTCAGTCAGAGATGCAGGAGCATCAGCAAGCCGCCCTGCCTTGGTGCAGATGAAGTAGGACCATCATGCACACGGCCGAGCACACGAAGGTCTGTGCTCAGATTCAGCTCCTGCTCACACCCAGAGCTAGCAGCCAGTGTATATTTTGCCACTGTATTTTGCCTCACCAGTTTCTGGAAAACTTGAGAGCAGGATGGCAGATTTTAATTCTTTCTACTTTTTATCCTTCTCCCTGCTGGAAGCAAAGCTCTTTTGTGTTATCCTTTTCAGATGCTTTGCATGGCTTACTGATACTGTAACTTCAAGCCACAGCAGCACATAATGATGCCAGGAGTCCTGAACATTTATTGCCTCAGCAGGACACTGAAAACCAAACATGGTGAACCAGCAGCTCTCCTTTCAGCAAAAAAATGTCCTGAATTTGCTTCTCAGGGATGGGAGCTTCTCAGACTCCAGCATCTGCTTCTTGCAAAAGAAAACTACTTACATCTATAAACTCCAGAGATCTGCTGGACTAGAAGGGGTCCTTAAGAGCAACCTGGAGTGGACCTAAGTCCACAATATGATTACTTTATGCTGCTATGTGAGATAAAGTCACACGAACCTTCTAATGCAACTCCAAGATTAGGGGCAAATTTGTGTTAGCAGTAATCAATGTGGGCATAGATCTGCAAAGAGCAGCCAGGCTTTCTCTTTAACACATACACAAAATAGACACAGACATATGCTTGAGAGGAGTCCAGAAAGAAAAAATGGTATCATGTCTTGCTTGGTTTTTTTCCTGTGGGGCAGGGAGTGTGGGGATTAATCAATATGTCTGCAGCGTGGATGATGAGATAATTTCCTGTGGATCAGGGAGAGAACCAGCCACAGTGTGCAGCCCTGTGCTGGGGCAGCTGCATGCCACCCTCCCATGCTGCCCTGGAAACCTGCACAAGAAAATCCAGAGATGTCATCCCATGGGCCTCCCTCGTGTACCAGGCGATTTCTCATGGAAGGAGAAGCTGAGATTAGCTGTTCCTGACTTCTCCCCAGGCTGAGCCTCCTGCACAACGCAACACAACACCGAATCAGTCCTCTCAGCCCTGACACTACCCAGACTGGGTAAGCTTTAAGTCTCGGGCTGAGCTTTGCAGTTTACAGACAGTTCTTTTAGAATGTGCTGGGTGATTTTATGCTATGTGCAGTGTATTGTAATTCACTATATATCCCCCTTCTCACTGCAGCTTCAAAGAAACAAACTTCTTATTTAAAAGTAATTCATTCATGTGAGGCTACAGGCAAACTTAAGTGACCCCAAAGGCAGAGACAGGTAACAAAGACAAGACCTAACCTTCAGCATGTTAATGCTGAGTTTTGTGGGGAATTTTGTCAGAGCTGGGATAAGAGGAACTGGCTGCAAAGAATTTCTGGAAGCACAACTCTCTCAGAAAATGGAACCTATTGAACTTTCCCTAATTAGCAATCAGGCTCCTTTCATTCATCTGAATTACAAATATCAGCAAGAGAGGGAGGGAAAAATCCACACTGATGCTTTACATCAATTAATTCCAACAGAACATCAGAGTTTTTATATTATAAAACCTCCTATATAATTATAGCTCTTGCAGTTGTTTGTTAGGTATGTAAAGTTACCCCTTTTTTCCTGTTTCACTTGTTTCAATTCTTTCAAAATTTTAGCTGTCATTAAATAGATCTTTTTCTTTCGTTTCTTTTTTTTTTTTTTACTATAACAGTTCTTTGGTTCTCATTCACCATATTTCATTGCTAACATTGATCTAACAGCAGTAATGCAGGACCAGACTCTGGTCTCCTTACTCACAACAGCCAAAAGTTGTGTGAACCTCTGCTGACTTCAGTGTAACCTCTTGTGTGAGTATCTGTTCACCCATGGAAGAGCTTCACAATCTGGCGTGTGCTGCTTTGTTGGTCACTGGCACACTGACACTTCTGAGTTCAGCCAACTTTCAAAAACAGTGACTTATCATTATCCTGTCATTGATTTAAATCTTGACAGTCTTGTAAATAAGCACTGGTAAAAGAAAAATATTCCTGTTAGCCCCATTTTATAGATTAGAAAAGGTGCACAGAGGGATGATGCACCACATCTAAACCTTTGCTTTGTAGGTATTTTAGAAATAAGATGGAAAGTGACTGCAGCACTCTGTAGTGTGGCTCATGGACGGAAAGACAGATTGTCAGGAGACTACTGTCTGCAGCTCCTGGGTTCATGCCTTCTGAGGCCAGGATGAAATCCAGACCTAAGTTGTTCCTATCTATTATTTGTGTATTTATAGGGTGTCAGTCGCTGAAGTACTGAAATGCCAGACTAGCCCAAGGCCACAGACTCAGCATCCAACTGGAATTCAGATCTCAGGAATTCCTCTGTCCCATTCCCAGGCTCTGTTGCCTCCTCTGTGCCAAAGAAAAAGAAAAAGAAAAAGAAAAAGAAAAAGAAAAAGAAAAAGAAAAAGAAAAAGAAAAAGAAAAAGAAAAAGAAAAAGAAAAAGAAAAAGAAAAAGAAAAAGAAAAAGAGAGTTCAGGCCACCTTTATCTTCAGGACTATTTGATTGCATACAACAGATACAAGAACACCATCACTGCTCCAGAAAATGTTTATCCATTTTGGCCACATTTCTATAGGAATTTTATGATGCAAAGGAGCAGTGCTGCAATCACATAAATTAGGAGACTTATTTCAGTACTATGATAATAAGCCAACGGCATTCCCCTTGGTTGAAGTGAACATGAAGGAGTAAGAGAAAGAGTGGTGATAGGAAATAGATGTTAACATTCAGCCATATCTACAGTGTGCTCATCAAAGTGCTTGTTCATTGTCTTAATTCACTCTCAAGTTCTTTTTTACCCTGTTCAAGACCAAAAAAATGCAACTTGGGAAAACAGTGAGGCAGTGCAAGAAAGGAACAGCTGCTTTTTAAAAATTCTTTTGTTGCCGTAACTTATTATATTTTTCTAGTAATAAGAATCATGTTATGAGCAGGGAATGTGACCTTTTATACAGCTTTTGCAAACTCCAGGGACTTGGGTACCTCAAATCTAAATCTGCTGAGGACTCTAGAGAAGTTAACTCCTTTATTCTCTTCTTGCCTAAACCAAGTCAAATCAAAGAGAATAGAGCAGGGCTCACCTAATGAAACATATCTGACTGTATCTGAGTAAGTTATCCATGTTCCCTTTACTGTTAACAGAAAGAAACAGGCAACTCAGCTGAGGAAGGCCAGGTAAATCTTACTCTATTTCTTTTTCTTCAGTAGTTATGTGGGAAGTTTGTTGGCCACCTTAAACATGGCTAAAGTCCTATGAGACAAATCCCAGATGGAGTCACCAGAGTTTAATAATCCTTCATCCATATTGTTTCTGGATGATGAACAGTTTAACACAAGGCATGAACTGTATAACCATTTATTTCATCTGCTTGAAATAAATATTGTAGCTTATCATTTCCCTGTTCTCTCCGAATGACTCAGCCGTAAGCACCCAACTTATTAGGCACCTCTGAAATACAACTTCTCTTTAATGAGTAAGTAACAAGCACCAAAGACTTGTGCTCACAGAGCTTCTCTGCCCTCCTGTCTTCTTCTCTGCCCTCCTGTCTTTTAACTTCTCTCTGTATACTTCTCTCCCACCTAAGCTCTCATCACCATCTACAGCTTTTAGCAGATGGTGGCCATGATAAAGCAGGTCAGCTGCTGAAATTCTTCAGATAGCTTCTGACTAGTCAATTTGGATCAACAGTCTACAGGAACAGTGCATTTCTGAGAGCCACACTCATTTTATACACAAGTGCAAATGGCTGATGTTCAAATATGCCAAACGGCTCAGTATTAAGTGTACTGGAAAGTATGAATTTAATTTCCTCTGTTTAAGAATTAGGAGAGAAGCTTGTTTTTAAATTTCCCACTTGCAAAATACTAATTTCATTTTATTTCATTTCAGGGTTGCTCTCTATGAGGTGGGGTGGTTGGTACCATGTGCAGCATTAATTCAAAAATATGCTTAAGCACACAAAGTTTTAAGCAAGCAAGTATCCCTCATGAAGTAAAGAAATTAGTATTGCGTAGTCAAGACCTGAAAGTCTGAAAAAATAAGTTCTATTTTCATTCCCACAGGAAAAGCAATAGAAAAACATTTATTTTTTTAAAACCTATTCATGCAGTAACTAATGGCTTGACTTTGGACTGTGGCATTGTCTTGATAAACGTTCTTTCCAAGATACTGCTTAGTTTACTCGGGACCAGGGAGAAAGTGAGCAAGCAAGAAAGATTGACATGGGGTTGTGTTTGAGGCCAGATTACCCAGAGGCAGAAAGCGGTGGGCAGCCTTCCTTGGGACCCTGCTCCAGTGACATAGTATGTCTTTTCATTAGAGAAAAACTGCTTTCAAATGCATCATAGCAACTCCTGAAGGACGCTCTGACATTCAATATGGGACAGAGAGTTACTGTTTAACACTGAAATACTGTTTATTAGATAAACATTACATTTAAGTAGCAAGAAAACACATGAAACCATTGCAAAAGTTAATGTATTTTCTTTGCTGCAGCTTTATCCTTCATGTTATTTTTCTTGAAGAAAGAGTTTAGTATTGAAGAAAAGGTTCAAAAAGCAACAGTAGTATAAACCAAAATTTACTTGCTCAGTAGTACTGTGTATTCGCCAAATTGTTCCATCACTGGTTTCAATGTTTACTCCTGAATAAAAGGGTTTTTTTTCACAACTCAAGGATCTTCTCAGTGGTGCAGGAAGAACGTGTGTGTGACAACAATCTGCTGCCATAGCAATGCGTGTCATCTTACATGCAACCTTTCAGGCTAAATTCTGCTCTTAATTATACTTGATTCATGCTGTTGGCTTGCATACTTTTACAGGAATTTAAGAGAGAGATCTCTTGCACGACTATTATGAGTACTGCTCTGCTCCTATGCTAATCTTACTTCACCGGGCTCAACCAAGTTGCTCCTGATTTATATTAGTTTACCAGAGATCAAGTTCAAGCATGAAAATAATCAAGAAGTTATAGACCTTTATTCAAAATAAAAATATCTTTTCTCATTAATCAGGAAAGGCTATGGAAAAAGTAAAGAAGTGACTTTACATTTTGCTGATATGTGGGAACATTTGTCCAAGTACTAAATCCCCTTTTAAAGAAAAATAACATATGCTAAAGCTTTAAAAGGAGTCCAAACAGAGGATTAATTGAAGAGATTGATTTCAGTTCTCCCCACCCTAGTTTAATAGGCTTTTTCTCAACTGGATTTTGGGGAGTTTGGTCTTTTAGACCACTTATTTTTAACAGCAGTAAGGAAGAAATCTGGAAATTGATTTATTGTGAGGATTTTCCATTGAACTCAGTGGACATTCTGTACTACCTTGTTTCTTGCCTTTTGTGGGGTTTTGGTTTGGGGGGTGGGTTTGCCTACTTTCTAGCTAATATCAATCTGTTAGGGTTTATACTTTGCATCTACTAGTATGATATATCTTCCTCTGACATTGAACACAAAAGACTTGGACCCTGTATTTAAAAAACGAACATTTCATGCTGGTATTTTACTGCAATACCAGCAGTATTTTCAGGTTGCTTGGAATTGAGAGCTTGCTGATACACTGCTGTGCTTTAGAACTGCTGTGTTAGCTGAGGAGAGTAGAGTTAGGTCAAACCTGAGAACAAAATATCTCCCGTAACAAATGTAGCATTTGACCAAAGACCAAATCCTGGTTTGGTTTTGGGTCATAAAGGTGCAAGCCCTTCATCAATCAAGTTCTTTTTTGAACTGATCTTATTCCAGGACATTAACTCTTAAGAGCCCCAGGAGCCAAAACAGAGAGGAAATTACTCCTTTTAACAGAGGATGCTCTTGTAGCTGCAGCACCACGACACACCGACAAAGGCGGCTGTGTCCGTGTTTCAGGAGCCAGAGCTCGGGGCAGCTCTGCTCAGGGACCTACACTGACTCGTGGTCGTGTTACGGGTGGGGACACACACTCAGAGGAAGCCATTTCCCCTTGTTGCTCTAACCTCCTGCTGTTGGAATCTCTGGCACAGAGCAGTCTGATCCAGCTTTACTGCAGCTCTGCTAGCAGATTTGGTCTGCTCCGCGCGCACCGGTGTAACTCAGAGCAGTCAGACACGCCAGGCCAGGCCTTGGCTGCATTCACAGACCACACACCAGCAGGCTTAGCCTTGCATCAGCTAGTAACAGCTCGAGCTGCTCAGAAACCAGGAGGTGAGTGCTCCTGGATTTTTAACAGCATAGCTTTTAATTGTGAGAATGTTCTTCCAGGTTTATTTAAGCCCCAAGAGATCAGAATGGCTGGCAGGGGATCAGCTCCCCAGAAGAGTATTCAAGGCCAGGTTGGATGGGCGTTTTAGCAACCTGGCCTAGTGGATGGTGTTTCTGCCCATGGCAGGGAGGTTGAAAGGATCTTTAAGGTCCTTTCTAACCCAAACAATTCTGTGATTCTATGAAGAGTACCCCAGGCACACCTCTTTCTCTCTATGAACAGATATGTGCATACCATGGCCAGAAATTGCTGACTCTGTGATGCAAAGCACATGATCTGGCTCCTGTACTACATTTCCTGTCAAAGCTGTACCTAGAATTTATGCAACTCTGGTGATTTTTTTCCCCCTCTGTTCTGTTTTAGATCAGGCTGAGAATACATATGAGCATTCAGAGATTTTTAATATTGTCTTTTTCTGGCTAAACAGATGTAACGTTTTATTATTTTCCCACACTTCAGGCTTTCCAAAATGTACTGCTCTTATAAGTATAAATGTAGGGGAGGAGAGAAAATGGGTAATTATGTCTCCTATCCTTTCTTATCAAAGCTGTGTGTTGGAAGAGAGGGAGAAACTGAGAAAAAAATGAGAATAAAATTTATTGCAGACATTTCTCAGCTGAATGTCTTCCAACTAAGCTTCCTCTCCCAAATTTTGTGATTTTGAAGATGGTGTATGATATATCTTATATACAAGGATTTAAAGGCGGGGGGTTTTGCAGTTCAAGAAAATAATATTTCCAGTCTAACTCAAACACCAGGGGGAAAAGTGTGTTCAGTGATATCTCCCAGAACTACAGCTGCATTGTGATTGTATAGAGATTTTTAAATACTTGGCCTGTCTATAGAAACCAGCTGGGGAAACAAAAAAAACCTATTTCTGCAGCAACCTGAAGGAAAGCACAATTAGTGGATGTTCTCACTTGCTCTCCAAACACTATAGCATGTGCTTCTTTCCCCAGGACATATATTAGTGATCTCAAAGGAGCATTTGCCTGTCACATTATACCCTGGAGCTTTGAACCATTATTTGCCAACTCCTGTCAACCTCAAGCACTTAAAAGTCGTGACTCCTACCCTAGGCCAATATATGAAGATCTCCCAAATATGTGGATGCTTTTTCCTGACTCTTTCATTTTTCATTAGAAAGTTCAGATCTTATTTTTAGATCATATCTTTCCTTGCCAGATACCCAGGTAGTGTTTGCAGTACTGCCAGATCCAAAATACTGAGAATATTGAGAAGTACTTTTGGAAGTTCTTTACAAGACTCCCACTTGGGAGCCACAGCTGTAGTCCACTCACCATGGTTTTGTTCGGGTGTTATGTTTCCGTCACTTCCACACAAATTTAGGGACATTCATTCCCACATCTACAGCTTAACTTTCCAAGGAGCTCACCCAGAGAGCAAAAGCAGGCACACACTCTCCAGTTATAGATCAGTTCACATCTGTTTCTTGACCCAGCATCACCCCTGCTCCTTTTGCAGCACTGGAGGCTCCACATCTCATGGGGTCAATCTAGGGAGGGTTTTGTCTCTTCCCACCCTTTTTGGCCTGAAGAGGGAGATGCCTTCTTCTGAGATAGTAAGATGAGGAGGGAGTGGAGAGCAAGGCCCACTGTCCTTCTGAATTGCTGGGTCTTTCCCTGACACCCTCTTTTTCTTCTCTCCTGTGGGGTTAATTTGGGGGTCTCCTTCTTCCACATTCCTACAGAAAATGTTGCCTGCTCACGCACAAGTGGGAAGGAATTCTGTTGGCTGTCCCCAGCAGCCCTGCTGTCTTCCCCGTGGCTGCTGGGGACATGGCAGAGGCAGCAGAGTGAGGACTGCAAAGCATGCAAGGACTGCAGCCTGTCACTCACCCGCCTGGGACCTCAATGCTTGCTGCACATGCTCTTAATACCGAGTCCTAAAATGGGACGGTGCTATTTCTTTCCTCCTGTCCCTTGAGAGTCCCAGTCAGGCTGGCTATATTAAAACACACTTGCAGGAGAGATGACATGTTGTTTCTAAAGCTGCTTTCCAGTGACTTCTTTTATTTCTTCAACTAGAAATTCCCTGGGACTCCATTTCATAAAATATCCAGTTTATCACATTTCTTATTACTTTTAGTGACCAAGCTGTACTTAAACTTGCAGATATCACTTACACTCACTGTTCAACACTCCAGTAGGAAAATTAGCTAATCAATCACTCACATGAGAGGCAAGCTTCAGGTTTTTTTCTGAGGCAGATTTTTGCAGTTCTTAGTATAAATTGTCATTATACTATTCAGTTATAACCAGATATTGGAGTTACCACAGCACTAGTGAGAAAATGAGGAAATCCTAATGCAAAACAATGGTTTTTCACCCTGCATATAGGCATGGAGCATGCATTAAATTCCTTGAATGGAAACGGTACAGAATGACATGGATGTTAGAGTTAAGACAAACCACAGGTTTCATATGAAAGATCATGTATATCATGGGAATTCAGGTTTGAAGTGAATGTTGGCTTTGGGTTTCGAGTAAACACGGGGTTAGACTTTTCACATTTTCCAATGCACCCTCCTCCTCTACATCTATTTTATGGTGATCTATTTGCTTTCTGAAACTACAGCACTGCATAGGTAAGAAAGACGAATGGTTAGCTGTTTATGGGTATAAAATCTACCTAGTCAATGTGATGAAGCACAATGAATACTTCCACAGTATCTTTAAAAATAGGTTCAGCCTACCAAGTAAGACTGAAGAGGAAATATCTGAGGAAGAGTGTTGTTGCATCCCAAATCATTATACTTTAGTATCTGGGAAGTTATGTAAAACGCGTAAGCAGGGGAGGTTCCCATAAGATTTAGAGAAAAGAATATGGAAAATATGAAATCAGATTGAAACACTCAATAGAATTAGGAAGCCTAGCAATCTAGAGACAGCTGCCTGGAAAATGACAGGGAGAGAAAATAGTGAAGAAAGTTTTCTATGAAGTGTGAGTAATGGGTAAAAAGTTTGCTACTGCTGAATTGAGTAGGAACAACAAAAGATAGGATGTTGTTGAGAAACTCAGTAGGCTCTGGTTACTCTTTTTATGTTGGAGGTTATTCTTTATATATTTTCTTCAGTCATGTTGTCCTAGGGACTGGATTAGCAGCCTTACATCTGTCATTACTACTATACTTGTCAAAGGAATTGTACTTAAATGATTTACATATTTTCAGCTTTGGAACTCCTCTTAAAGGACCCCTCTGTGACTTGGATCTTGCATGCAGGACTTGCATGCATCTCAGAGTTTCAGGAGGAGAGTCATGGAGAGCAGAGCTCCCTGCCATATTGATATATAACAGGGAATCAGTCAAAGGAATTGAGTGAAGTGCAACACCTCCAACAATATCCACAATGAGACTGATTTTGATGATTGTGTCAAGATTTATCTTCACTGTTTGATATTTCCCTTCTTGAATGCATTTACTAGCACACTCTCTCACCCTCCACTACACCTTCTGCAAGCCTGCTGCATTGAAGAAGTATCATTTTGCACACTGATAGTAACTCAGCCTCTCAAAGGCACAAACTCAACTTTTTCCATTTGAATTGGGAGGGGAGGCAGGGAAAGAATGCAATGTCAGCAAATTTCTAGCAGTGAAGAGAGTAGTATAGTCTCTACTAGATTCTGTTTTCTAGGCAAAATTCTACTTTCAGAGTAAAACAGCCACTTTTCACTGACCTCAGCAGAAGTCATGGGTGAATATATGAGGGTGGAGTTTGTCCCCTTGACATTTTCATGAATCAAGGATAGAGAACCTAGTTGTTCCAGGATTTCCAGGTCTAACTAGTACACCAAATATACTCATTACTTCATATACATTTTATACACATTCACCCTCACAGTATCCTGCGCCTTGTATTTCACTTTTGTTTGTGAAGCAAAACAAAACAAAAAAGGAGGATGCTTCTCTTGCAGTACATTTCTGTGAATAAAAAATCACATGCTAAAGAGGTCATAAATTTTGCTTATAGGAGTCAGATTGATAAAAACCTTTGTGGTTGATAAAACAAAAAACATTAATAAAACCTTTTGTGGACACAGTGTTGCACCCCTTATTTTTGAAAGCTCTCTTCCTGAAGAGGAACCTGTTAAACAAGCACCCTGGCCCCAACAAGGGAATAAGGGAGGGAAAAGCCCTTCACTGCTGCTGTCAAAGCTGTATCACCACCCAAGAACCTTGTGTCCTGTTTCTTCAGTATACTTTTCAAGTCATTCTTCTGCAAGGTCGGAGACATTCATTTTAGCCCTTAAGCTGTGATGGGTGGAAGAGAAACAAGGTAGTCAAGCCTCAGGTTACTGTTCTGGTGACCAGACTGATGCATTAAAGATGGGAATCACACTCTCCACCAACTATCATGTGAATCTGAGCCTGAACTTCTTACAATTGGCATGCACTCTCTTGATTTTCCAAGTCGGGACCACCTTTTAGGAAGTACCAATACAGGTACAAATTTTCAAAAGAGAGTGCTCTCCTCACTCTCATGGCCTTGTCTGCAGTGTCTTTGACCAAGTCTTAACTTCAAAAGTAAATTCATTAGAAAAGACAATACTTCCACTTAATGAATTTAATTTCTTCTCTCCCCCTCTTAAAATCCGTTTTCATTTTGTGTGTGTATTAGCTACATTTGATAAATCATGAGCTAGGGGTCAGTGAGATTTTGCCATGGTTTGACATAGCTTTGGCAAGTACTGACTAATCCTGACAGATTTCCCATGATTACATTTCCAGTTTTACCACTGAATCAAAGAATAGGGACTCTGTAAGGTATCTCTGTGAATGAACAAATTTCTCAGATTAGTACAATGAGAAGAATGAAAAGGATCCGAGCTAACAGGTGCAAGAAAATACTGTATTCTAAGTATGAACGAAATGTACTGAAAGATTTTACAAAAGGTTTTTATTCTGTATTTCTTGTACCCAATTTTAAGCACATTGGCTCAAATGCTTTCCTTTGATGCAAATAAACAATGTACAGAATAAAATCATGCTGTATTACAGAGAAACTCAAAACAATCTTTTGGGTTCAAACTGAAAGAGGGGAAATTTAGGTTAGTCTATGCAAGAACTTTTTTACAGTGAGGGTGGTGAGGCACAGGTTGCCCATGCCTGGAAGTGTTCAAGACCAGGTTAGATGGGACGCTGAGCAGCCTGGTCTAGTGGGACGTGTCCCTGCCCATGGTAGGGCGAGTGGAACTGGATACCTTTGAGGTTCCTTGCAATTCAAACCATGCTATGATTCTATAATCTGAAGAGTACAGTCAGTCCTGAGAAATTTTCTTCCCAATTAGCATAAAACTAGCCAAGTAATTCAGTGTGAGTTTGCCAAATCCTGCTTTGCTGACTCCTTTGTTTTGACTTTCTGGAGTTCCCATTATACCACATTTAACTATGTAAGAGGCAGGCAAAGAAATATAAGGCATATTTAACTGATAGATCAGGTGGCTTGACATATTTTCACGTCAGCCTTGACAGATAGATAGGCAGAGCCTGAGAAAATTACACCTCCAAATGAACAAGGATGCCTTTTTATATCCAGGACCTCAGCTTACTTAATTGTTGACATCTCAGAAAGGCAACTAATATACAATGAACCTTACAGGATGGAGAATGAAAAAGTACAAAAATTTGGCAACACTCCCCTCTGACTGGGTCTAGAGAGAGACTTAGTGTTAAAGGGAGCTGTCATGGTGATAGCAAATTGTGTTGTGACACTCCATGGAAGAGAACTGAAACACAGATCAGTGCTTAATTATCAAAAACTGTGGGAAAAAACCAACAAGCATTCAAATTCTGTAAACATTTCTGATTTTCAGAAATGCTGCCCACTCATTATTCTCCTTCCCTTCTGTTGGATTTCTGGCTTTTACCCATCTCCAAAGTGCATCCTTTGAGTAATTTACTCATGGCTTTTATGCTTCTGTGAGCTCCCATCTTACCAAGTTTTAGAACTCAAATGTTTTCTGAAAATGCATTCCAAAATAATTTCAAATTGCTAAAGGAAGAAGAATCCTAAATTTGTCAATATACACACTAGCAGCATAGTGTCTTCAGCCAGTAAGTAAATAAAAATAATGTAATATTGCCTGATACATGGGAATACAAATAATTTGAATAAAGAACGTCAAATTCTGAAAACAAGATATGCATTTAAAACACAGAAAGCAGATTTGTTGCATGGTTTCAATAACATAAATCTGATGATTTTTTTTATTTTGTTTGAGGTCTGGTTTTTTCACACTTATTTTCCAAAGTAACTTTCAACCAATTTTGAAAATAATTGATTTGTTGATACTTAAAGACACAATAAAATGCTTTTTGTCTAAAAGAGAACAGAGACAAAAGAAATAGTTCTGATGACATTACCATTTCTGCCTCACTGCACAGGTCTAGCTACAATGCTATTTAAATTTGATTGAATTCTGTTTATCCTTTTCATTTTCCAAGCCAATGGCCATTTAGGCAATGCAATACATTTGCCCATGTGCATGTACATTACCTGCACACTCTGCATTTACTGCTCTGAACTGGTGGTTATAATGCATGTCGTTGAGGCTAAAAGACCTTAAAAACTGTGAGACAGCTCATATCTAAACCACAGTCCTAATCATAACAAAAATGTATTCCCAGTACATGAATTTCAAATCTACCTAAATATTTGTGCTCTGTGTATTACTGCACTCATCCTATCAGCATCAAAACAATGTCATGTGAGATTATTTGCAACTAATAGCTGCATTCAGTTACATAGCCTGAATAATGATTACTGCCAGAGAACAGTTCATCTCTGGTGTTAACATATCCCCGAACTTTATCAATCCTTCTGAAGTATTTCTCTTTTAATTTGAAAAAGAAACATAATCTGGTATATTAGTGACCTTCCAGTTTACTTCTTTGGGTGGAAGACAATTCACTCCTTTTACTTTTAGCACAACAGTCAAAAAATCCTGAGTACTTGACGTAAGTTTTCACATCTGCTGGGGAGTGCTGCCAAGGTCAGACTTCACTTTACCTGAGTCCAGCTGATTGACAAGTTATTTCATTTACAGTGGTTATGGTTAAGACTAATGCTGAGGTTTTTATTGTTTCTTGGAGAATCTTTTTCTAGGTATGATACATGACTGAAGACAAAAGGGTACTTACATTGATTTAAATGTCCAGCAAGTCAGGTCCTTTTTTCATGTAAATAACAAATCAATTAGTAAATTTAAAAATCCATATGACTTGTAAAACTAAATCCTTACAATAATGCAAATCCATGTTCATTTTTGGCACTTAGAATGAAAAACACAAATTAGGCTAAAGATAAATTTATCACAGGAATTAAATGTTTAATTTGTTTTTAAGAATGTGCTTCATGTTTTGTAACTGTTGCATTGGTAACATAATAATGGAGGAAATTAAAATCTATAATAATAATAATATCATGCTTGCATTAGACAGAAGTAATGCATGGGAAAAATAGAAAATATTTCAGGCATCAAATGTCATCTCTGTCCCCATACATGAACAGGCTCTTTCAGATTACACTTTTGTACAATCATTAGTCAGTGCTTCAATCAGGCTACTCACATTTTAATTTCAATTTGATTTAATTGCAAGAATTGTAATTTCAAAAGAAATTATCAGTACAGAATCCAGTAGTGTTTTATCTTAATTACAGCTTATTCTTCATGTCATCTATTCTTCTCTAAGAATGATGAATAATTGATGACAAGATTTGCCACAATTATTTGATGAAAAATCAATGGTATTCAATCAATTTGTTTAGCGATTGTACTTTGCAATATACATTTAAGTAAAAGATTAAGATCTCTGCATAGCTAAATAACGAAATATGTTTAAATAATGTTAAAACCGTAACACAGTGAAACAAAAGTTAATCAAGTTAGGGTTGTGATTTACACTTGCCATTATAGAGAAGGAAAAGGACAAATAGTGTGGCATATTATCCCTAACACCCTGGCTTCCCAAAGTGCCATTTTTAAGCAAATTGAATTTACTAAGAACAAAAGATACTTAAAATAATTATCGTTATTTATCTAAAATAATATTAATTGCCTTCTGTGAAACAGTTTTGGGTTTTTTTCTGTGTAGCACTTACAAAACTGGATCAATCTTAAGAAAGGATTAATCATCAAGTGTCTTACTGCATGGGAGATCAGAGATGTGCTCTCAAAGATATTTTATCTATCTCTCAAAGCGGGGACAATAGAAGGTTGTTGGTGTCTCCTGTTCAAACAGAAACACCTCCATGCAATGAAACAGCCACACACTCTTGGGGAAAACACTGTAGTCTCATGCAGGTAGGAGACTGGTGGGACTGGGAAATAGATATGCAAAGAACTACTGCGTTTCTGAGTATTCTTTTGGAACTAGAGAAATGCAGGGAATTCTGCCATTGTTTCTTGAATGCAACCAGATTCATCTGAGACCACTCAGAAGGCAGAGTACAATCATCCATGGCTGGAATAGTTACAGAAATGTTGGGATGTTTTCCAAGAGCTGCTCCAAGCGTCACTGCAGCTCACAGGACTGACTCCAGCTCTGGCAGAAGGGAGCAAGGCACTGCAGCAGATCTTGGAAACAGGACTGGCATTACTTATATGTATTGTAAACTAAATGTTGCTTTTTTCATCTCAGTCAAATTGCCCATTTTTTCCTAGTCCACAGGAAATAACTAGGCTAGAAGAATCAATGGAATAGTCTGTGATGAAAGACAGGGGTGAGGCCTTCGTATAAGGATAACAGTTTAGCCCAGGAAAGACATAAAGAGTTAAACATCCAGGGAAGGTGGCTGTGAAAGAAATCCATGAGAAACGATTTTTTATCTGGCCATGAAAGGATTCAGCTGACTTTTAAACAGAGATTAGGCAGGACTATACAGCTGAAAAAGTTATGGAGCCATAGGATAAGGCCAAAACAAACCAAACAGACAAAAATCAGCAGGAGGGATCTTACACAAAAATGAAGGACTATTGCAAAAATAAATCAAAAAAGGAGATACAGTAAACTGGAACAATACTTGAACTGGAAAACCTGAGAAGTCATTCCCTCTCCAAAATGCAAGCATGCACTCCAGCTTTGTCCTGACCCTGTGGCAGGATGCAATTCCCTCCCTCCTTGAATGCTTCACCCAGGTTTCCATGGGAAAAGAAATCAAACCTGGACACTGTGATGGGACTCAGAGTACTCCTCAGTCTATCCCTGCTGTGACTCACCAGTGACCAGGTTTCCAGCTACCCTGCAACACCATACAGCACTCAGGGATGGTTTGGTGTAGATTTTTAGGTTCATGCAGATACAGAAGACAAAAGTGGTACACCTGCCAAGGTTAAGGGGAAAACAATCCTCTTAATGTCAGTTTGAAAACTCATTATTAAGATTGGGGGTTTTTTTAAACCCAATTTTATACAACTGATAAAGAACATATTGCTAGCTACAAGACAAAGAAAAGAGTTGTGTTTATAAAAATCAGCATTTGAAAGCTTATGCCTAATTGCTTTGGCCAGTCTACATTACTTGATTCCAGTGAAAGTATCCCAAAAACACCAAAACACCTAACACAGAATTTTAACAAGCTGCTCTTGTTAACACTAATAATTTATGCCCTTCCATACAGCTTTATGTCTAAAAAACTCTGCATAAAGATTAACTAAGCCTTATATAACCCATATGGTGTAAGACAGTTTTATTCTCTGCATGCAAACAGGGAAACTGAGGCATTCCTACTGCTGCTTAGAGGCACATATAGGAAAGGCATGGCCATTGTATCCATTATGACACCCCTTCCTGAAGAAAGACAAAGTAATAAGAGAAAGTAAAAATCCAATGTACAGTGTTACAGAAAGCAAGCAGCAGAAATTAAAGCAGTTTCTCTCCCAAAATCCCCAAATGAAGCTGGTCTATGCTTCATACCTTAGAAAAAAGTTAAACCAAAACAAAACAGTACAATTGGACCTTGCACGAAATTCAAATCCTGCCCCCAGTTTAACAAAAATTTTGTTTTAATACATAGGAAACCCATCCCAGACATCTGTGGGGTGGCCGAGAGTCAGTGTAAAGACTGCTGTGTTTCACTCAAAACTCTCCATCTCGGGGCTTGGCCTTTTTCTATTCCCCATGCTTAAATGGCTTAAGCAATCAGACAACATAGTCAGACCTGTATTGGCTGAATCCAACAGCTCTAGATCACAGGATCAGGGTTAGAAGGCACCTCTGAGGGCAGTCTGGTCCAGCCACCTCTTCCAGGCCCGCCTCAAAGCTACATCAGTGCTAGATTACATGTTTGTTACACAAGGAGCTACTCTTGTTTGCTTACCTGCAGTTGCAGCTGCAGCTCTGTATGTACGGTTTCCATATGTAAACATGGGATACTTTAAAGATAATAAGAAATATTTAAGGTATTCAGTGGAAGAGGTAGGATTGGAAAAGGTCTGATGGATTGCTCTAGGCATTTCCTTACAGGGTACCTGTATGAATCTGTACAGAGACTTTCCTCCTGCTTCAAATTCACAGAAAAAGGTCTCATACTTCACATTTTTAAATTTTAACCTCCTGCAAAGTGGGCCAAAAACTGCATTCCTCACATGAAATTAATGATAACTGTCAGCAATACTTTGTACAGAAAAATTCTAAATATAGAACATATTTTAGAAAACATTTATCATAAAATGGGCAACAGTCTCAGGGAATTTGCAGTTTTTACTATGTTACAGTAGCAAAGGTGGGACTCAAACCCCTTTTAAACTTGCTCATCAGCAGTTTATTTATTTCTTTTCTTGCATAGATACTTTTGAAATATTTAAGAGAAGTTTAAGATATACAAATAGATATTGTAATTCTGGGCCTTTTTTATGTGTAAGCTTTCCTTATACCCTCTTGCAACCTACTCCAGCAGCAGACAAGATCCCATCCTCTAATTATCCACACTTCAAGTGAATGAAAAGTGCATGCAACACTGTCCCCTGTGAACAGTACCTGAGGAGAGAATGCAACAAAAGCACAAAATAGCCAAGTAGTTCCCACAGAAAGTGAAAAAAAAAAAAAAAAATTATAGAAAAATTATTGTCCCTTCCTCACTAATTGCATTTACAGGTTGCAATTTTTTATCTTTCCTGCTGTTTGCAGTAGGTGTGTTTTCTCTCAAACACAAACAAAGTCCTGTAGGTCCAAAGAAAAAATTGTCTGTACTGTTTCAGGATTACAGTTGGTAACTTGGACATGCTTTATATCTGTCCATGTTGTGAAAAACAGAGCAGGTTATAACACTTTTTAAACAGCCATGCTGGATTTGCATTGCAGACATGGCCGTAGAATGGGTAAATTACATTACTGTAGCAAACTTCCCAGGCTACCCATATGGTTAAGTAGAAACTAGGAGTTTATAGCTTAATTAGAGGCACTTGTAAGTGAGGATCAGATAAACAGATATACAACTTAAAAGAGTGCATTGGCCATAAATTCTTTCATTCCAGATTCAGATCTGCTAATATATGACTTCAAACACCTTTGACAAGGTTATTTAAAAGCCAAGCCATCTTATTTCCTATGTCTTTGGAACATGAAGTGGGAAGAAGTAAATGACAGAAATCATGCAGTGCTGCCAGCAGAGCCTAAATGTATTTAGATCTTTGTGATAAGTGATACAGAAATGCTTGAATAGGTGGCAGGGAAGAACACAAGACAAGGGACAAACAGCTCTAAGGCAGCAGATGGCTCCTTTGCCATCTTTGCCACTATTTTCTTCTCATTCCCTTTACAATTAATTTTACAATATTATTACATAATGTTATTATTATATTCTATATTTTACAATCTATTTTTTCACACTCCTGCTTCATCCTCTGTGTTTTTTCTTAAATCAGAAGAGAAACACAAATTCATTCTGATGGAAAGAGTGAGAGAGGTTGACTCTTCTGAGGTTTCCCTTTTCTGTACAAGCATCTATTCTATTTTTCTTGAAAATTTCAATGATGCAATTCGGAAATATTTATTTTCAGACTTGGTTAATATTTAAAAGAAATTGAAAAATTAACATTTAAAAACTGAAAAATTAAGATTTAAAAGAGCACCCAGGGTTTGAATTGCAGTTGAAACTTATAAGGTGATAGGTAGTTTTAACACTCTTGACTGTAGCAAAGTTGTAGCCTACAGTTGTAATTTGAAGTTGTTTCCTGTGGTTAAGTTTTTATTTTTTCAGATGGAGAAAGATGATTTTGACCAGATTGGAATACAGATAAACTTATTCTGCCAGCAGAGGAAAACCAAATGTGCCTCAAAACACCAAGGGAAAATTCTCATTTTCATTTCCTCATGTAATTCCTTGTTTAGTGAATCAAGACAGACACTGCCAGAGACACAGCTTTATATAAGACAGCTTTTGAGGCTTCAAACACACTTATTTCACCACGTGAGTACTTGGTTTCAGTACGTTTGTGACTGCCTAGAAGTCACTCTGGCAAAATTATCATCACCTTCCAACTTCCACCTATAGAAGAAATATAACATTGAGTTAAATGCCATGTGACTCATCCTTTGATGTTTCCATAGAGGGTTTAAACACTGAGACCACTAGAGAACCAGGAGCTCAATACACGCTGCTTAAAGTGTTAGATGCGAGCAACAGCATCAAGGGCTGCAGACTCCAGCAGTTTAACAGATACCAAAAGTGCCGGTAACGACAAAAGGAAAGGGATTTATACGTGTGCCTGGCCACTTCAGTGTCCCTTTAATGCCGATCGCCTCCGTTTTGCCGTCTCGGCAGTGTCGAGACCGGGGCTGCTTTGCTTTGGGGCGCGCCCACCCCGCCAGCCCCCTGGGGCGGCTGCGGGCTCCGCACCGCCGGGAGGGCGAGGGCCCCGCACCGCCTTCTCCCCAGCAGTGCCCGGGTGCGAGCCACGGCTGTGCGCAGCCCACCGGGAACGCCGTGGGCCGCAAACCCAGCCGGAACGGGCTCCATCGCACTCCTCTGCACAGACCAGCGGGAGTTTTTAACTTTCCCCGTCCCGCTCCCTCGGTGAAAGCTGGCGGCTTCAGAGTTCCGCCGGACCGAGGGAAAGGCAGCGTAGAACCCGCCGGTGCCCGCCGGCTCCCCGGCCTCGCTGCCCACAACCTCCCCGCGCCCCCGAGCTCCTCCGGCCGCGCCCCCCGCGCGCC